>OX637465.1:11622063-12087063 GCA_951799995.1 Trifolium subterraneum
ATCATATAATTGGAAACTACTAGTATTTAATTGGGAATAATCTTCTAGATGCCATTGGTCATGAAACCGTCCTGTTGGACCTTTCTTATGGCATAGTAATTTGTTGGTAGTCTATTTCATTTAGCGCCAATTTGAGTTTCTTTCTGCGCGCGACTGTAGAGATTAATTCCTCAAAATAACTGAGATCTAATTAAGGAATTGACCTGTCTCAACAAATGTTTCCATACACACCGTCCGAGATCAAACTCATGATCAAATCGGTAATTAAGTGATTCAAGTATCTACCACTTGTGTCACACTATATTACTAGCGCCAATTTAATTAAGTTTCAATACCATCATTTTTTTTTAGAAAAATGAATATGCACTAATAATATACAATAATTTTAACCGTCAACCAATACAAATTATATTTTTCGCCACATCACTTTACTTCATCCACTTTCTAACCTAACATGAAAAATTTATAATTTATTATTAAATAATTGTGTAAAATTATTATACTCGGTCATTACTTATCTTAATAAAACCCTAACTTAAAAGTCATAAATTGTTTATCTCTCTACCCATAAATAGCACTAATTTATAATTAGAAATTTAAAATAAAACAAACAAAATAATTCCCTCTAGTACGGAGAGATGGAATGAAATAAATTAAAGTAGCTATGGATATAAGGTGGCATTTAACATGAGAAATAATATAGATGCACTTTCCTTTCAAGTGATAATGATATGGGAAGGTCCTTTCCCTTTGTAGATGTCATGGAATCTAATACTTTTAAATAATTCACAATATTACGTAATGTATTACGCGTTCACAACAATAAAGAAGATATAATAAATAAAGTTGTATTATTAAGTTTGTTTAATTGTTGTGCAATATCAATGTAAAGTTTTTTTTGCACATGCAGTTAATAATGTGTTATTATATCATTTAATGAATATGATATGTCATGTATTTTTAACACAATACATGATGTATTGGTATATTATTGAACGCATGTAAAATAATTTTACACTGACAACATATATATATATATATATATAAATTAAATTCTTAATTACATCATCCATTTTTGTCACGTATCCAAGTAGGCCCAGCAGCATCCCTATCGAATTTTAACAATTATTGTATTGGTTCTGTAAAAATGAAAATTATTGTATTGTCGTGTGCATAGTTCCTTCCCTTCACTAAAATTTATTTTATCACAATCATCCTTGTCACACTTTTATCAGCATTCGTAATCATCTTTAAATTTAACTTTAGATTAATTTCTGACCTTATGTCAAGTTAGGTTTTTGGGCATTGTAAAGGATGTTTTGACATACATAATTTGGAACAATATGTATAGTGATCTCCATGAAAAAAGTGTATGATTGGATTAAATGAGTACCTAGAAAGAAGGTTTTTGTTTATTTTTATTTTTATAAGTTAACGACAGTATATATAAGTGATAACTGTTAGTGGTTTTTATGAGTTAACTAGTGTTCTTGAATACTGGTTATAAAAATAAAAATAAGGAAATTTCACTGTGAAACAAGTATTATTTATATTTTTAAAAATAAAAATGACAAATTTTAAGAATTACTTACCATATTTAGTTGTTTAACTAGTGTTACAAGAACACTAATTAACATTTTCTTTTATTTTTTTATCAATGTTTGAGTTATTATTAGCTCTTCCAACATCATTGATTCTCAACTCTCAAAAATAGCAAATATATGTATTTGAATTCCAATAATTTATTTTACACAAACTCATTTGGGTTGATATAGTGATATTGCTTTAGAATCTGACAGTATGCTCCTCCTTAAGGTCTTAGGTTCGATTCTCTCTAATGTCAATTTAGGTGGACTAATTTAATTTCTTCAAAAAATAATTTATTTTACGCAAACTTTTATGTTATCCAACTCATCCAACTTCTTTTTTCTTCAGCCGCCACACCACTTTCTCTTGCTAACCCTAATTTTTTTCTTTTGCTTTTTTCTTGTTTCATCCATTAGAGAGGGGTTATTTAAGATCAATTTTGATCCGAAATCACCCCTCTTGTCGTTGTTTATTTCTTTTTTAGTCAAATAAGTGATACCCACATTTTTTAGGTTTTGTTTGAGTCTTCTTGGTTTTTTTTCGTCCGGTGTTGTTTTAATCCCGTCTTAGTGCGGAGTTTTGGTTTTGTCCCGTCTTAGTGCGGAGTTTTGGTTTTGTCCCGTCTTAGTACGGTGTTTGTTTGTTTTGATTTGCAGGTGTGCTTCGATCCAAATTCAGTGCAGATTGAATGGCTTTAGTGTCGTCAACGTTGCAGATCTGGATGCATGACTATTTCAGACATTTGAATTTTGTCAAATGTTTTGTCATAGACATTAGGCCGTTTTATGCTATTAACTCGGATGTTGTTCGTCTGTTTGCAGATTCATCCTTATTAGCTTTTAGCGAAATTGAACTTGTAATGATTTTGATTGATATATTCCCTATAAATTTGAATAAATGAATATTTTGTTTTTGAGTCAAAATAAAAAACTCATCCAACTTAAGCATTTTAGATTGCTTAAAAAAAACCTTAAGCATTTAGATTGTACAATTGATTCCAATCGAAGTGGACACACTAGAAAAAAAACCAGAAAGCAATTTGCGGAGGCTTTTTTTTATTTATTTATTTATTTTTATTTTTTTATGTTTTGTTTGAATTTTTGACACCCTTTGCAGGGTTGTTTAGAATTGCGCTACAGACGATCTCACAACAAACATTTAACAGCCATTTTTTTTAACCTCTGTTACCGTGTTGATATTACTTCTACGGTGGGAGAGACCAATAGGTCTCCCACGGTGGGAAAGTAATATTATCCGTTAGATCACATAGACTACAATGGACTTCCTGCATTATATCATTTTTTATTATATTGATCTTAATCTCCCTTTGTTTCTCTCTCTTTCTATTGTCTCTCTCCATAGTCATGGCCTTGAGCACCACTTACAATCTCTGTTTTCATCTACGCCCAAATTCGATTTTCCATTAGCTTTTTTTTTCCACACCTAAGTGTTACTAAGGTTGTTTAAAGAATAAATGGTGGAGAAGAACATAAGAGCAAACTTTGTTCTTCCGGAAAAACTTCAACAAAGAGAAAAGAAAGAAAAAAAATGAATTTTTCCTATTATAATTTATTAATGTTTATCTTGACATAATTTTTCATTGAATGAATTGATTTCTTTCTTTTCTTTTTTTAAAATTATTTTGATTGATGCTTCATTTGTTCCTATTTTATGGGTTTGTTAGATTCTTATTCCTAAATTCATGCTGTCAACAGCAATTAAGGACTGATATTTGATGTTTCAATTAGGAGGAAATAATTGAAAACTTTAAGAAATATGAAAACTTTGATTCAGCCATTTGAACAAAATTAGGAAAAATCTCCATTGTAACACCTACAAAACAAAATTGCATAAGAAAACCCTCCAAAGTAGGAAAAACAAAAACAGATTCATTGAAAAAAATCTATAGAGGAAAATTTTGAAAGAGGGCAAATGTTAATGTTGCTGGTATTGATTTCCTGTTTAAAGAGGCACAGTGAGACCGAAGAGAAAGATGAGAATGAGAGTGTTCATGTGTGTGTAGTACATGATAAAATTTGTGGACTGTCAGAATCCAACCATTAAGCAAACTCTCCCACTATGGGAGACCTAAGTCACTTGCCCACCCTAGCCTTCGCCTATAGGAGTTATTTTAGGTTAATAATAGTTGAGAAATTGATGTATAGATTTCAGAAGGAGAGATATAGTGTGTCGGCCTATTTTATCATCCTAATGAAAATTACTAATAATTGTGCACATCCTTCCAAATTATATATGCTATAGCAATAGCGAGTGCAGCTTTGCTCCATTTGCAAATGCTCCATTTATACCTTTTCGTTGCATTGATGCTTGACATGTGGCAAAATAAAATTTAAAGGTTGAGATGAAAAGTTAGAGTTAAGTAATTTTTAATAAAAAAACAAAATAAAACAGAAGGGACTATTGTCTCTCCCTCTTCTCATCACCACCATTGCTGCTGCCACGTACAGCTGCCACCCCTCTCCTCCTTCTTGCTCTTTTTCCATTATAATTCTCAACCCAAAAACAACTTTAAGGAAAAAAGAATGAATAAATTGAATTATGAATCTATAAAATTCAAATCTCATAACAACCGAAATCTCCAATAAACAAGATTAGATTACTAGTGTTGATTAAAAACATAAAATCTTTGTGAAGTGTTAACTAGAAAGTAGAAAAGTTTAATTTAAGAGAGTGAAAATAGAGTTAAAACAGAAAAGTCGCCCATTGGAAGGAGGAAGAGGATGGCGGCGGCGGCAAGAGGAAGAGGGGAAGATGGAAGACGATTTTGCAATTGTGAAACAAGAGGAAGAGAACACGCACCGTTCTTTTCCTGTTCCTGTTCCTATTTCTTTTTTCTTTTCTTTTTTATTAAAACAAATCCTTAATTATTATAAGGTTTAATCACAGCCATCCTTTTTATTTTTGCCACATGTCAAACATCAATGCAATGAAAAGGTATAAATGGAGCCTTTACAAATGGAGCAAAGCTGCACTCAGCAATAGCGATGTTCCTATTTCTTTCAAGACCCTACTCTCTTTTTAAATTTACTATAATTAAAATTTTAGTAATAATGACATCATCGATGAAAACGCTATCCACCTTTTGAAAAGAATTGCAAATGACATCCACAATCATGTGTTCAACGATTAGATTAAAACTAAGATACACAAGTTCGTAATCAAACATATTCCTTATTCTAGTTAATAATATTTTTTTTTTTTGTAGTTACCAATATCATACTAAAATAGCAAAAGATAGACACATAAACTAGCACCATAGTTATACAACATAGCTAGTTTGCACCTCAATGAAATAAAATCAATATTTCAATTGTTATTTTCAAGATAAAACTCAACCATAATTTTGAATACATGTATTATCAAGACAACAAAAATTTAAAATATTGCTACCCCACAAAATAATGTACAAATTATACTCACATGCTTGAACATCCCTTTCTTCTTACCTTAGATATGAGAAAAAACCAAAATCTGTAAACAAGAAAGGACAACCATAAACTCTCCAACCTCAAACTTGTTTAAATTTTTTTTCCTTGTTCAAATTTATTTCCTCTAAAATTCATAATTAATATTTAAATATCTTAACAAATAGGATGCGGTTGTCTTATTTGTCTAATACTAAATAATATCAACAACTACATATTCTATAAAAGGGCGATTTTTCTACAATCGGTATATTAAAAATCATATGTTAAAAAGACCGTAAGATTTTACTAAAATGATACTATAAGTTTTTTTCTTTCAAAAATTGTCTTTTGAAGAATTTATGAGGTTTGTAGGTGGAAGAAAATGAGAAGCGTTCTTTAATGGTTGACATGGTAGAAGATGAAGAATTGAAGAATGAGATTTTCACATTTTTTTATTTTGAATTTGGTCCCTAGGCAAATTTAATTTGTCTTTTCACAATATTTATGGGTTATTTTGTTTTTTGTCCCTATATTAATTTGAACAAATTTTTATTTTTGTCCTTTGTAATTTGGGCAAATTTGTGCAAATTTTAATTTTTGTCCCTTTAATTTTCGAAGTCAGCACCCCTAAATTAACACTTGACAGTAGTACTCCACCAGTCAATAAATTTTGGCCATGTCAGCATTTCTGTATGACATGACCACATTAAAGACTAAAATTAAATTAAGTAATCTCAAATTACAGGGATAAAATCACATTTTGTGCTTATCAATATAATATATTGATATAATACCAAAAGACAGATACATAAACTAGCACCATAGTTTAGCATAGCTATTTTGCATATAATGATTTTTATTTTATTTTAAACAAGCATATGAATGAAATAAAACCAATATGTCAATTGTTATTTTCAAGATAAACCTCAACCATAATTTTGAATACACTATATTATCAAGACAATAAAAATTAAAAATATTTCTACCCCACAAAATAATGTACAAATTATACTCCCATACTTGAAACATCTCTTTCTTCTTAGCTTAGATAAGAGAAAATGCCAAAATCTAAAAACAAGAAAAAGATTCCATAAATTCTCCAACCTCAATCATTCTTTTTTCTCTTGTTCTCATTTATTTACTCTCTCAAATTCCATAATTAATATTTTAAATTTATCTTAACAAATAAAACATCCACTAGGAGAGTCTTCCAGTTCCACAGTTCTATAATAATAGTAATAAGGATGTGGTTGTCTCATTTGATTATAATATGTTTCATATGCCTTAACAAGATCAGCCATTTCTTCTTTTGGATCTTTTTTCTTTGGCTCTTCTTTCTTTGGTTCCTCTTTTTTCTCTTCTTTGGCTGGTCCAACTGAAATTATTTCAGCATGACATAATTTCCTTAATTTACCCACAACATCAACAGTATCTATGTCTCCAATTAATGTCATTTTTTGATCCTTCATTTCCACCGAAACAGACTCAACCCCTGAAAAATAAAAAATAAATAAAAATTTAATACTTTTTTTTCTCCTTTACTTTTTAAGTAAAAAAAAAAAAAAACTATAGAATTTCATAAGATGATTAGATATTGAAATTCCATACCTGAAATTCCAGATACTGCTTTCATGGCTTTTTTCTTGATTCTATTATCATAAAGGTCTACCTTTAACACTATTTTCTGTCATAGACAAAATCAAATAGCTTTTAGGATTTTACAATTATTATAATTTCTAAACATGAAAAAAGTTTAAAAATTAATATCCAAGTGAATATTCAAACTAAAAAAAATATTGAAAAGGGTTGTAATTTGATTACTAAAATTGGATTTCAAATTTTGAGTAGCAAAAATTACTTAATTTAACTAAAATAAATAAAAAAGATGATATAGTTGATAATCAGTCATGGAAAGGGACAAAAAAAAATTGAAAAATAGTTTGAATGAATTTATAAGGTATTGATATCCTAAAACAAAACAACTTGAAAAAGGGTACTAATTCTCACCTTCATATTGATTTGAAAAGTGTAGTAGAGTTGCTAATGAAGTTTTTGATGAAGAAGGATGTTCTAATTGAACTGTTAAACTAAAAGCTTGCATAAGGTTTTATTATATATAATGTGCTAGATAATTAAATGCTATAATAGAGACAAAGTCAAATAAAGTCAACATTAATTTGTGATATATCTTTGGTCACTTAGTCAGCATAGTACAGCCGTGTAAGACTTGAAAAGCCATTTTATTTATTCTTAACTTTAATGTCCTGCTTTATGCCACCCTAATATCACAAATGACATCAAGATTGATGAGTCACGAGGAGTCCTAAATCCTAAATTTATTTGATTGGTGTCATTTTTATTTGGCCATACTCCCTCGGTCCCATATAATGTCCCTTTTATTGTTTCAAATTATAAGAGAAAAAACAACTTTCAAAAATGTTTTTTACTTATTCTTATAAAATTAAATGCAAATTGTATTTAATTTTTTTCTCTCTCATTTTCTCAATAAACAACAACCAATCAAATTTATTTTTACTTTTTCCCATGCAACTTATTTCAAGAAAAACCCACAAAATAATATTTCAAATTCTCAAGTTTTGGTTTTCTTAATAAGTTTGTTTTTTTTTCCTTACAATATGGAACGGAGGGAGTATCTATTATAAATAACTAGAGGATATTTTGATTCAAAAATAGATATCTCCACTCTATTTTATTACAGGTTCGATCTTTTAATCGGTGCATATAAAAAATATTTATTAAAAAATATCAATCTTTTAAATATATCTCAATTACTTTAAAAAATAATTTTTAATTAGAATTGTGCATGTTCTTTAGTTTGCCAAAAATTAAATAAAATATAAACTTGGTTACTTTATGTATTCCTTAAATTTCCATTTAATTATTTAAGACTATTTTTTTAAAATACAATTGCTTCCTATTAGGGGTGATTATATCCGAACCAATCCAAAAGTAAAACCGCAAATCGAACCAATTCAAACCGAAACCGCAAAAAAATCGCATTTAGTTTAAACCGCACGGATAGTTTTTCATCTAAACCGCGCGGTTTGGTTAGGTTTGCGGTTTTCATTTTAGAAAACCGAACCAAACCGCAATACTTAACTTAACTATATCAATTAATAGCAATCAACATATTACCTAGTCCAACTTAGCAAGCTCAACCCAAATTGAGTCCATAAAACAGTACGTTGTGAAAACATATCATTTAACGCGATCCAAAACTATATTATTGGTATTAAAAACAAGTTTTTATGTATATGCAATTTGTGTATATGCATATTATATCACGTAAACAATAAATAAATTAAAATTTCCTATGTTTATTTCGTAACAAGTTGGTAATATCGTCATATTTTTTATATCGCAATAAACCGCACCAACCGAACCGATCCTAACCGCATTGGTTTGGTTTGGTTTGGATGACTTTTTAAAAACCAACCGAACCAAACCGAACCGCATGTATTTTTATCTTGCGGTTAGGATGACTTTTTGGCTCAAAACCGAACCGCACCGCGAGCACCCCTACTTCCTGTATACCTTAATTTAAGAAGAAACTCCGCAACCTCAACAAATATAATAGTTGGATTAAAATTTGTTTTGGAATGGACTAAAATCCACAATGTTTGATGATCCAACACATCCTTAAACCGACTACAACTCACCTATATATATTCACATCAAGGCACACCATACTCTAGATTACACTGTCCATAGTGGATAAATGATACTTGATTGAAATGTATGTTCCTCAATTCAACTCACACGCGCGGTGGGACCTACAAGGGTTTATACAAATCCTCATGCATATCCAATCATATACATATACACGTATATACATTACCTCTCAAGGTACACATATTTCACTCAATTCTTACATATTCATATTGAATGTTGCTAGCACCCTTCCCCTACCATGCCTAAAGCTCACTACCACCAACAGATTACACCTTATCTCATTGGAAGAACCATCTAGTTCTGATACCTCAGATTAGTGGCACCATCTATGAGAAGTTTTTCCTTATAAATCTTCTCGAGTTCACCATCTCTACCCATTTTTCTTTTAAATATATCCATAGATATTTCCACCAATCAAATAATTCTAATGGTGGGAATAAAAACCACGAGTAGCAAAACTGCTGCTACATACGACAATCCTGGTTCATCAAATCTCCATTATGTCGAAATCACACCTAAACCCATCCTCACTTTGGTGGCTGATGAAAACACAAATCTAGAAACCACTGTTAAACCACTGGAAAACATTGCCAAAACCTTCACCTTCTTAAGAACGGCCATGAAGCCACCTAACCCAAACTAAACTCAGCCACAAATTCCAACTCCTAGACGAACTTGTTATACGGCATAGATGAGCCCCAATAGGACCAGCAAAATACCGCTGGGCTTCTGACAAATGAACTTCTCCTCAATAAGGTGAGTCTCCTCCAACAACAATGAACCAGGTTAGCAAACGTACAGAGTAATCAATAGACAATCTCTATTCAGATAGCTAGCCAAATCCAACATAACCAACATACCGCAATCCTGGGTGACACCTTGTCTCTATCACGCCAAGAAGTGTATAACCGTCCTCCACCATGGGGGAATGGCCACAATGGAGGCAACAGAGGACGTGATGATGGGAACGGGGGAAATGGAGACTAAGAAGGACCCCCTTCACCTGACTCTAGTAGCGACAACAACAACAACAACAAGACCACCCCGTCTAGAAGTATAGGGAAGGGAGCGTTAGTTCACCACGAAAAGAAAAAGAACCACCACCACTCCACTAGAGGCCCTTTTTGCCTGAAGAATTATAGAATGTCGAATCCCACGATCCTTAGAAAAGCCACCAAAGCTAGAAATATATGACAGAACCGCTTATCCTAACGAACATGTTGAGCACATTGATACCTTACTAGACTACCATAGAGCACAAGACACTATCGAAACATTTTTTCCTCACCTTGAAAGGTTAAACTAGGTCATGGAGAGATCTTTGTGAAGAATTCACCTCACATTGAGCACTTCACGAGATAAGCCGTAGAGGTCAACGGAACAGATGATAGATTGAAATGCTTTATTTTTTTAAAAGGGCATGAGGTCGGCGACCATGTTCAAAGAAAAGAAGTGTAATCTTTGCTAGGGGAACTATTTCTATTGAGTCTTTGGTCGATAAGGTGAAATTTTTATCCTGGAAGTGGTTTTGTGCCAAAAACCCTGGTTACCCCTGCTCCTTCTATTCTATGAGTGGGAGGTGCAACCAGTCATGTGCTAGAGCCGATAGTGATTGGTGGGGTCTGGGTGCTAGCTTCTGATGACTCTGTTTGGTGGGTGGTTTCATCCTTTTTCTTCTTCTTTTGTCCTTTTCTTTCATCTTCTTGTTATGTCTTGGTTGCTAGATTTAGGCGGGCTGGTGTCTGTCGGTGTCATTTGTTTGGTTTTTTTTTTTGAGTTTGTCTCCTCTTTTTGTTTTTCTTCTTTTGTGAGTACTCCCGGTACTCCTCTTTGTTTGTGATCTCCTCTTATATTGGTGACTTCTGCTTTATTATATATATATATATATATATATATATATATATATATATATATATATACACTACTACAATTTTAACTTACAATAGCACTAATTTAATAGCACTTTTAGAGAAGTGCTATTAAAGATCTTACTCAAATGCGTACAATAGCACTTTACTCTAAAAAGTGCTATTGTAGATAATGATATAAATTTATCAAAAACCTTTAATAGCACTTTTAGTGCAAGCGCTATAATAAATATAGCTTACATAGCACTTTTAAAAAGCGCTATTATACTAAGACAACACTTCCTAGTGAAAAATTGGTTTTGGCGCTAGAAGGAAAATATTTTTTGCACCCAAATATTTTAATTGAAAAAAGAATTAAGAAGAATGTTTTACTCCACCAGAACCCATGGGTTCTCTTTCACGCAAAACCCCTTTTTCAAACCCATCTTCACCAAACCTTTCTTCTCCATCAAACCCTCTTGGTCCTTGAGTTCTCCAAATGCTTTTTTCTGCAAACTTTATCACGTCTGATCATGTTCCGATTTCAACAGTGTTGGTGAAGTCCATTTTCACGCCCAAATCGATATCCCTCAAAACCCTATATTCTTCAAGTTTATCACGCCCAAATCGATTTCACTTTCTATCGCTATAGCCACTCCTTCTGTTGTCCCCAATGCCCTTGTTATTGTTCCTGAGGAAACAAAACCCTTTGATTTTTCCGTTCACGCCCAAAATTTCGAGAGAAACGAAAACCTAGCTTTGAGCTCGGTGTACTTGATTCGAGGTTGAGGTAACAGTATGGTTAACCTGTCCTTTCTCTTCTCTCCTCTCTTCGATTTCTCGACGATTGTGTTGTTTAACCTGCACTCACACTTCACAATTCTGCTTTTGCGGCATTTACGGCTTCCTGCGTTTGTAAAACCCTTTCTCTGTTTCATACAACCCTTTACACACATTATATTTCATAGATTTTGTACTTTTATTTCGTTTGAATATGTGCGGCGAAATATTCAATCAATTCTCTCTTTTAATTACAGTATTTTTTTTGGTTTATTCTAATGTTATACTTTCATGCTTTACCTTGGTTTATTCTGATAGTATTGGTGATGCAGATGATGTCTTTATTGGTGATTTAAGACATACTGAAACTCTTGTTCCTGCAAGGTATAAGTGCTCACAATTCTCACAATTGTGGTACTACTAATGTAACATGGATATGATCTAAACCAAGGAATTAATAATATTTATGAGGTATGTACTTTATTGATAATATATATTTAACTTCAGATTCTCATCTCAGTAATAGTGCCCATTGTGTATGATCTGTTTTGGTGTTGGCCCCCTCAGTATTTTGGTTATGCTGCTGTTGTGACTTGGCTTTGTGATTTGAAACTTGAAGGCACAAAAAACAAAGCTATAGTGAAGTGTAAGAGTGAGGTGCATTTTGAACTTGAGAGGGATCTGCTACAAGTGTTATAACATCTTGCTTTCTGAGCCACAAAAAGGGTATGTAATTCTTTACTAATTTATTTGATACTACTTTAGGAATGTACTTGCTTGAATCATAGTCTTGTGTTTGTGATAAAATAAAACGACCAAGATTCTATGAAGTTAGAGATAGTTTTTTAAACTTGAGAAAGTTTGTGATAAATATGGTTTGAATTTGATTACAAGACTTTATTATGCAATTATAAGTATGTTAGTGATAAATGATAATTGTACTTGTAGGGTAGGTTAAGGGTATTGAAAAGTCTTCTTATGGAGGATATATCTATCTTATATGGTTTTTGAGACTTGAAATTGAAATTGAGAGTTAGTATTTTTGAGCAAGATAGTTTTTGTGGCATTGTTATCCGTGGCGATGAGTCGAGAGCAATTGATAAAATTCTATAACATAACCCTTAAGTTGGTTAGTTCAACTTAAACAAGTTCCAAATTTTTATGGTAACCATTTCATGATGTAGTTGACAGCCCTTATTGTTAAAGTCTTGGGATTGCAACCAGTAGCAGTAGCTGATTGTAGGACTTAGTCTTGGCCAAGTTGTTGATATGTAGTTTGTATTTGGTAGTTGGCTATTGATCATATCTAAAACCAAAAATAAATAAATTAGGATTTACTTATCCACCATGTTTCAAGTCAACTAAATCACTAAGTCAGGGCTCATTTTGGATTGTGTAAATTAGATGGATAGTGCACAAATAGATTATGTTGTGTCTGATTCTCTAGAAATAAACTGGATCTTGTTTTATTGTGTAAATTGGATTGTGTCTGATCGTGTAAATTCAATTGATTGATAGTGAACAAATAAATTGTGTAATTCCTTGTCAGTTGCAGTTCCCTTGCTAATGCAATGTATATTTAACTTGGTTTTTTATCTCCCCTGTTTTGGTTTTGTAATGGGGGAGTGTTTTTGTGAAATCTCTCTATCTTCTGCAGATATTATCTTATAATCTTGTTCTTAATAACAATAGAATTTTTAATCGCATTATACTATTCTAGTATGCTGTGTGGATTAACTGTTCTTGGTAGAAGAACCAATATCATTTCTGAGGATCTTGTTTCTTAGGATAGGAAGTGTCGTTGGCTAGAAGAACCAATATCAATATTTTGTTTTTCCATTATTTTTCTTCTTCTTCAACAATGCATACATAATTTTAAAGGGAATCCAACCCAATAACTTAAAGACCTTAGTTTTCTGTTCCTCAACTACTATGTAGTGATTGAAACAAAATTGGATAAGGTATGAAACAAAATTGGATAAGTTACTAAACTACTTTCTTGGAATTGGCAGAGAGTAAAATCAAAAGGAAACAAAAGTAAAATCAAGGTACTTTATATGACAAGTTTATAAGTCCCGGTGAATTAACAAATAAGCTATCTTTCTTATTTTCGCTTGAATCACATGTTGATGTTAAAGGAAACAAAAGCATTTCAAAAATATTGTTTAAAAAATAAGAAAGTCAAGGATAAAATGATTGTTGCACCTTTCAATTTTAGGTGAGATTTATATACAAATTTCATTTTTTTTAATTTTAACACAATGTAATATTGCTCTTACTATACATGCATGTATATATACTCTGCTATAGTGTTTTAACTTTATAGGGAAAATTACACCCACCTCTCTAGAGGTCTATTAAAATGACAACTATGGTGTTGTAATTTACACAACCTGTATTCATGTTAAATTATATGTAATGTTACTTGGTTTGGAACAAATTTCATTTGTCTGCTACTGTCTAAGTTTGAGCTTGTCTTTGCTATGCATGTTAGGAGAACTATATATGAATGTTGTTGCTCATGATAATTTAGTTGGACTGTTGGCTCAAAGTTATGAAATGTAGCTGCTGCTAAACTTTTCCATTGTCTTCTTTTTAATTTTCAGAGATTTCTTGGAGACATGAAAGATGCTTGCTTGGTTTAGCAATTGGCAGAGGATTTGCTTAGGTTAATTAGTTTGTCTTGTTATAATTAGTGTCATGAACATCATCTAGCGAGTTAGGATAATTAGTTTCTTTTTGTCTTGGACACAATTGTCTTGCTTCCTATTGTTTTGTGATGGATGGGAGACTAATGTAATATTATGGTACTTATTGGCCTACTTTGTGCCTTTTTATCTTTATTAATATAATTTTTGTCTTTTGTATTATTTCCTACTATATTATAAGTTTCAAATTAAGCTTTAGGTCAAAAATACAATTGAAAAAAAAAAAAAAATTGCAACTTGTAAAAGAACAGATGTGTTGAAAAAAATCAATTGCATACAATAGCGCTTTTGTTACAAAGCGGTATTAAATGTTGGGCAAACGATAGCGCTTTTAAACACAAGTGCTATTGAAACTGAATCATATAATAGCATTTTTCTGAAAAGCGCTATTAAATCATGTTGCAAAATCAGGTCTACTATAGCGCTTTTACTATACGAAGCGCTATTAAAGATTTATCCTACAATAGCGCCAGCTTCAATAGCACTTTAAAGTGCTATTAAAGTTAAAAAAAAGTGCTATAGTAGCCCTTTTTTGTAGTAGTGATATATATATATATATATATATATTTGCCATTAAAAAAAATAGGAAAGAAGTGACGAATGGGTGAGAATATCATGATCATAATTAGAATTTGAATAGAAATTTTAATTGCTTTTATTAATTTAATTAATTAAGAAAGAAAAGTGAGAGAAAATAGTTTTGACTAGAAAATATAGTTTTAGTTAAAATAGAGTTTTTAGCAAAAACAACAAATAAGTTTTAGTTAAGATAGCATTTTTGGTTAAAATAAGAAGTTTTTGTTTAAAATAGAGTTTTAAGCCAGGGACACGTGCAGACGCTTTTTCTTACTGGAGAAGAGGATTTTCGGCATATGAGTCTTACTCGGACATGAAACAGAATCAGTTTTGTCCGTGAGTGGGAGCAAATCCGCACCTGAAAGCAGGAAAGATCCAATTCCATGTGTTGCGAAAGAATAAAGAATGGAAAGACGGAAAGCTACTCTTCTTACCGAATAACCCCTCACCTTGACTTCAAGCAGGATTGAATCAATCAAGGGGACTCAGCTGCACATTCATATGAGTAAGTAAGGGGAGGGCCTAAGACTTTCTTTATAGCCGGGAAGATAATTTATTAATCGAAGCCATAGCTGGGTACTTACTTGAGCAAGGGGTAAGCCTTCTCTTTTGTACCTTCATTCAAAGCATCGAAAGGCGAACTGCTTCATTTAATTTAGTACCTAACCTCGTACACGGAGTTTTTATGGCCTGTCCTCTAGGCACCTTTTGTGGCCCCCTTTGTGTCTGTATGAATTTCTGACCGCGCGGAATCTCCATAGCCAATTTTCCAGTTTTAATTATTAAATCATAGGGTGCCTTAGGTACTAATATTATTTCACACCGCTTAGTTAGGGAAAACCCCGGTAAATACAAATCCATTTTTGGCTTCTCCGGGGGGAATTTTTTCTGAGCCGTGGCGTGGTATACCTGATCGTTTGGTCAACGAGACGTACGTAAGTCGACATAGCTCCATTTATATTTATATTCTTTTTTTCTTTCACTTAGCCCGCCTCTCCCCGGACCAACCCGGATCTGCTCTAAGTACTCAAAAGTCTCAGACTTATAAGTACTCATTGGAGGCACCACAAGGTCCGATGGCTGTTCTCCACTAACCACAAGGATATAGGGACTCTATATTTCATCTTCGGTGCCATTGCTGGAGTGCGTTAAATGCTGCTTTGAAGGTCGATGGGGACTTTCCCACGGCTCGTTCTTGGATTTACCCTTATTCGGCCGGCCTCTCAGTAAAATTAAGAAAGTGGGGGTGTTAATATATTTGGTCGAGTTATTTTGTGATTTTATTGGAATGAGCCCAATCAAATAAACTTTTTTCTGTTTGATAAATTCAACCAATCTGAACCCCCCGCCACCCCCAATTTACTATTTTCTTATTCATAAGTCAGCTACAACTGTTTTATTGAAACTCACAATCTGTATAGAGATTAAATTATAAATTTTACTCCATCCGTCCCAAATCTTTGGACTTTTTAGTTTTTTTAATTTTGTCCCAAATCTTTAGTCCTTTTTAAGAAACCAATGCATAATTAGTGATACTTTACCATTTGTACCCTTACTAAAATTAAAACATTAATTAAATATATTTTCCCTTTCTTAATAAAGTAAGGGTAAAAATGACTTAACTTATAAAATCTTTATAATTTCTTAATCTCCGTGCAAAACTCTAAAATGACTAAAGTTTTGGGACGGATGTAGTATTATTTAACGACAATTTTGATACTAGTGGGGGGTTCTCCGATAAAGTTAGTAAAAAAACTCCTAAAAATAGAAGTTGGCAACGAAAATATTTGAACCTAAAATCTAAAGAGAAATACTCCCTCCGTTCCATATTATAAGGGAAAAAAAACACACTTATTAAGAAAACCAAAACTTGAGAATTTGAAATATAGTTTTGTGGGTTTTTCTTGAAATAAGTTGCATGGGAAGATGTAAAAACGAATTTGATTGGTTGTTGTTTATTGAGAAAATGAGAGAGAAAAAAAATTAAATGCAATTTGCATTTAATTTTATAAGAATAAGTAAAAAACATTCTTGAAAGTTGTTTATTCCTTTATAATTTGGGACAGAAAAAATGGTCATTTTTCCCTTATAATATAGGACGGAGGGAGTATACTCTAAAATCTGAAGTCTACCAACCGGCCAAGCTCTTGGGTTCATTTGCTATCAAACTTAAATTTGAAAGGAAAAAAAAAAAGTAAAAAAGTAATTTTAAGGAGTAGTTATCATATCATAAGTATGTGGTTGTGCTCTTTTATCAGTTTATACATATTATAGTTCCCTTTTCACTAATTCTTTGAATACACTTTGAACTCCATCTAATTCTAGATCATAAAAAAAAAATTAAAAGAAAATAAATAAAAAAGAAGCCATTAGGAATCTCTTCTTAATTCTTAGTATTACGTATCAAATATAGTAGAAATCTTGAATATATTGTGGTGGTTGAAAATGATAATAATATGGATAGACTTCTAAGGGCTTATCCTCCGACTTTTTCTCCTCTTTTGGTTTTGGAGGTCCAACTGAAACTATTTCAGTGTGACAAAACTTTCTTAGCTTGGAAACTGCATTTACTGGATCGATGTCTCCTAATAATGTCAATTTCTTCTCTTTTGTGTCTATTGATATTGATTCAACCCCTGCAAAATTATTACAAATATATAATTTTAGTTTAATTAATAATGAACCATTCATTTTATATTTTGTGTGTTTTTTTACAAAAAAAATATCAAGTTGTTTAAGGTTGTATGTGAAATAGATTATATATAGATTATTTGAGCTTATATATAGTATTTATATGATATGAAATTCCATACCTGAAAGGCTAGATGCTGTCTTCATAACTTTTTGCTTGATTTTATCTTTATGAAAATCAACCTTCAACACAACATTCTGTTCAAAAAAATTGAAGTATTATTAATTAAAACAACACATTTACTTCCATATATTCTAAAATAAGAAATGATATAACCACAAAAAAATGACAACAACATTAATCATGTGTATTTGAAAACAGCCCAGTAGTTCAAAGAGTCTCATGAACTTAGCTCAGTTGGTAGCTAGGACATCGCATATATATTCCATAAGAGTAAATTAAATGAAGGAAAGAAAATATAATGAAAGGGATTTGATGTTTCTAAGTTTTACCTTCATTGTTGTCAAAATTTGTGAGAGAGATAATTTATAATTGTTGGTGTGAGAATTGCAAAGGAATAAGAAGGGGGCTAGTTGATGAAGAGGTATTTTCTAGTGGTGTGATGTAGAGGATGAGAATTGGCAGTTATTTATATAAGGTAGGAAGATATGAAACACATAGTTAAGTCAAGTCAAGTCAATTTAAATGTTATTTATTGAAAAGTATTTTAAGATACTTTTATAACCGTGTGAACTTTGAAGTTTCATTAATCAACACACTCTCACACGAAAGTTCCCTCCCAACAAAAAGAGAATCGGTCAAATGATTAAAGTTTGCAATCTTTTTTAAGTTAATTAATTGAGTAAAATGCCAAAAATCCCTCTGAAATTTTAAAATTCGTCAAATATCCCCTAAAATTTAGAAATAGGCAAATACCCCCTACAATTGTAAAATGTCAATCAAATATCCCCCTGGTCCGTTAAATCCGTCTATTTTGATTATGTGGACGTTAACTGATTATGTGGCACTACCAGTCAGAGTCCACATCACTTGGACTGGTCTGAGTGGATTGCCACGTCATGGGGGTATTTGACCGAAATTTGCAACAAATATATCATTATAATGGTCATATTCATCTTCTTTATAATAGAGCTTCTTCATCACTTTAATGGAGTTTTCTTCTCCATTATTCTCATATCCAGCATGATGGGTGGTGGAATTGCTTATTCAAATCGTAGGAAGGTGAAAGAAACAAGCTCCTCTTCCATGGGTGAATCTAAGAACCCTAATTTTCTTAAATGTCATTGTGAAAAAATTGCTACCATTAGAGTTGCTCAAACTGATGCAAACTTTGGCAGAGAATTCTTTTCATGTCCACTTCCAAAGGTAACATATGTTATCCCTAATTCTTTTATAGAGAACCCTAATTTTTGTTTTCCTATTTTTCCCTAACTTCAACCCTTTTATCCAATTTGGTCCTTCCATTTATGTCCATTCTTGTTTCAAATTTATGGGTTTTGTTAATTGTTGTTTCATTTTTTATAAAACTTAGTTTGAATTTTTTTCAGGATCACCCATACAATTGCAATTTCTTTATATGGGTTGATGAGATTGAAGAACAACAGATGCTTGCTGACAGAAAAAAACAAGAAGTTTGGAAGATGAAAAATTTATCAAATGACACTGGAGCAAATGATGTTTGGAAAGGAAAAATGATGGAAAAATTAGAATTGTTGGCTAAAGAAAATAGAAGTGAAGAGGTGTGTAAGGCTAAAATGATGGATAAATTAGAGTCATTAGTGATTGAAGTGAAGTTGTTGAAGTATATTTTAGCAATAACTTGTATTTTTCTATTTTTGAATAAAATCTTTGGCACTCATTAGGGTGTATAAGTTTGTATTCTATTAATTGTACTCTATTGTACCAATTTTCATTTATATCAATGCATTATGTATTATCTGCATATTCAGTGCTGTTATGAAATTTTAAAATTAAATACCACCACTAGTAAAAATATGACATATTACTAAGGAGTTTTACATCGGTGGAAGAGATGTCAGATGTGAAAAAGAATATAGAGTAGTTTTAACATCTGGTTTCAATATCCACTGAAGTAAAAAATTGATAAACACAACTTTTTACATCTGATCGTAATATCCCCAGATACAAAACTAAACGCGGTGGCAATCCTGTAATTATGATGAAAATTGTCTAAAAGATTATCAAATCTGGCCATTATGGCCGGATGTAAAACGTCTTCATGAAATTTTTTCATCTTTTTGTTTAATAGAAATTATAAGCTGTAAGTAACTAAAAAAAACGCGATATCTCTCACGAACGAATATACCAACCCTAGCCTCTCACTCAAGATCTCGATCTCTCTCACTCACTATCGTCATCTCTCTCTCACTCAAGATCTCGACCTCTCTCACTCACTATCGTAATCTCTTTCTCACTAGGGCCGCGAATTCGAACTCTTCATCTCTCAGTGATGAATCGCGAATTCGAACCCTAGCCTCCAATCCCTTTCACTGACTCACAAATTTCAATTCCTAATTGCAGAATCAAGGCTCACTGAACCCTAAATTTCAACTCGATTAACACGAATCCGTTGTACTTACCAATGCGCATGGTCCTCCTTCCCTTTCACCATCATCGTTCAGATCTACTCTCTCTTCTCCTCCACCATCATCAATTTCAATTTCAAATTCAATCAATTGCAGTTCATCAGTTACCTAATATTAATTTTGTCAGCAATTTCCTTATATTTATTTTGTTTAATTTGTATTTTATGATTTTTAGGGTAGGCCTGAATTGATTTCTGGCGTTTGGATTGATATTGACTAAGAAAACCAATGAAGGATCTGATCAAGGTAATCCTAGTTTGCTTGAAGGGAAATTTTTGTCATTAGTAGGTTTTATGAATTTCCTTATGTTGTTGAAGGTGCGTGGAGAAAACACAAGAACGGGGGTTGAATTGTGTTTTAGATAATTAAAAAATTTTCAAGATATTTGTATCTATCAGAGTCTTTAAGCACAGCGGAATGATTAACACAATCAACTTTAATTTAAGTGAATAATGGAAGAGTAAATGAGAGAGTGGGAGGGAGAAAGAGACACAATAATTATACTGGTTCCTCTCACAAAACGAGAGTACTCCAGTCCCCTTGCACTTCCAAGGGATTTCACTATAATCACTAAGATTACAATTCAGGTGCTCAAGCACACAAGCAAGAAACTTCTTTGCTCTAGGTCACACAAGACAAAGAGACTTCCTTGCTCTAGTCACACAAGACTAGAGACTTCCTTGCTCAGAGTCACACAAGACTAAGAGACTTCCATTGCTCTAATCACTAAGATTGAGACTTTTCCAAATTACTCACGCAGGAGTAATACTAACTTCTAAGCTTAAAACTATTACAAGATAATAACTTCAGAGGCTTGAGCTAGTTTCAATTCTCACTTAATTCTGAGAGATATTTTCTATTACAATTCTTTTGTTCTCAATTGATTCTGAGAGATATTTTCTATTGAGGTTCCTTAGTCATCAATTCTTTCTTTCATGTATATATATGAGTTTGAGAAAGATATTGAGACGTTGTAGAAATTCCCATTGTAAATGGACAGCTGTAGCTTTTGAATATCCTTTGAACAAAGCCACGTCTTCTTCGCAGTTAAGCTTCACTTTTACTGTCTGTCCAGAATACAGTAATAAGGTACAACTAGCTCCTAGAGAGAGTAGGATCACATCCTTTATGATCATTGTAATTAGTTGTCCTTTAAACAAATCATCAGGCTTGGTAAGAGTAGTTATTGTAGCCTTTCTGATGACTAGAGGAATTTCCTTTGCTTCTGATGAACCTTTGAAGTCTTTGAAGTCTGATTGGTCTTGAATAAATGGCCTCTGATAGTCCTTTGTAATTCAGCTTCTAAACCTCTTCATCTTCTGAATAACTCTTGACTAGCAGATAACTTCTGAACTCTTGTAGGCATCTGAACGTCTCTGAGCTTCTGAACTCTTGCAGACATTTTGATCCTATTTGAGCTTCTGAATATATTTAGCTTCTGACCACGTTTTAGCTTCTTAACTCTTTCAGAGTGTAAAGATTCAGACTTCCATAAGGTTCCTTTAGAGCTTAAACCAAGTGTGCTCTTAATATAACTTTGGATTCTCCTGCACACTTAATTTAAACATTAGTAACATCAATTGTCCATTTAATACTTTGTTATCATGAAAACTCAAGGGTGTGTACTAAAACACATTTTGTTCCAACAATCTCCCCCTTTTTGATGATGACAAATATAAGTATTTAATACAATTGTTGTTGATAAAATTTAGCTATGTTGACATTAGGCTTCTGAGTTTTGCAAGCTCCCCCTAAGTCTGATATCCCATAGGGTTAGGTTTGTTAGCTCCCCCTATTTTGTATCCATAGTTAATTTGAATCAGTTTAAGAATTACTTTATTATATGACTTAAATTATTCATATCTTACTATATAAAGAACAAGGTTTGAAGCTTCTTCTTTTCATAGTGTAACAATCTTTGAATAAAGTTGCACCCTTACTCAAAAACTATCTATGAATAATAAACTTCAATTAATAAATGTATTCTCCTTGAAATTATGCGCTTAATGAAGATGCAAGATGAAATAGATAAAATATTTAAATAAATGACAATAGGATCAGAGGCACTAGAAATGTATACACACATAAGGTTCTGATGGTTAGCATGAAATACAGTTTCAGAGTTCAAAATATTTTTCAAACAGTTCAGAGCTTAAAGAAATCTTTTCAAAAAGGTTCAGAGCTTAAAGCACAAATTTTGAAAACAGTTCAGAGCTCTTTAACACAATATTTTGAAATCCTCAAGATCAGATTGTCATTTCAAAGCATGTCAAACATGCCACTATATTGACCACTCTCCTACGTTCTCTCTCTGAAACACTACAAAGCCCTAAAAAGCAAAGTAATTTCGCTTCTTCCAACAATTGATTTATCAATATTCTTTCTCCCCCTTTTGTCATTATTAAAAAGGTAGTATAAGCAATTTAATTAACAAGTACAACGTCCAATACGGTCAAGTCAGGAGTGGTTGAACGCATTTAAGACATTGTCGGTGAAATGAGCTTATAAAAGGAGAGAAGCCTAGTCATTTTATTCACACAGAATAATCTTAGGTTTTGATAGATCATTTGAGAGAAAAAAATGAAACGCTCAGAGAAGAAGAAAGTAGTTTCAAAGAGAGTTAGTCAAGATAGGAGAAAACATAAGAAGAAACCAAGAGAAACAAAGCCAGTGTCTGAACAAGAGAAACGCAGTTCAGAGTCTGAAGAAAGAGATTGGAACTCTGAATGGTTTGAGTTACTGAAGACATACATTCCTGAAGAAAATCAAACTGATTTCCAAGGCTCTAGAGGGGCTAGTGTCTTTTCCTGAAGGAAACCAAACTGATGCATCAGAATTGGTTTCTTCATGATAGACAACCAGTTGGATGACTCATCCAATTCCACTCTGCAAAGGTCATATTTAGGCTTGTAACCACAATATGGCCTTTGGAGCATCCAGAAAATAGTCTTTAGGAATTTTATATGTATTCAGAAACTGTGTTCTCAAAGAAATAAAAAAGTTGATTTGGCTTGTTTATTTTGATTTACTTTATTATGTTTCTTCTCTTGTTATGCAGTTTGATTCTTTAAGAATATCCAAATATTGTACTCATGAAAAACAATGTCATAAATAAACCAAAGGAATAATTAGATTAGCACATAATGAATTAAGCAAACAAAGAAATCCTAGGGTTATTGAGGACGACTACAGAGGAGAGCTAAGGTTTTCATGATCTCTTTTTGGTTTCCATTGACTTCCTCCATCATCCCAATATACTTGTCCACCTTGGATTCAATTCTTTCAATATCAGCCTCATACACTGGATTTCTCATATGCTCTTGATTAGCTCCCAAAGTATCTTGGATAGGTACATTCAGATCTTCCTCAAGTGATGTTAACCTCTCCCTCAGGTTTTGCTCATCATTTTCTCTTGTAGTAGAGGATTCAGGTTGATTCCGCTCTGTGTCCTTTTGAATCTGAATGACCTCTTCAACTGCAGTAGTTTTACCATTATCAAACCTCTTGTGCTCTTCAATGTCTGTCTTCTGAAGACAATACAATTTCTTCACCAAATCCTCAGTCAAACTCACCGATTGGGCCACATATTCAGATGAAGACATATCAGATTGTCTGAGCTCATGAAGACCATGTATCTGGCTGAACAAGCTGTTGCATTCACTCAAGATATCAGGGTTATTTGAATTGTTTGGGTGAGGTTCAGTGTTAGAGGGTGAGATGATGTGTTGAGGTGATGTTTGTGGTTGTTGTTGCTGTTGATCAAAGGCTTTTAGATGAAAATCATTCACATGAAGCTCTCTGATCATAGCATCAACATGGTTTGTTGGTGGGGAATTCTAGATTTCTTCTGAATCAACAAGTTCATTATGTTCTGAAACATCAGAGTGATGTTCAAGTTCTTCATTGCTTTGTTGTTCAGGTTGTGTTTGGTTTTCAGATTGTGGTTGGTGGTCAGAACCTTGATCTTTAGAGGGTTCAGGTGTTGTTTGAGCAGGTTCTGATGATGTGTGGTTCAGTATGGTTTATTTCTGGTATGAGAGGTTCTGAATAGACAGGTTCTGAGATAAGTTGTTTTAATGTGAGATGGTCTTCAGGACTTGTCTGGGTGGTGTTTGGAGTTGGATTTTGAATTTGTTCAGAGATTGGGTGGATGAATGGGTTCTGAATATTTGGATTAGATAATTCACCACTTAAATGATCTTCAAGGATTTGTAAGGGTGAATTACTAGGTTGGGTTGATGATGAGATTGGTTGAGTATCTTGAGTATTTACAGCAGCAGGTTTGGACATAGATACATTACCAGAGTTGTCTTTAGTTGAGCCTTCAGTACATTTCTTTTTCTCGAGTCTGACAATTAAAGGTTCATCATCATCTTCACTTTCTTCATCTTGAATTACTACCACATTTGAACTCCCACCCTTGGATTTGGTTTTTCCTTTACTCTCTGCCTTCGTAGCTTCATTCTTTTCCACTTTTATTTTCACCAGCCTCTTCCTCTTCTTCTTCAAATCTTCCTTTTCAATCTCAAGCCCTTCACCTTGACTTTCCAGCAGTTGTATGTATTGATTGACAATACCATTTGAGACAGCAGGTATGTCAATCTTATATCTCTTCACCATTGAATCTTCAGAGTGTGGTTGAAGTTCAAATGGATCAGAAGGTTGTACCTCTTTTCCTGCTAGCAAGTTCATGTTAGAGAGGGTGTGAGCAGAGATTGTAGAGGCTCTGATTTCCCTAATCAGATTGTTATGACCAGCAGCTTTGATTATATCTATCACTCCACATTGATAGAAAATCTCACTAAGAATTCTTGGATATATGACATGAACATTTGGCTTGGATTGCTTCTGAGTAGCACTCACAACCTTGCAGAGGTGATTGAAGATGTATTTTGCCCAGTTCAAATCAAATTTCCTTGTGAGAAAGTAGACAAAGTGCCTATGATCCCATGAAAGTTGATCAGAACTTCCACTCCTTGGAAATATTGATCCCAAAACTATTCTGGCCAATACCTTCTGAGTAGGTTTCAAATCACCCACCTTGTTGCTTTCACAGCTCTTCCCTTCAGCATAGCACTGTCTGGTCATATTCACTAGAAATTCTGAGTTCTTTGCCTCACTTTGACTATAGGTGTGGTAGATGCCTTCATTGGGAATAGATAACACCTTAGCCAGATTTGAAGCAGTGAGAATCACTTCAAAGCCACAGACAACAGAATGCACCTCAGTCTCTTCAACAACCCTTAATCCCAGTTCTTGAGGAGTCTTGTCCTTATTCTCCAACTTCTCCTTCTTCTTTGCATCTAGCTCCTTGTTATAATCTTCAACCGTCTTCACCTTGCTTTTAATCCATAAATCTTTTACCAGAGTAGGATAGATGCGACCATTTAGTAAATTCATGTATCTAAAGCTCCCACTATGATCAATAAAGAACTTTAGAACATCAAAATGATTCTTTCCCAAACTATCAAAGTCCACTGGTTGTCCCATAACCAGGTTTAAAGATTTTCCCTCCATATTGAGAGACAAATCTGTAGAAAACATCTCTTCACATGCAATAGTGTTGATTGGGAAGTTTTTAAGAAATGCAAACAGAGAATCTGAAGTTGATGTGGATGCTGCCATTTCTGAAGTTAGGGTTTTGGGTTTTGCTAATTTTAGGAAGTAAGAAAGTTTTCTGAGGTTAAGAAGATGAAAGTGTAGGTTGTGAAGGTGTAACGTGTGCAAGTGATTAAGTGATTTTGTGTAAAAGAAAAATAAATCACTCATAAAAATTAAATCAAAAAGAAAAGAACCATCACTCACTGTTTCAAACCAATCAGAACGTGTGTACGTGTTGTCCTTTTAGCGCCAAAACGTTTCAGAAAAAAAATACTTAAAACGTTTGCAATTCATTTCCTTTTCAGAGGCTTAACCTTCAGAGGTTGAAAAGTTCTCATAGTCTGAACTACTTCAGATGCTGAAATCTAAAGTACTTCAGAGTCTAAAAACGAATTTTTCAGGACATTTAAATATATGTTCAGACATGGTTTTTCAAGGTTTTAGTTCTGAACATTTTGTTTAAATAAGTCAAGTGTCAAAAAAAATATTTTTAACCTTGAATGTTATTCCTCTGAGATGTCATTCAGGAGTTAAGAGTTACTTACCTGTTTTTGAAGCTTTGTTGTTTTGATGATACTTTGTTTAATCTCTTTCAAGATCAAAGTCTGGGCAATCATCCCACCATAAAGAGTTGTTATCATCATAGTCTTGTTCAAAACAACCTTCAAATTCTTCATACTCTCTCCTGTTGCTTATGTACTCCATTTCATCTTCTTCTCCATCCGACTCTTCAAAAATATGCCTTCTATGCACAACTGCTCTCTTTCCATTCACATTCACATGTATCCATGTGATTGGAACATCTAGAGTCTTTGTTTGACCTGCAGTCAAGTAAACTATTTTGTCTCTTGGTACCCACTTGCTTGAGGGTCCTAGACTGTTAGTTGCCAAATCTTTATCCTTCATTTATTTCATCTGAGTGCTATCAGATACAAATGTAGTGTAAATATTAGTGAGTGAGAAGTTTCCAGCAATAGTTGATGAGCTTGGTTCCTCTAGTGTTTTATCACTAGAGTATCCAATCCCATTAATATTGTTGGTTCTAATGTTGCAAAGCATGGAAACAATTTTATTTTGATCAGCATTTGTGTTGCAAAATTCTTTGAAAGCAGGAGAGTGCTTAAGGGGTTTGCAACACATAGCATAACCATTCTCAAGATCTTTTGTTTTGATAAACTCTTTTTGTATAAGATCTTTAGAGTGATTTGCTTGCTTACTTAAATTCTCATAGTCTGCTTTAAGCGTTTTATACTTCTGCTAACTATTAAAGGATTTAAGTAAAGCCTTTTCAAGATGCTTGATCAATTTTGCTTTGGAGAGATGAGAGTATACCTGATTCATTCTTCTCTTGATGTTGTCTATGTTCTCAGGTTCTGACTCTCCATAAGAACTTGAATCTTCAGAGTCTGAACCATCTTCAGAACTTAATCCTTCAGCTCCTGGTGCTCTTTCAGATTCAACTTCAGAGAAGTTGTCTAGCTTATCCCAGGTCGTCATTCCTTTAGATAGTTTTCCTCCATTCTTCTTGAAGTTGTACCATCTTTGAAGTTTTCTTGAGAACCTCTCAAGATATTCTTCATCAGGTTCTTCAACAAGATCTTCATGTTCCAATGCTTGCTTTCCTTTCCATGCTGCTTCTACTTCTTCACTTCTCAATTCTTCTTTTTCTTTCAGAGCAAATTCATGAACTCTGAGTAAATCAATCAATGATTCAGGACTCATTGAATTGATGTCTTCAGTTTCCTCTATTGTATTTGAAATTTCAATCCAATTCAGAGGCAAACTACTCAGCATTTTGCTTACAAGCTCTTTGCTGCTGAGTTTGTTGTTGAAGTCTTCAAGCTTGCTTGTGATGGCTTGAAAACTTAAGCTCATTTCTCCAATGCTCTCATTTTCTTCCATTCTGAACTCCTCATATTGATCTAACAGACCATTTACTTTTGCTCTCTGAATGCTTTCATTATCATCACTAGTCAAGCAAATAGTAGTGGTTGTAGATACAATATTAGAAGTTTGTTCAGCCCCTGATGTGGAAGGATTTTGATTGTTGCTCAGATCTTCATTTATATCCAGTCCATCTTCAATTTCCTTGATAAGATCAGCAACTTGTTGAAATAGCTTCTGCTTCCAATCATCCAATTGTTGAGCCATGGTGTTTTTCTCCTTTGGATCTTGACTGTCTCACTGTAAAGTGATTTTCCAACAGAACCAGAGCTCTGATACCAATTGAAGGCGCGTGGAGAAAACACAAGAAGGGGGGGGGGGGGGGGTTGAATTGTGTTTTAGATAATTAAAAACTTTTCAAGATATTTGTATCTACCAGAGTCTTTAAGCACATCGGAATGATTAACACAACCAACTTTAATTTAAGTGAATGATGGAAGAGTAAATGAGAGAGTGAGAGGGAGAAAGAGACACAATAATTATACTGGTTCCTCTCACAAAACGAGAGTACTCCAGTCCTCTTGCATTTCCAAGGGATTTCACTATAATCACTAAGATTACAATTCAGGTGCTCAAGCACACAAGCAAGAGACTTCTTTGCTCTAGGTCACACAAGACAAAGAGACTTCCTTGCTCTAGTCACACAAGACTAGAGACTTCCTTGCTCAGAGTCACACAAGACTAAGAGACTTCATTGCTCAGAGTCACACAAGACTAAGAGACTTCCTTGCTCAGAGTCACACAAGACTAAGAGACTTCCTTTGCTCTAATCACTAAGATTGAGACTTTTCCAAATTACTCACGCATGAGTAATACGAACTTCTAAGCTTAAAACTATTACAAGATAATAACTTCAGAGGCTTGAGCTAGTTTCAATTCTCACTTAATTCTGAGAGATATTTTCTATTACAATTCTTTTGTTCTCACTTGATTCTGAGAGATATTTTCTATTGAGGTTCCTTAGTCATCAATTCTTTCTTTCATGTATATATATGAGTTTGAGAAAGATATTGAGACGTTGTAGAAATTCCCATTGTAAATGGACAGCTGTAGCTTTTGAATATCCTTTGAACAAAGCCACGTCTTCTTCACAGTTAAGCTTCACTCCAAAATACAGTAATAAGGTACAACTAGCTCCTAGAGAGAGTAGGATCACATCCTTTATGACCATTGTAATTAGTTGTCCTTTAAACAAATCATCAGGCTTGGTAAGAGTAGTTGTTGTAGCCTTTCTGATGACTAGAGGAACTTCCTTTGCTTCTGATGAACCTTTGAAGTCTTTGAAGTCTGATTGGTCTTGAATAAATGGCCTCTGATAGTTCTTTGTAATTCAGCTTCTGAACGTCTTCATCTTCTGAATAACTCTTGACTAGCAGATAGCTTCTGAACTCTTGTAGGCATCTGAACGTCTCTGAGCTTCTGAACTCTTGCAGACATTCTGATCCTATTTGAGCTTCTGAACATATTTAGCTTCTGACCACGTTTTAGCTTCTGAACTCTTTCAGAGTGTAAAGATTCAGACTTCCATAAGGTTCCTTCAGAGCTTAAACCAAGTGTGCTCTTAATATAACTTTGGATTCTCCTGCACACTTAATTTAAACATTAGTAACATCAATTGTCCATTTAATACTTTGTTATCATCAAAACTCAAGGGTGTGTACTAAAACACATTTTGTTCCAACAGTTGTTTCTTATTATGTGATTTAATGTGGCTCTCTTGATATTTTATAATTTTAATTGACTGATTTAGTTTTATAATGAGTTCATCCATTTGAATTGCACGTGTTTAGTTAGTGAGACTTGTTAACGTAAATGATTAGCTTATTCTGTTGTCATTTAATAGTTTCTGGATTTGTATATGGATATTATTCATGATTTCTAGAGTGTTTGGATTTCATTTTCTTCGAAAGATAACAATGTATTTTCATTCCATTAGGTCATAAGAATTAAGTATTTCATGCATAGTTGTTGTGTACAGCTCATATAATTACATATGAGGTTAAATTTGATTGTTTGTTATCCACAATTTGTAATTATTTATTTTCACACGCAATTTGTCGACATTCCTGCTTCAGCCCATTGATTGTTTGGTATTATATTTTGTATGCTTCTGAGTTGTGGTTATCCTTTCTATTCATGTGGTGTTTGTGTGGAGTAAATGAGATTGAAAGCTTCTGCTCGACTAAGTAATCTTCCACTTTTATACTTGTTTGATGTAACTGTTCAGCATGTAATCTTCAAATTTGTTTTGTGCTATAATTGCTCTATATATTTTATTATTTGTTTTGTATCTTTATCTGGTAATAAATACTATTTATCTGTTTCAGGTTTCGCCATTCTTATCATTGGTTGGCATGTCGTCGTTGAGGAAAAGAGATCAACTAACAGAGGCAAGTGCTTTTTAGTATTGGTTCAATTCACATCAAGGTTCCAAATGTATAGTTCAATACACTGAATATATGACTTTGCTTTTACACCGAATATATTGCATCAGTGTATTCAATTTCCAATTTCGTGCAATTTTCAACCAATTTTTTTATGTTATTTATTTGTGTATTCATATTGCATCACTGTGTTTTGATATTTCCTTTAAACTATTGTTTGGATTTAACTGTACTTGAAGTAAACTCACAATTTGCGAGGGCTACTGATTGCATCAGTTGTGTGGTTTCTCACAATATATCATCTACTTTTGTAAAATTCCTTCTCATTCTGGTTTTGATCACATCTAAAACTCAGGATTCAGCTATATCTTTTCAATTGATTTTTCAAATTTGGTTCTCTAAATTTGTTTCTCAGGTGCATATTAGAAAATGTGGAGGCCATTATAAGGCTTACATATTTGATTGTACTGTCAACCATCTGATAGTGAAAGATACTTGAGTTACTTTTGTATTTGTGTGAATCATACTTGATGTTTTGTGACTAATTGCAGCACCGGAAGGAGATTGTTGATTCTATTCATTATGTCTTATCGGTATTCATTATGACTAATTGCAATACCGAGGAAACATTTGGTTTATGGGATGATTGATTCTGGAGATAAGTCATTACCTGTTAATGCTCTTCCTAAAGGAACTATGATTTCAATTCTTCATGAGGTGAATACTCGCTTTATATTTATTCATCCCTGAAAATATGGTTTACTTCTATCAATCAAAATCATTGTTTTAATTTCCTCTCCACTTATTGATATCACTAGACAGAAAAAATGTGGATGTATGAGTTATTTTCTTGTGTATTTGTTACTTGTTTCCTTTATCTTAAACCTGTCTCACAGTTTAAGTTTCAATTAATTTTTGTTATATTCGTCACCATTTTGTTTTAGTGCAAAGTACATGTGATAGTTTTGATTATACGTGTCACAATCCTGAAGGTGAATGTGAAGTTCTGTGAAAAGCCTAGTGGCCTAGTTTTGCCTTTTTCTATTGATTTTATCCTCACTCTTCAAGTTTAAGAAACCGTTATATATGTACATATAAATTACACTGTAGGCTCGACTCGAAATTTGAATATGAATATTAGTACATATGGGATCCATAGGCAGAAGAAACTCATTGTTAATAATATTAGTACTGATACCTAATCCTGTTACATTTGAGTGGATCCTAGAACCGAAGTAAGGGGTTATAGTATTGATACCTAATGCCAGTGTTTCATTTAAGAAAAATTGTTGAATGACACGAGACAAAAACAAACGAATAAATCCTGATTATAGTCACTGATAATTTCTGAATCGCTACCTAATCTTAGGATATTCTCATTTTGTCATTTCATTTAACATGAATCTTGAATTATTGTATTATATCTTGAATTATGTCAATGATATGTTGTTGGCAGTTGTCTCGCCGCGAAAAACGCCCAAGCGTAAATACGCGCGATATGATACACAGAGTCGCCACCGAACTTTATTTATTCCGTAGGAAAAGGAAAATATGGATAAAACCTTGAAAATAACGGAAAGATGGTCGTCGCAACCATTTCTAGGTTCGGAAGTTGATTATGCAAGGGGAAGGTATTAACACCCCTCACATCCGTTGTACTCAATGGAAACCTCCTCATCAGCTTAGGGTTTAAAAGGTGTTCATTAACTTGTTTGCGTGCTTTCTATTAACGTTTTGTTTTTATTTTAAAACTGCTTTACTAAAAGTATATATTCAAAAGGGGGAAAATGATAGTTTTTATTGTTGAGCTTGACAAGATGTTGAATCTCGCTCCTACGTATTGCCGGGTGCGATGTGAAATTCAAAGCTCACGTAGTTCTCTAAAAAAAACTTGTGTGTTGGTTATTTTTTAGAGAAAAAATATTTTAGTCGCATTCTAGTGGTTAAACGTATGCTTGTATGCTCGCGCGTGGGAGACTTAAGCGTTGTTTGTATCACGTTAGAATGGATAAAACATCATTTGTTTTTGAAAAAGTTGTTTTTGATTTCTTTGGTTGCGCAAAGGCAGAAATTGATTTGAGGAGTTGAGTTTATTTTCAAGAGTGGAAGACGAACAACCGATAGGCGAAGCGGAAGCTAAGCTTTCGATTATTTGAGAGATGAACGGATGTACATTCGCCGGTCTCTTTTCATCTAAAGTTTTATTGTTGATAATTTGTTTTAAAAGTCAAAAAAAAATTTGTATTTTAAAATAATTACATAGAGAAAACTTGTTTAATTGTTTTTAGTTATTATTAGGAGAGTTAGGGGGTGTGAATAAATTAAATGGGTTTAAGGCCCATGCTACAAACAACAACCAACTAATAAACAAGTAAATAAGTAATAAAGAAAAAACTAAATAAATAAATAAAAACAACAAGATGGAAACAAAAAATACGAAAATAAATTGACACTTTTATTTTTGCGAAAAAATATTAAAAAACAAATAAAAAGGACACCGATGGGAGGGAAAAATTTAGGGTACGACGGCAGTGGAGATCAGGATGCAGTTGTTCCTTTCATGTCTATAGACGCAAGTTTTCAGCACACAGTAGGCATGACAGATTTCGGTTGCTCCCTTAAACGCAGAGATGGAACCTTCGTGCAAGTACTCACGAAGGTGAGGCTTTAGCTATGTTGAATGCCATGGAATGGGTACAACATATGAGTTTGCATAGTATCATATTTGCTAGTGACTCTACATTACTGGTGGATGCTATTAAGTTAAAGAATGTAGGCTATTCTGAGGTTAATGTGATAGCCACTAGTACTAGAAGTATTCTAGAGTGAAGTTATAACTTTGAAGTAAAGAAAATTTGTCCAGTAGAAAGTAAATTTGGTTGCTCATAAACTAGCTAGAATGACATTTTTCTTATGCTACTCTTTGTATTATTCCTTTATTGAATAATAATAATGGTAGATAGCTTAATTGAACTCCCGAAATGCTTAGCATGTATTTGCATTGTGAGAAAGTTGTCCTTTTTGGGCAAAACAAAATCCCTTAACTAACGGTTGAATTGTAATGACATTTGATATTGTAATGACATTTGATGTGTTTGTTGAATGTTGAAACATTTTATTATATGTTGTAATGGTTTTAGTTGAATGTTAAATTGTAGTGATATTTTGAGATAGTTAAAATTAAAAAAAAAATGGATTTAAAAAAAAAAAAAACGCAGGATTTAATAAAAAAGAAATTAAATAAAGTAAGTATTTCACATCTGGTGGACTTGGTCCGATGTAAAATGTCCAATTGAATTAATTTTTTTTGAAATGTGTATACTTACTACATCTGGTGGACTTAAGTCGGAGGTAAAATGTGTTGTTTTTACATCTGACGCGAGTCAGATGTAAAAAGTCTATTCTTTCTACATCTCGTGCGTCTACGTGTGAGAACCGTCGGATGTAAAAAGTATTTTTGGGCAAATGTAAAAAGTGTTTTTTCTACTAGTGCCCCCTGAAGTTTATAACTTATTGTCAAATACCCCCTGAAATTTACTACTAAAATGCAAAATCCCCCCTGGGATTTGAAAATAAGGCAAAATGTCGCCTACTAAAGCATGTAATTCTCACCTGTAATACAATCACAGCATAAACTATACTTTTGTCACGACAACATAGTAATATAATCATTCTTCAATTGTCATAACAATTGTAATATAACCATTTTTCAAATTACATCCAAAGTACATATGTTACTACAAGTTTTCAAATGAACTACAAAATAAGTCAAGCTCAAATTACATCAAAAAGACATAAGTACGTTTTGTGAATATGTCTCTCTATGTCCTGCTGCCTCTCTAAACTCAACTTCATAATCATCACCACCACTTGATGAATCACTTTCACTTGGTGGTAACACTTCCTTACTTTTTTTCTTACTTTTTTTTGTGTTCACTTTATTCCTTTACCTCTTCGCCTTCCCTTTTTTTTTGAAACTACATTTTCAACTATTACTTCCTCTTCAACCATTTCTTGCTCTTGTTGGATAAGTTCTTCAACCGTAGGAAAATCCTTTTCATAAATCTCTTCGTCTATTGCTCCATTTTCTTGAATAGGCGGATCGACACCTTGAATACCACCATTGGGATTGGTTGCAGATTTAATAACTTGTTCAAACATTGTCATGTCCTCTTCATTCAACTCTGCAAACTCAGGATTTTCAACTATTGAATGTTGGAAATATATATCTACCTCATTTCCATTATTCTTTGCACCCTCAATCATCTTAATTATGTCATTTTCCAGAGGCCTCAACCCAAAATCTAAGTTATCTCCATAATCAGTTTTCTTCCATTGAACTTTTTCAACACTATGATACTTGCCACAGTGTTTTACCATGTTAATGAGATCAAAATAACATATCATAACTGGGTCCATCTCCCAAACATCCATTTGACCAAATGCATACTCTAATTTATGAGATTCAATTCTAAAAAAACTACCTCCATGCCACAAAATCAGTGTAACATAATCATCCATCCTGATCATTAAAAAAAGTGAAGTTTAATAATATTAGTCCATGTAAAGAAGAAAATATACCACAAACTAAGATAAAAGTGCAACAATAACTCCTTAAAACAGGGATGATACAACATACTAAGAGATAAAATTGCAACAATAACAAACAAACCCACATATTAGAAAACAAAGGCAAAATAGAAAAAAAAATTGAAAACTATTTTCAATAAGAAATTTCAACAGAGAAATCAACATATTAGAAGAATCAAAGGTGAAAGGAAGTGTGATTTTACATCTTTTTAAACCCTAGAACAGAGTATAAACAAAAGGGATTTTTTTGCATGTTGTACCTGTCAGCGAACGGCGATGAACGAAGGATGGACGATGATGATGATGATGAAGATGATCGGCGGACGGCGGACAGCGAACGGCGACGGAAGACGGCGACGATGGATTTCATGATTCTTATTTTGACCTTCATTTTTTGTTGTTAAAGTGTGTGAGAGCTATGACAAGTGGAAAGGAATAAGAAGATTGTTGGAGAAGTTGATTATGAAGTTTGGGTAGAGAAGTGATTTCAAGTAGTGATGTGAATAAGTAAGGATGAGAATTGGCAATTATTTATATAAGCTCGATGTTGTTACTGGAGTTAAATAATCATTAAAAATAATTTTCAGCCATCGAAAAGATTAATGGCTTGAGTCGCGGACTAGGTCGCTCTCTTTAACACGTTTCGCGGCACTGTCCAAAATTGTGCAAGCAGACGATGAACCACGAAGTCCCCAGGATAAACAGCCCAGTTATAACTGTATACCGATTTGCTATTGCACGATAGAAATTGGTCAAAGAATACACATTGAATGATACTACGATACCACTCGAATTGATACTACGATATCAATCTATGACTCAGTGGTACTACGATATCATCCGTATTGATACTACAATATCAATTTATGAGTCAACGGAACTACGATACCGCCAATGATACTACAATATCACCTATATTGATACTACAATATCAATCTATATAATGACACATAGACCATTCTATAATTTGGTACTAAGACCAATCTTAAATCCAAGAAATTATGGTACTATTGTCATTCTTAATTTGAAGGAACTAGTGATTCTTTAATCATTAAACCAAATTAATAATAATAAGTTTTCTCTTTTTTCCAAAAGTTCAACTCATGAAATATACAAAAATTTATCTGCTTTCTCTTTGAACTATACTGTATTTACTTCTAAATCACAATAGAAGCTTTGTTAAAATTATAAGTCTCACAAAATAATAGAACAAACTGAATGTAGACATCAAAATTAAGTTCAACATTAGAAATGTCTATATCCAACATTAAGGTCTAAAATCTAAATTCATAGTATAATACTCCTAAAATTTAGACTCAATAATACTAGAGTTTGATCCCTAACAGTGATCATATCTGAGTTGTTTTGTCTTACACTAATTACTTGCCCATTATTTGTTTCAAAACAAAATAAAAGTAGCATACCTTGAAATCTGCCAGCACCGCTAGCTCTTGGCTTCAACTCTTTGGATGAATGGGTTTGCCTTCCAAAACCAATTAAACAAAACAAAACATTGATACAAGATCGTGTAGTCACTAGACCAAGTGTCTACAACTTGACACAAATTATAATTGCTCCAATCTATGATCAACCATCGACTAATGATTGAAAATGGCTTTTCCCTTTAATTGATTGATGACTAGTCTAGTATATTATTTTGATGTGGGTCTCATTCTTACCGGCTGCTGCAGTAGTTTCTCTCTCAACTATGGTTTAATGGTTAGAGCTGTCAAATGTGACGGTCCGGCCCAACCCGGTCCGGTCTGTTGGGCCCGACAAAATAAATGGGCTAGCCCGGCCCAGCCTGATTATTATTGGGCAAGCATTTATCAAGTCTTGGTCCAGCCCTCGTGGGCCTTGTGGGTTAATGGACCAGTCTGACCCCTTTTATTTTATTATTTTCTTTTTATTTAATATTTTTTATATCATTTTGATGTATTAGTTCTTATAAATTATCAATTTTATAGAGATATTATTTGATGCAAGTGTAAACACTACAAGAAACTTGACATATAGCGACAGCAAAATTCTGTTGGTAAAGGTCCAAAATCCGTGGGTATAGGCTGTAAAACCTATACCCACGGTCGTTTTGTTCTGTCAACTTTATCTCGCTGTACCAACGACAATTTTCCGTCGCTATAGCCTATACCTACGGCATTTTTTGGCATTGGAAAAACCTGAGAGCTATACCCACAGATATTACAAACTATTGTAAATCGATTTACCCACACATTTGTCCGTTGGTATAGGTTTCAATTATTTATTTATTTTTTTGCATTTTTTTTTTTACAGATTGTACATTTTTTTAAAATAATAATAATTTGCCAATATGCATATTTTCTACACACCAAGTCAACTATAATTATAAAAGAGAATTTTCATTATATTGATTAAAAAATCTAATAAGTCTTACAAACTAACGAAGCACATCAAAACACCAAAACAATGTCAGTTTGCTATATCTCCCAAAATTGAAATTGCACCAAATAACTTAAGAGAACTAATAGTTACTTCTAATCATATCCATCCCAAAATTACAACTCTAAAAAACTAGCAACCACAACAACATATATATGTATGACATCCCTACCAAGCAATAAACTACAACGGCTTACAACCCACAATACAGTACATGACATTCCTACCAAGCAATAAACAACAACGTTTACATTGTTTAATTCTAATCTCTCTCTTCAATCTTCGTCAGTGTATGGACTTTGAGAATCCGTTTGGGCAGGGGTACTAGATGCATCTGTAACCTATAGAAAATAAAAGAGATCAAATTACCAACTTAATTTAATTGATGTTTTCATAATATTCGAAATATGAACACAAATAGTAAAATAAAATATACCTGTCTTGCAGCTCGTAAAATGTCATTCACATCTTCTCCAGCAAATCATTAATGACAACACATTTGCCAACACCGCATTTGTACTATTTGTATTTTCCATTTGCTGATGTTTATCGCGCATCTCTTGATTTTCAGATAAAGAATCTTTCAATTTTTTGGGTTTAGGAATCTTGTCAATACATCGTGCAACTATTGATTAACAACTATGATAATGTTTTTCGACGGTCAATGAGACATCCAAATAATATCAATAATTTATATAATAAATAATATTCATTGATTCTTTCCAGGTCATTGATGTATCAAATAATCCATCTCTTATATTATGAAAGAATCAAATTCAATTCATATCAATATCACATCAAAGGCATCAAGCAACTTTTACATTATGAGTAAAGTGTTCATACTTTTTTTTTTATGGTCAACGAGACATCCAAATACTAGCAACAATTTATATGTAAACAATAGTCATTGATTACTTTCGGGTCATCGAGACATCCAATAATCCATCTCTTATTATGAACGAATCAAATCCAATTCATATTAATATCACATCAAAGTCATCAAGCAAATTTTACATTATGAGTAGAGTTCATAATGTTTTTTGGCAGTCAATGAGACATCCAAATACTATTAACAATTTTTATAACAAATATATTCATTGATTCCTTTCAGGTCACTGAGACATCAAATAATCCATCCCTTATATTATGAACGAATCAAATTCAATTCATATCAATATAACATCCAAGGCATCAAACAACATTATGAGTAAAGTGTTCATAATGTTTTTTTACGGTCAAAGAAGCATCCAAATACTAGCAACAATTTATATAACAAATAATATTATTTGATTCCTTTCGGGTCATCGAGGCATCCAATAATCCATCTCCATATGTTATTGTTGGAAATTACCTTGAAAATTGGATGAAAAAGCAGTGCAGGGTTCTCCTCCTAGTGGTGGCGCGTCGCGCCAATACGTCTGCGCGTCGCGCAGCTTGATGTGTGCTGCTGCTGATGTTTTCTGTTGACGGCGCGCCGCGCGGACGCGCGAGCCTATATATAGGCTGTGCGTTTTCTGATGTTACAGGGTGTGTTTTTAGGGTTTCTGAGGCCAACAAAAGACTAGGGTTAATAGAGTAACATCTTGGGAAGACTCTAGGGTTGGAGAAACATTCTAACACCTTGGGAAACACTTCTTGATTGAATTTCTTGGTCACGGGAAGAAATTCGGGACTTGGGTAGAATTAGGGAATTGTATAATTCTTGTAACCCAATTGGGATTTCATTGTAATCAAGTATTCTATTGATAGTGGAACGGAGAGGGCTGCCCTCCCCCCAGAGTAGGTTCATTAACACCGAACTGGGTAAACAATATCTCGTGTTCTTTACGTTTTCGCGGTTTTACTTTGTTGATTATTATTATTGCCATTCTCAATTATTTGATTACTTTAATCGTATTGCTCCACACATCAAAGGTATTGGTGTGAGTTAACCGAATTCACAACAATTGGCGTCCACCGTGGGGCAAGGATCAAACGATTAAGGTATCATGGGTTCTAAGTGGGAGATTGAGACGTTCACCGGGAGTAACGACTTCGGGTTGTGGAAGGTGAAGGTTAGGGCAATACTAACTCAACAGAAGTGCGATGAGGCGTTGAAAGGAGAGGCGGGTATGCCGGCAAATCTCTCTAATGAGGAGAAAACTGAGATGGATAAGAAAGCACATAGTATTATTATTTTGTGCCTCAGTGATAAGGTTTTGAGAGAGGTTGCCAAGGAGAAGACTGCTGTGGAGATGTGGACCAAACTTGATTCATTGTATATGACCAAGTCCTTGGCACATAAGCAGTTATTGAAGCAACAACTGTACTTCTTTCGTATGGTTGAGAACAAGTCTGTGGTGGAACAACTTACGGAATTCAATAAGATTATTGATGATCTGGCGAACATTGATGTGAAGATAGAAGATGAGGACCAAAATTTTCATTTGTTGTGTGCTTTACCCAAATCACTTGAAAACCTTAAGGATGGATTGCTCTATGGAAAGGAAGGCACCATCACTCTGGATGAGGTTCAATCGGCTTTGAGAACTAAAGAGTTGACAAAGTTGAGAGACTTGAGATTTGATGATAGTGGAGAAGGTTTGAGTGTCACGAGGGGTGGAAGCGAGAACAACGGAAGATGGAAGGGGAAGAAAAATTGGTCCAAATCTAGGGCAACGGGTGAGGGTGGTGGCAAGTTCAAATGTCACTATTGTCAAGAACCCGGTCACTTCAAGAGGGACTGTCCTCGGAGAGGGGGCGGTGGTAATTCGTCAGCTCAGATTGCCGTTGGTGATGAAGCTAATGAGGAAGGCTATGAGAGTGCGGGAGCACTCATAGTCACAAGCTTGGAACCATATATGATTGTTCGGCCTGGAGAGACGGTGGAATAATACTCAACATCAGCCTGGAGAGGCGGTGATAAGAATACTCAGGCTCGGCCTGGAGAGGCGGTGGAATAATACTCAGGTTACTGCTGAAACAACAACGGTATTATGAGGTGTGAAGATGCTAGTGGAAGTTGGGAATCGGTGGAGCTTTGAGTCGTGGACTTTGGATGCTCCTGTCACATGTGTTTGAAGAATGATATTTTGAAGCCCTAGAGCTAGTTGAAGGTGGAGTCATTCATCTTGAAGACGGGAAAGCTTGTAAGGTTCAAGGTATGAGGTTCTTTTACATGATGTGAGGTATATTCCTAACCTTAATGTGATCATGCATTTTGTTACTAGTGGAAATTCTCATGATACGACAAAGTTGTGGAACTTCGGGTGAAACTTGTTGGTGACATGAGTTGAAGTGTGTTTCAAAGTAGTGGAAAAATCTTGCGTTACAAGGTGAGAGTCATAGTGGAAATACCGGTTTCAATCTTTGGTGGAGGAATCTCGGTTTGAGGTGGAGTTTGTTACTAGTGAGACTAGAGGAAGACAAACAATCAACAATAGCTCTTGGCTATCTAGGAGATAGGGAGGAGAGTGATATTGTTGGACCAAAGAAGTGTATAGCTATGGAGACCTTGCGAGTGGCTTGTGGAACTTACCTGAAATTCCAAGGTTAAGTTGAGATGCAAGCAAATTCTTCGAGAGTACGGAAGACATTCTGGGGTTCGAAGAGGGTGGTGGAGCTTGTTGGACTATCTAAAATCCGATGATAGTTGGGAGCAAGCGTTTCTTCAGGAGGACGGACTTAGCTACTCCGGGGGCTGAAGATGGTACGGTGTAACTTGTGGATTGTCCTAAAATTCCAAGGACAATTGGAGGCAAGCATTTCTTCGAGAGTACGGAGCGGTTCACTTCGGGGGTCGAAGATGGTGTGGTGATAAATCATGTGGAGCAGCATGGTGGTTGGTGGGAAGTTGACACCAACATCAATTTAAAGGTAAGGTGGAGATTGTTGGAAATTACCTTGAAAATTAGATGAAGAAGCAGTGCAGGGTTCTCCTCCTGGTGGTGGCGCGTCGCGCCAGTACGTCTGCGCTTCACGCAGCTTGATGTGTGCTGCTGCTGATGTTTTCTGTTGATGGCGCGCCGCGCGCCAGTCTCCTGCGCGCCGCGCAGACGCGCGAGCCTATATATAGGCTGTGCGTTTTCTGATGTTTCAGGGTGTGTTTTTAGGGTTTCTGAGGCCAACAAAAGACTAGGGTTAATAGAGTAACATCTTGGGAAGACTCTAGGGTTGGTGAAACATTCTAACACCTTGGGAAACACTTCTTGATTGAATTTCTTGGTCACGGGAAGAAATTCAGGACTTGGGTAGAATTAGGGAATTGTCTAATTCTTGTAACCCAATTGGAATTTCATTGTAATCAAGTATTCTATTGATAGTGGAACGGAGAGGGCTGCCCTCCCCCCAGAGTAGGTTCATTAACACCGAACTGGGTAAACAATATCTCGTGTTCTTTACGTTTTCGCGGTTTTACTTTGTTGATTATTATTATTGCCATTCTCAATTATTTGATTACTTTAATCGTATTGCTCCACAAATCAAAGGTATTGGTGTGAGTTAACTGAATTCACAACAGTTATGAATGGATAAAATTTAATTCATATCGATATCGCATCGAAGGCATCAAGAAACTTTTACATTATGAGTAAAGACTTCCAAATACTAGCAACAATTTATATAGCAAACAATATTTATCGATTACTTTCGTGTCATCCGAGGCAGCCGATAGTCTCAAAATTTAGGATCATATTTTATCTCGCGGTATTGAATTGCATTCAAGTCATAAAAGCTCAATAGATACCATCCTTGAATTATCACCACTGATAAAATTGAAACACTTTACAATATCGTCTTCATTAACATCTTGACTTATAACTAAAATCAATCTCACACTCATTCTGATTTCATGAAATCACCATTACCATCAAACAACAGAAGCACACATATGGCAGAGAAAACCCCCAATAAAATTGAAGAAGAAAAGTGTGGAATAACCCTACCCAAAATCAAACGTAGAGCTTAGAATAGAGTGAGTTTTTTAAATCCTACGTAGAGCTTGGAATAGAAACTCTACTTAGAATTTTTTTTATTTGTTATATAAAGTATTTTTTTGTTTTGAATAAAGTGAGTGTTCTTTTAAATCACCAAAACAAAAATCACAAAAAAAAAAGTTATTGTTCTTTTCTTTCTCCATAAGTTCCATAATTTTTAGTTATGTATATATATAGTACTCCGTCAAAAAAATAAATATAATACTATAGTTGTAAAATACAAGTAACAATATTACTAAAAAAAGTAATAATATTGATTTTATAAAAAAAAAGTAATAAGATTGATTACCACCAATGACACTTTGGTTTGATCTCATAGTGAGGGATATGCATGAGGTCTTTAGTTCAATCCTGATTGCCAACATTGTAAACAAAAAATAAATTGATTACCACCAAATTTATTAATAAAAAAATATAAAAAAAAGATTGAAAAAATATAGAAAGAAAAAAAAATGAATCTATGCATAAAAGTAGGAACAAATATATACCCACAATTAAAAAAAATATGAATCTATGCATAAAAGTATAAACTTATCCCTTTCTAATTTTTAATTTTCAATTTTTTTTAATAAAACATATCTATACCCACAATTAATAATTTTTTCGTGGGTATAGGCCTGTTATACCTACGTCATATGTTGCTGTCACTAGAAATCTCCGTTGGTAAATGGCAATTTTCTTGTAGTGAAATAATTTTTACATCAACACTAAATATAAATTAAACTCTAGTTTTAGGTAAATATACCGTTTTTATTAAGCTTACACATTTAAATATATTTTTTATAATAATTTATCAATTAAATGATAATTTTTCATTAATAATATTTTTACAAAAATGACATAAATGTGTTTTTATCAATTAAATGATATGGGCCAGTCCAAAGCCTGATGGGCTAGCCCAGCCTAGCCCGATTTCCTTATGGGCTAAATGGGTCTAGCACAAAAAAGCCCGATAGCATTTTGGGCTATGGTTTTTAGGCCCGGCCCATCCAAGACCGTGGACTAATGGCTCGACCCATTTTGACAGCTCTAACTATGGTTAATTCTCAAGAAAAATATGACCCTACTAACGTTGGAAAATAAACAAATAAATAAATAAATATAAAGTGTGTTAAAACTCATCAACGTGGAATTCATTACCGCAAAATTATTTATTTTTCAGTTACACATGCAATACAGACTAGTATACTACAACACAGTGATATGCTCTAGTATCCGATGTGATACTCAAAATTTTATTTTTAATTCACACAGCAATGTGAATTTTGTTCCAATGGTAGATACCATAGTATGAAACACATAGTCAAGTCAACTAAGTCAATTGAAATAGTATTAATTTTTCTTAAAAATATTGTTATTTTATGAGATTTTTTTACGTAGTATTTTGACAACTGTGTGAACATCGAAAGTTTCCTCACAGCAACGTAAAAGGGAATTGGTCACATGATAAAATTAAGGTTGAAATCATTCAAAGGTTTTAATCCTTTTTTAATTGATTAATTAATATAAATATAGGTGTTAGTTAAAAGTAGTTTAGTTCTAGCTTCGTAGCTGCATCTCAAAGTATCCTAATAATGTCGAACACACGCTTTAGAACGCATGTTTGGTTAGGTGCAAACAGTAATATACAATTAATTGGTTAAGTAGAAAATTTAAAAAACAAATTAAAGATTATAGTTGAGTCAAACTCAACCCCACAAAATCGACTTTAAGGTGATAATTGACTCTACTTTATAAACTCTTACACAGATCATCTTACATTCGATGTAGAACTTCTTACAAACGCTTAACACTATTGCATTTAGTTGTGGATATAAATAGTGGTGGCCGATAGAGAGACACTGCACTGATATGATATCATCTTAGAATTAGAAGTTGATTCTAACTCATCTCTATAAAATCGATTTATAAGATGAGAATTACTTCCACTTTATAAATATATATTCAGACAATTTCGTAATCGATATGTAATTTCTTAACTAATGGAATTAATCTAGAAACAAGTTTAATTGAATACATATCAATTAAGCATGTGCTAGTAATTTTGAACACTCTTGGTGGCGATTTTCTTGATCTGAACCCTTAGTTTATAGTTCTTACTGCCTCTAGTTTAATTCAATAATTAATGTATTTGGCCACTTTTTAGTCCAAATACATTAATTATTGAATGAATCAAAAAAGTGAAAAATTGCTTATATATGAGACCAGAGGGACTGAGGGAGTATATCTTAATTTTGAATTCTTTGGTTCTTATTTCTTGACTATGAATTATTGGTACAAATATCTAGAGATGATAATAAATGGGGTGCCAATCATAGGGTACTATTGTAACTATTTTTTTTTTTGTCAAGTAGCCTAAATGGCAAGAATCACACATTTTAAATGTGGAGAAGCGTGGAATTCGGGGTTCGAACCCCGGTCACTCCAATAATGTTCATGGTAGCTACCATTTGAGCTACACTTATAGAACATATTGGAACTACTTCTACTCAGATTTAATTTATAGTACAGGGAACACGTGTTCTATACTCTTTAAATTCCTAAGTACTCATAGCAGTATCTAGGGTGGATCCAAAAAACAATTATGAGTGGGGCTAAAAATTTAGACATTACTAGTGTCCAGACCCGTGCCATGCACGGGTGAGTTTATTGATTTTTAAATAATTTTATGGATTTTGTTGGGATTTTCTGGTTTTTTTTATATAAAAACTACAAATAATTCTAAAATTCTAAAATATATATTATTATACATGAAAATCTTCACTTTTAACACTTATAATATATATATTTGATCCCTCAGATATTAAAATATAAAATACAAATATTTATGGCCTTTTTTTTATAAAAAAAAATATAATTGATGGCTTTGTGGAAATTTTGTTGTTTTTTATAGGAAGATTACAAATATATATAGTTAACAAAAAAAAAAAACATCAATCAATATTCAATCCTTAAAGCAAATCAACGCATAGCAATATAATCAAATTCTATCCTAAAAGCAAATCATCGCATCTGCGCATAGCAACATAAGCAAATTCTTTTCATCTGCAGCAAATCAACGCATCTGCATCAGAATCATAAAAACTATTTGTTCAGTAGCAACATAAGCAAAACGACGATGTCCTCTCGTATTTTTACCTTCTTCGGCCGTTAAACAACATCAACATAAGCAAAATTTCCGACGACTGAACAACTTCCTTTCCGGCGGGTTTACTCGCGATTCCGATTGGTGTTGAAATATGGATTCGTGCTCTCGAACACAGACCGTTGTCAATTAACGAAAGAGGGTAAATGTTTTCGTTAACACGGCGTTGAAATCCGCAGATCCGGTAGTTCTCTCAATTCATGTATCGTAATAGTTCTCCGGTTACACAGATTAATTCCTAACACTTAAACACTTATCTGTGATTCTATTTAGCAAGCTACTATAGGAATGACAATGAGTAGGATCTCCCTCATATAGTTATTTGGGATTTTTTCAGTCTCACCTTTTCCTCGTCGAAGTTCATAAAACATGATGGCAACAACAACATTCATATGTGGAGTAGCCGAGGAAAAATTATTGATCATATCAGCGTATGATCCAAACAGCGAGCACTGAAATTCAAACCTACAAAAATAAAATAAACTAATTAATCAATTAAAATTATAAACAGTTATATGATTTATTTTCAATTCAAATTAAACAAATATACCCATGATGGACCAAGGTGATTATACTCACTCATCCTTGTATAGCAGTATCGACAGCATTTGATTTTGGAATAGCCACTTCTTTTAACGTGCCAATAACATCTGTTTAATAATATATCGTAAGATAAATACTATTACCTTAAAAATTGACAAATCTAAAAATATATTGTATAGGTTGAATCTATATAAACTCTGAATAGTAATGAATAATATATATATATATATATATATATATTTAAGAAACTACCAATTAAGTGATCACATTTGACTTGAGATGTAAATAAAGTTTCTAGGTCATCAAACGTGCATCCACGAAACCAATTGTGCACAAAAAAAGCACCTTTAACTTTAGTGGTTTCATTAAAGGTAAAATGAAACTTATGTTTAGTGAATCGCATCGGTCCATCGCAGAAGGTAGCGGACACATTAGAGATAATATAGATATTATCTTGTTTGATTTTTTCATGAAACATCGTCCAAAGCGAACCATGAATAGATGCACCAATTTTTACACCATGTAGACGAAAAAACTAAACCAATATCCATATTTGATCATAAACTTAATTACACTAAAAGAGAAAATAATAAAATTGACCTTTGAATCCATTAAAATTAATTCAGTTGATAATGAAGGCTCATCACACACAATGTTTTGTACGGACCAACATCTTAGGACACGAACAACAACAATGTTATAATCTCTGAGATTACTAACATCAGTCAAACAATCGTAAAAGACAGACATTGTTAAACTGAATTTGGTACAAACAAAATCGTAGTGATGCTTCCCTATTTATAGCAGTCTAACTGTGTTGTTTAAGGTATTTTAAAGTTGCCTTATTGTTAAAATTGTTAAAATTAAAATTAAAATCCCTATAATTTTGTACGATAATTGGTGATCACATTTATGTTACATTATCTACATTTTTTATTGTTTGACTTCTAACAATAAATGGTCGTACGAAATTATTTCAAATTTTGATATTTTTTTTATAAGCATTTCAAATTTACTACTCTTCATTGATATTGATTGATTGACTTCATATTTATTTTTTTGATTTTTTTAATTATTTGACTTCAGATATTTACTACTCTTTATTCCTTTGAGTCTCTAGAATATTCCATGTGACTCGTGACAGATATCTTTATTTACTACTCTCTCCGTCCTTAAATATGGGTACTTTTAATTAAAAGTTTGTTCCTATGTAAGACTCTTTAAAAATTTCTAGATGCAATTGTTATTGTTTTTCTAAATATATCCCTCAATAATACCATTAACTCACATTGAAATTCGAAAAAACAACATTGAATATATAAAATTTAAATTGCAAATTAGTAAGAGTACCACATAAGTCAAACAAAATTATTACACAAATAATTTTTCTTAATATCCGAGATTTTTTGTAAAGGTCCTTATATTTAAGGACGGAGGGAGTATTTTTTTTTTTATGAGGACTCGTGATATTTATGATTTTATTTTATTTTTGTTCAAGTTCCGACATCTATTATAGTTACCCTAAATAAATTATTTGTATTTTTTTAAGAAATGTTATTTAAACACACTCTTAAGACAAAGTTGCGCTTTAATAATGTATTTTTGTCTCAAAAATCGTTAATATTAATATATTACATTTGTATAGTATGTGAAATAAAAATAAAAATATAATTTATTATTAAATAAAATAAAGTTTGTAACTATAACAAAATACGGCTAGGAATATTAGGAATTACATTAAATAAGCATTTGTTATTTGTAGAATAATTAGGTATGACTTATTGTGTATTTAAATATTGAGATATTCTATATTGAGATATTCTATTATAAAAAAAGAAAAAATAATAGTGGGATGAGATCAAATGCCAACGGATCAAAGTACAGTGAGTGGGTTTATTGTAGCATTTTATGGAGTTTGGATTTTTTTATAATAAAGTTTAGATCGTTTTTACATTGATATCTATGGCATGGTGATTATATGGATGTCTGGACATTAAAAATTATTCTTTGGATGATGGACAGTAGGAAATAATCTTGTAGCAAAAAAAAAAAAAAGGAAAAATCTTCAATTTATGGAAAGATGATTGTAGACAAATACAAAAATATTTAATTTTGCTCAATTTTTTAGTGATTATTTTAGACATCTTTGTGTCACTTGGACATCTAATTAAATAAAATAAAGGATTGAGATTTGGAGTCTAATTAAACTTTGACATCTTTGTGTCACTTGAGCATATCCTTTATTTATATATATATATATATATATATATATATATATATATATATATATATATATATATATATATATATATATATATATATATATTGTGATTTACACCATACTTAAAAAATACATTCAAATATTCAAACATAAAAATAATATGGAATCTACAATAATAAATCATATAGAATCACAAAAACAATTTATAATAAACTTGAAATCAAATTCCAAAATCGTACCAATATTTGTACTTGAACACAATATTAAAATCAAATCCAAAAGAAAACAATTGTTCCACACACAAAATGAAAAACAAAACACACTAATTCAAATAAACTGGCAACCATAATAATTCATCATCAGTCTTTCTCAATCTTGACCTTCTTGAGGTTGGGGGTAACACCCCCACCACTTGACTCCACAACAGAAAAATCCCTCTTCAAAGCATCGGCACCATCAACAATTTCATCCAGATCTATGGTCACCTTTTTAGGAACGACGGTCTCATCACTAAATTTTTCTAGCAAATCTTAAAATATTTTTTTGTTATATTAGGTATAATGATAATAATATATATTTTTCAAAAAAAAAAAAATATTAGTTACAAATATTTCGCATTATAATATACTATTTTATACACAATATTGGTATACCTGAACAACATTATGAGCAGTTACATTGTCATTCAAAACTTCCACACTGTTACCACAACCTTACGACCCGAACCATCAGGTTCCAACTCTCTTTATTGGCATTTACCGAAACAATGGAGTCATATGAAGGAGGCATGATATGTTTGCTTTGACTTTGATGAATAAAATATAACAATAGACAGACTATTTATAGGTGTAAAAGACTGAACTAAAAGGTAATCTTAGGTCAAAAGCATAAGGAATATTCTTTGAATTCTTTTTTTTTTGTACTTTATAAAATATTTTTTTTTGTACTATCAAATATATTCATGTTACTTCTTCTTTTTTTTTTTTTAACAGGATTTCACGTTATTTCTATATATTATAGATTTTTTTTTGTTGTACTTATTTATTATTTATTTGTTGTACTTATTTTTATTGTACTTGTTTTTGTTGTACTTTTGTTTTTTTGTTGTACTTGTATATTCTATGTATTTACATTAATTATTATAGATTCAAAAATAACAAAATAACATGATTACATTGATTAAAAAATTAATACATTAATTGTCAAAACAATAAGAGAGCATGTCACATATGAGACTGACATGTGGCAAAGTTCTTTTGAAAAAAGCCTCCTAAATAATATTATTATAGATTATAGATTAAAAAAATTCATCATCATCCTAATAATTCAGTTAAACTACAAACAATATATAAAATTACTACTAATACAACATATATATATATATATATATATATATATATATATATACAAAAAAGAACATCACCAAACCAACAATCCTGAAAATTTCTATAAAAAAAAAATCAACAAACTATATTAAAAAAATCACAAAATTTCTATTCGAAAAAAAGAAAGGAGTATAACTTACTGAATATATTTTGAAAGGTTATTGAATATATGTTAAATCATACATATTACTATGTTTGATACTTCCGAGGATTTTACCTTGGACCAAAATATATAGAACCTAAAACTATGCTAACTATATACTTTATTTTGATAGACTAATTCAATTAGCATATAATTTATAGTTTATATCTTACTTTTTTTTTACCAATTAACCTATAAACCTATTGTTTTATGACATTTCATATTTATATGTTAGTTCAATCATTAATTGTACTCAATATACTAAAAATTTAATTAGTTATTGTTTTGGTGAACATTTAAAGTGGTGTGAAAAGTAATGATATTAGACCGTCAAAATAACAAATAATCAAGTATATGATCTCAAATGTCTTTCAGTCCGTCTTTTTTTTCATCAATGTTACAAGTATTTATAGGGTGTATAGGAAGAGAGTTCTTCCCGCCCCTTTTCTTCATTGGCCTATCCCACGTTCCTGCTATATACATTTGATCACATGCCTATTTGCAAGGTGATCATGGGGAATGTGGTTTGAATACAATGGTTCCTCTTAAAATCTACTCCTAATCATACGGAGGATGAAGATAAATGTGCAAAATCGTGGAGAAGATGACAGTTATAATGAAGGATGGAGGGATCGTGGGTATCTCACCCACGCGGCCATGTCTCGCCCAGAATGGATGACTCGCCCTTCTGGTTCTCGCCCTTATAGGAGGATTGAGCTTGATTCCGATTATGGATTGGGCCGTTGTATTGGGCCATTGTACAAGTTAATAATTAATGTTTGGCCTTTTGCTAAATACACCCTTTACATTTACTCCCGGTCCACAGCCCCTCAAGCACGAGGCTCAGTGGAGGCGAAGTGGTGATAATGGGCGAATTTTCCGCTGATAACTGCTATTGTATGTGGCGAATTTCTCGGACTCCATATGATGTACATGGTGTAATGCCTTCCAGTGCCAGTGACTGCTATAAAAATAGAAGAACTTGGATGAAATTAATCATCTCAAAAACTTTTTCCTTCTTTGCCTTAATTCAATCATGGATTCTCCCAACTCTGTTCTCGAGTCCCCAGTAGCTAGGATTATCAAAACTTTGAAAAGAATGCTCTGCAACGACATAGATGAATTGATTGATCAAGCTGATGACTTCTCTGAATTTGCTGAAGATCTTAGGTCGAACTCTTGGAGGTTGACCAATGCTGAGCTGAAATTCCTTGAGAGAGTAATGTTTCTCAAGGATGGCCTGATAGAAGATGGTTACTTCATCGAGAATGCTGAGGATGAACATCATCTCCATCACGAGCTGGTTTCTGATTTGTTTGATAAGACTTGGCGTCTGAAGGAGAGCATGAGGGTTCATGAAGAGCTTATGAACCTGGCCTTTACTGAAGAGGAAGCAGTGACACATCGCATGAAGGTCTTGGAAGAGGAATGGAAGATGTTAGCCAAAAAGAAAGAGGAACTTTGTGTGAGTAACAAGGATGAAATTTCTGCTTTGTTGTTCAAAGTCGTGAACTGGCTCGTCTGGAGATTAAGACGAAGACTCTAGGAGAGAGTCTCAAGAAAATCGATGATGATCTGGCAACATCTAAGAAGTATAAACGTGCCCTGGAGGATATGCAGACCATGGCGATAGACGCCATCCCTGATGTTTAGAAGTAGTTTCCTTACTTTGATGTAGTTTCATTTGTTGCTTTTCTTTCAGTAATTTCCCTTTCGCAATTTCCATTTTGTAATTCTCCTTATGTAATTTTCTCTTTTCAAGTAATGAAATGCAATTCCTTTCTCAAATTCCTGCTCATATAAATGTTAGCACATAAAAAATAAGAATAATATGAGATGTCTCGCCTTCTTAGGGCGAATGGGGTGTCTCGCCATAGGCGAGATAACCATAGACTTAGGCGATTTTGTCACGCCATAGATGGGATACCAAAACGGTTCTTTTTCCGCTTTAATTTTGAATTGATAACTGTTAATCGTGTTTCCCACGCTGACACGCGTTTCGAGCCGTGGGTTTAACCAATGGGTAACTGAATGTTTCCACTTCGCTGACAGTTATTACGTCTATAAATACCTCCTTCTCCTTCTTCAATACTTTTTCCCAACTTCTCAACTCCATAGTTCATAGTTTTTCTGCATTTTAACAAATTTGATTTCTTTCATCTCTTTGTTCAAGTTTCGTAACAATCTAACTACTTTCTCCGCTTTTCAACCGCGAAATACTATAAAGGTACTTATTATTTTTCGTCTCTGTCCTTTTGATTTATTTCTATTTTCGTTTTAGTCGTGGTTCTTTTACGCGAACTTGATGACGCGAAATATTATCCCGCGGTTATTCACCTTGTGGGTTCCGATTGGGAACGTCAAGTACGTGCCCATTATACTACGGCTAATGGAACCCTAAACATTGACGGTTACTATTCTGAAATGTTTGGGTTTACTGTTAAGTCTAGTGATTCCGAGTCTGGGTCTAGTGATAGTGACAGTAGTGGAAATGATAGCGATTGTGTTATTATTTCTCCATCTGAGTTTAGTTCTAAAACCCCTAACAATCGCTCTTTAATTGTTGCAGACTCCGTCACAACGATTTCTACTTCGATGGAAATTTATTCTAGGTTTACTACTGATGAGTTTGTCTCTACTTTTAGACAGGCTGTTCAAGTCTCCGGTGAAGGCGACGAGAAAAGGGTTGTGATTGACCCTGTCGCCGTGGGTGAGTTCGTGACCACTGTCAACGAACAAGAACCCCACTACTTTTACATGTATACCCATGTCCTCCAAACCCTACATCTTTGGCTTCCTTTCAACTTTTTCGAGTGTCAAATTCTAAGGGTTATGAATGTCGCCCCTTGTCAGCTTCATCCGAACAGTTGGGCATTTTTAAAAGCCTTTCAGGTCGCCTGTGAAGGTTTAGATCTAGTCCCCACTCCTGGGGTTTTCTTTTTCTTTTTTCATGTCAAGAACGTCTCTCCTCACTCTCTCATTTCTATCAGTAGACAACCCAATAAAGGGCGTTTCTCTTTGTATGCCTCTAATTTTTAAAACTACAGGGACACTTTCGTCCGTTTTCGCTGTGGCGCGGGATTTCCAGAGCTTATGTTTGATACTTCTGGAAATCGCCTATTTCCCTTCTATTGGTCCTCTTCTCCTCGTCTCATTAAGGGAACTCGTCCTGGTACCCTTAATGAGTATGAGCGGTTGGCAGTCTCAGCACTTAGCAATTTTCAGGTGTTGAGTTCTGTTGAGCTTATCTCTAGGGAGGATAAACCCCAAGCTCTTAGAGAGTATATGGGTGAGTGAATTTTATTATATTGTAGTTATCTTGGCCTTTATTTCTAGATTTACTAATCTCGCCTTTGATTTCTTGTAGGTTCAATGTCTACTATCTCGGCACAATAGAGGGCGGCCTTGGTGATGACGGCGAGGGCCCAGAAGGCTGAGGCAGAACGTGTTGCTGCCTCTGCAGACGCCATGTCTCAGTTGGTGGTTAAAGAAAGTGGTGTTAAGAGCACCAAGAGGAAGAATTCGGAGGGGTCCGGGAGAATTCCCGTTGAGATTAAGAAGGTGAAGGTCATTGTGGCTGGCGAGGAAGAGGATGAGGGCGATGACGAGCCCCTCAAGCACAGGAGGTCAAAGGGTAGAGGTCTGACGACCCTTGGTTCTGGTGAGGGCGGTTCTAGCGCCACTAACAAGGGCAAAGGAGCCTCAATCCCTTGCTGTTCTCTTAACCCTGAGGTGAAGAAAGGAAGGAAAAACAACCTCTCGCCCAGCCTATTCACTAAGGACCTCGACTCTTTGGATGTGATTAACTACGGCTTTCGGAAGTATGCTCGCACCTCCTCTCTTGCTGATTTCCCATTTGAGGACCATAGGCAAGCGACCTTGGATCACCACATTCAGGGCGTATTGCTCACCTACTACCTCTCTAACCATTACGAGCATGAGTCCATTGACTTCAGAAACAAGATGGAGTCTGCTGACACTAGCCTGAGCGCCTTGGAAAAGGAGTTCGTTGCGGCCAAGAGCAAGTTCGAAGAGAACTTGGCTGCAGTGAAGGCTGAGCAGGAGGAGAAGGTAAAGGCGGCTGTGAAGGCCAAAGATGATGAGGTGGTGGCCTTGAAGGGAAAACTGGTGACCGTTGAGGGCGAGCTCGCGGAAGAGAAGGTGAAGGCCAAGACCCAGCAAGAGGAGGCCTCTCTCAACGCGGAAGATCTAACTGGTCGGATTGAGCAGCTGGAGGTGGAGGGGGCGAGTCAATTTGACGAAGGTTTCAAGTTTGCTCTGGAGCAGGTGAAGGTGACCTTCCCTGACGTGGATGCTGTTAAGTTGGGCGAGCTGGACTCCGTCAACCAGATTGTGGAGGGCAAAATTGTTCCCTATGCGGCCCTTCCTTCTGGGTAGATTATAGTTTGTTCCTGGTTGGCCTGCGTGCCTATTTTGTTGTAACTATTTTGTTCGCCTTTGAGGCGGTTTATCCCTGAACATCTTGCTATTTTAATTAATTATGTTTGTTTTCTACTTATTCTTTTTTCGCCTACAACTTTATAGTTTAGTTAAATGCATGTTATTTATTTTACGTCACTCGCGCTTTTCTTTCCCTCGTGACAACCATATATATATATATAGCTTTACGATCGTGACCACTACTTTACCTGTGGACTGGACTGAGCCACCCCAAGCTACTTTTAAATTTTAAGTTTCACGTGCATCACGACATCGTTGGAGACGTGGGAGGTGACTTGTTTTGTGATCGGAAGTTGTGAGACATGATATTATCAGTGGCTCTTCGTTACCTTGTCTTCTTCAGTTAGAGTTTAAGATCAGACTTTAAATTTATTAGTTATGAGTCTTATTTACTCTTCGTCTTTACACAATTAGTATATTTTTCAAAATAAGTAAACGGGAATATTTTAGTAAGCAAACGGTAAGTAACTTCCGATTAATAATATAATATATATGTCTCTAAAGTTTTTCAAAATAAAATATTTTTTAAAAACTTATAATAATGAGAGAGAATGAGATTAAGAGAGAGATAGAGAGGAAGGAGAGAGATGGAGAGTGTAGAGTGAAGGAGAGAATCCAATCTCTAATATAATGGATATAATATATATGTCTCTAAACTTTTTCAAAATAAAATATTTTTTTAAAACTTATACAAACGCATAGCCATGGTTTTTGTTGTTTTATGCATCTAACATCATAGTGCCAATCCTCATTTAACTTCTCTTCTTAATTCTAAGTATTACATATCAAATATAGTAGAAACCTTGAATATATTGTGGTGGTTGAAAATGATAATAATATGGATAGACTTCTAAGGGCTTATCCTCTGACTTTTTCTCCTCTTTTGGTTTTGGAGGTCCAACTGAAACTATTTCAGTGTTACAAAACTTTCTTAGCTTGGAAACTGCATTTACTGGATCAATGTCTCCTAATAATGTCAATTTCTTCTCTTTTGTGTCTATTGATATTGATTCAACCCCTGCAAAATTATTACAAATATATAATTTTAGTTTAATTAATTATAGTATGTGTTTTTTAAAACAAAAATCAAGTTGTATATATAAGGTTGCATGTGACATAGATTATATATAGATTATTTGAGCTTATATAGTATTTATATGATATGAAATTAAATACCTAAAAGGCTAGATGCTGTCTTCATAATTTTTTGCTTGATTTTATCACTATGAAAATCAACCTTCAACACTACATTCTGTTAAAACAAAAAGTGACAAAAAAAGTGACAACAACATTAGTCATGTATATATGAAAAAAGAGTAAATTAAATCAAAGAAAGAAAATATAAAGAAAGGGATTTGATGATTCTAATTTTCACCTTCATTGTTGTCAAAATTCCTGAGAGAGCTAAATTTAGAATTGTTAGTGTGACAATTGCAAAGGAATGAGAAGAAGAGTTAGTAGATGAAGAAGTGTTTTCAAGTGGTGATGATGTAAATGGATGAGAATTGGAAGTTATTTATACTATAAGTAGGAAGATATGACACAGTTAAGTCAAGTCAATTCAAATAATTGTTTTTTGGTGAAAAGTATCTTTAAGATACTTTTATATTTTTTATTGAAAAGTATTTTTAAGATACTTTTATTAACCGTGTGAACTTTGAAGTTTCATTAATCAACACACTCTCACACGAAAGTTCCCTCCCAACAAAAAGAGAATCGGTCAAATGATAAAAGTGGGCAATCATTTTTTTAATGATTTAATTGTATATTTGGTTATTTGTATTTATTTTAGATTTTATTTAACTTATTGAAAATTCACTTCCTAATAGATTTTTTGACGAAAATTATTCATTGTTAATAGTAGAGGAGATACTACTGTTACCAATGAATAATTTATTAACTAAAAAAATTGAACACATAAATTAAGATATAATACTTAAATTTGTATAGGTTAAGTATTTTTTAATCTTAATTTATTAAGAAACAGTAAATTTTATTTAACAAATACTTTTTTTTAAAAGGTATAAATAATAAAATTTTATTAATTATACATTAATTTTTTAAAAAAATTAAATTTTTGAGACAAAAATAAAAAATTATACTAGAAAGATAAAAGATAAGGGACCGAGGAATTAAGTGTTGGTTAAAAATTAAATCAAGCACATGCACCTTATAATTCATATTTTGTTAGGTAGGAAATAGTTTTTTTGAACACGTTATTAGGTAGGAAATAGTAAAAAGGAGTTATTGTTCCGTAAGTTTAGCTCAGTTGGTAGGAATATTGTATTATATACTTAGAGGATTGAAGTTCAAACTCTAGTCATTCCACTTATCTTCTGATTTTGTAAATTTTAGTCAATATTTTCTGTGACGTGGAGTCACGTTGACATGTGTGACATATACAGTATACGTAATTGCCACTAACGGATTAATAGACGTAGAGGTAATTTGACAGACGAAACACAATTTTTTTGGGGATATTTGACATTTTGAAGATCCCAGGAGGTATATTTAATGATTTTAGTATTTTAAGAGGTATTTGGTTATTCACCGCCTAATCTTTCCCATTTCCTAATTGATTCACAACAAAAATTCACCATTTTTTGTGAATATTTGGTTCATTATAGTATAGTTCATTGACAGTTGACTTTTTATTGCCGAAAAAATTGATTTACTTTACTTTAATTCAAAGATAAAAAAAATCTACTAAAAAAATAGAAGAAAAGACTAATTTAATTATAACAAAATAGAACATTCTCCCATAGTATTTTAAAATTCAGCATATGACACTTCCAACAGGATCTTGTTCCACTATTGCAATAAGGAATATTGAGTGCATTGAGGTTATTGCATTTTTTGTTTTTATACCATCAGTTTAATCTGGTTCAGAGGTCAATTTTGACATCAAGTGATTTCAGTCTCTTCCCATTGCAGTTGTGGGGAATTGAACTGTGGTCCTCTCTCAATTGCAGTTGCAGGGAATCGAACCGCAATCTTTTCTACCAAGTCAAACTCCAATTACCACTGATTCAACTAACGATCGATACAAACAGAGACATCTTTAAACGAACAAAGTCTATTTAGGACCAAAATACAAATTAAGTCTATTTAATACTACATAGTCAACCCTAGTCAAGGAAAGTAGTTTGGTTCATTTAATTAATTTTTTGTTTCCAAACGCGGAAATAGTACGCGTGGATGTGGTTGTTTTCTTTGTATCTTCTTTGGAAGTAATCCAATTAATTAATTTGTTTGTTTCCACTTAATTCATCTTGTCCCCATATCGTTCCTTCCAAGCAAATGACTATTGAATTTTTTTGGTAACAAGAGAAAATGATTTGTTAGATGAACAGTCATTAACATTTTTTTTATAGGTCAACAGTTCAATACATATCTTATGTACTAGTGATAAACTAGAAAATTGTTTTTCCGACCCCTGTCCATTTCTTTTCTATCCCCAAACTGACGTTTTTGCCCTTGGGGTATGGAAAAAAATTGTCAAAAAAATTCGGTTTTTACGAACCGAGCTGTTTGCCTAAGCAGTTCGGTTTATATTAACCGAACTGATCTTGAATTTGCTCCATAAAAATGTTTTGGGATGAAAGTGATATGTAAACTTAATAATATCAAGGTAATGTTATAGGTGTTAATAATAATAATTATTATTATAATGATTTCTTCTTAATAAAATATTGGAGATACTGGTGTTAGTGTAAAGTTGAGTTGGCAATAGCAGAAATTATAGGAGTAAATATTTCTCATGAGGATAAGGACATACTCCTAAGTACCTAACCAAATGACATTGAATGTAACACGTGCAGAACATAGGTCAAAGAGGACATGAAAATGAAACAAGTGTTACACATGCTACATTACACGTTACAATACAAACATTACTATATACATTCATGTTTTCATCCCAAAACATTTTTATGCAGCAAATTTAGGATCATCACAAAGTTCGGTTAATATAAACCGAACTGGTTAGGCAAACAGCTCGGTTCGTAAAAACCGAATTTGTTTGACAATTTTTTTTCATACCCCCAAGGGTAAAAATGTCAGTTTGGAGGGTAAAAAAGAAATGGGCAGGGGTCGGAAAAGCAATTTTCGATAAACTATTCATTTGGACAATTCTGACAAATCCACAAATAATATTTATGATAGAATTTTTTTAACCTAACTATCAGAATTGTCCGCTCAGTATTTAGCGGTACATATTTTTAAAAAAAGATACCAAAGATAGTCTCGCAGAATTATACTAGGCTTAAATATGTTTTTAATTCCTATAATTTCGCACAATTTTGTTTTTAGTTCCCAAAGATTTTTTCACATTTTTTAATTCCTGATGTTTTTCCCACCAGTGTTTTTAGTCCCAACTTTTCATTCAACTCGTGCATATTGTTCGAAATTTTAATTTTATTTCCGCGGCCATCATCAGTACATTATATGAATCTCTCTTACAAAATTTTAAATTTTTTAACAAGACATGAATTAAATATGATTTTAGTTTTTTACAAATAAAAATTCATAAATAATTCATCTTATGTTAAAAAATTCTAAATTTTTATCGGAGATGTTCTTATAATATTATAAACATGATTACAAAAAATCATTCAACAATTTGAAAGTATACAAGAGTTTCATTAAAAGTAGGGACTAACACCATTGACGGAAAAAACTTTAGGGACTAAAAAGTGTAAAAAAAATCTTCAGGAACTAAAAACGAAATTAGGCGAAACTATATGGACCAAAAACATATTTAACTCTTTCTTTTATATATAGGTCAACACTTCAATACATATTGATTAGTGCATTTTAATGGACATTCTTCTACTATTGTACTAGTGAATTCCTATGGTTTAATTTACTATTTTCACTTTTTTAATGTGTTTTTATATTTAAGTTTAATTCTATGGTTTATTTTTACTATTTTCGGCCCAATTGTTTTGAGGCCCGTTTTGCTTGCTATATATAAACCCTAGGTCAGGGATTAAAGGTACCCCGAATTCACTATTGAGAAAATAAATCTTTGAATTTCGGCTATGTTCATGAGGAACTAAAAACCCTAGGTTGATCCATCGGTAAAGGAAACTTCAATTTGTATTCCTGAGGTTCGGTTCTAATATTAATTACGTACTTTCTTTCATATGTCTATTGCTCCTTTATATCAATTCTAATGCTTTTATATTGCGTGCACGAACTCAACTTTGTATGCTTAATCTGTTTGCGTTCGTGCCTTCGAAAATTATTCGAATCAATTCAACGCTTGTTTAAATTTGTTTGAATAGAAATTGATATAAACTATCGCGCTTAGCCATAGGGTTGGCCGAATTTTGTAATGATATCAACCATGTTAGTGACACTTGTTCACTGCCCACAGTTGATTGATCGCATTCTTTGCTTAATCGAATGAAATTCTACGAACCTGATAATCAATTGTATAATCAGTTTTGTACTAGCCGATCATAGACTTTGAATGAATCTACTTTAGTAACCTGTGATGGATTAAACAATTGAAGTTTGCCTAAACCAATGGTTCGTTCGTCTTTAATTAATTGAATCTTTAATCTTTTTCTTTCAACTATTTTCCACAATCGAATATCCTCAATTTACAGTTTAATTGTTCTAATAATTGTTAAATACTGATTGGGAGTCTTTGGGAGACGACCAAGGTTAACTACCTTGTATACTACTATTTAATTAAAACATATTTTGATCACGAAACGACATTGATCAAATTGGCGCTGTTGCCGGGGACTCAAAATTAAATTGTGTTTAATCAGTATTGGAATTTTGTGAAATTGAGAATCAACTAACATTACTAACAATTTAGTAATTTTCGTTTTGAGTTTTTGTTGTTATACAGGTTCTGATGCTGAATTTTGCATTGAAGCTGAAAAAATAATTAATTTTCGGCAAGCAGCTCAGATTGGTCCGAAATTTGGTCACAAAATCAGAAAAAAAATTAAGGAATAATACTTTTGTATCAACGATACGAAATACCAGGCTGAAAATCCGAAATTCCTTCTTTTAGACCACTTTTTTTATTTTTTTTTTAATTTTCCATATATTTAAAATAATCCAAAAAAATTATATTTAGATCTTCTTGAATTTTATAGATTTTAGGTGGTATTTTTATTTTTTTAGATTTTATTTGACACGGTTTTTCATTTTTCTATTATTTTTTTTTAAACCCGAAAAAAAAAACACTTTAAATTTTTTTATTTTTTTTTACAAAAAGGAATGCGTACCTCATTGGATGAATTAGCTTATCTTATTAATTTGCTGGACGCAAGAGAATAACATGCCTACTTTCAAAATCATATTCCACTTTCATTTTGTAATTTTTGTGGATCAAATTATCATAGTATGGATGCATGTCCTATGTTGTTCGATACTAGTTTTTATGGTATGAACCAATTTGTAGGTGATTTTCAAGGAAAATAATATTGGGAACAAAATTCATATCTTGAAGAGAAGCCTATTTGGCCATATCAGCAAAATGAATCAGTGGAATCTAAAACACAATCCTGTTTGGAAGATGATATCAAGCAGATGGCTGAAATTAATAAGCAAATGGCTGAAGATAATTTGCAATTTCAACAACATATGCAATTTTTTCAAGTTATAAAAGTCCAACCTGATCAAGTTGAACAAATAGTCTCCACCGGCCATCAAATTCAAGAGAACAAGATGTTGCATGATGATGTACGATCTGTTGCACCACTGGAGGTAATGCAATGTGATACAAGTTTTGATGAATCTCCAGGTGAGTCTATTAAAAGTGTGTATGTTCCATCTGATGAACACAAAATAAATAACATGAACTCAAGTGAATGCATGAAAGAGATTACTGATAAGTGCCAAAAAGTAGTTAAATTTCATAGTTAATCAAGCATTTAATAACTTATATTGCAAGTAATTCATATCTAATTTCCCATTATTTTGTAAATAGTTGTTTTGTCATCAAAATGATCATTTTTTTTCTTATTCTACCTAATCCCAACCAATTTTGTAGGACTAATGAGATGATTTCTGACCAAGAAACAAAGGAGTGACATTTTTACATTCTCGCTCAGCAAGCCAGCAGCACGGATGCAGCAAGAAAATGGCAGAAAGTTGAAGAAATGTCATGCCACCAGCATGCTGCAGCGAGGCAGCAGCACGAAAATGGAAGAGACTTCATGCCACTGGCGCGCTACAGCAAGAGACGTCGCGCTCAACGCGAGGAAGCGGCCAGAGGACACTTGTCAGCAAACACAATGGTGAAGAAAGGTTGTCGCGCTGAGCAAGCCATCTCGCGCTCAGCAAGACTCTGTTTTCGGATCTGGTATAAATAGACTTCATTTGCAGAATTTTGGGGAGAGATTCCAGTCTAATCACTTAAACACGTCCAAAAATACAGAGAGAAGATAAGGAGACCAATTTTGAAGGAGATTTGAAGGTGGATACACAACAATTGTTTGAGGAATCAACTTGTAATGTTTGTTCATCTCTTTTCTTCTCATCTTTGTAAAAGTTATCATAACTATGGGTAACTAATTTCTCAATTGTTGTGATTAGATGTAAATTACTCTATTAGTATGTGTTTCTATTGATCATGGCGTTATGTATGATTTTAGTTGCTAATCAATATTGATGTTATCTTTGCTTTTATGGTTTTAATCTTTGGATTTGAAATGATATAGGAATATGCTTTTTGAATCTTGAACTAGGATAATATCTATTAAAAGCTAAGATCTAGGAATAGACTTAGATTTAATATTCACTTAAAGAATTGGATCTTAATTTTATTGTATTGATTAAGCACCCGAGGGATCGGGGTTTAATTGGTATAATAGATTTGTCAACGTTATCTGGGAACGGAAACGTTCGATGAGTAAATAGTGATAATATTGGTAAGTAGCTAGAATCTATATAACTGATCGAGGAAATATGTACGAATGAGTCAATTAAGTCTAATCCCAGCAATCTCATCTCCTTGTCAATTTACTCAACTTTACTACTTTTTATGTTTTCGCAAGTTTACGCTACAAAACAACTTTCAAAAAACCTTAACTTAAAATTATATAAATTGTTGAACGACATCGATATCGCATCAGTCCCTGTGGAGACGATAACAATAATACTTACTTTTGTACTTTAACAATTACACCACAAAATGATTTACAATCTGATTTGGATGAATTATATACTTCGCTTGAGGTAGATAAATCTTCTGAAATTTTTTCTTGTGAATGTGGTGTTTATGATGTTTGTCATGAGATCAATGCAGCCCTTTTCGGTGAAGACATTTTGCTTCCGTCAACCACTTGTGCCACAATTCAAAAAAATTCAATAATAGTTGAATTTGACACCAAAAATGAGGATTTCAGCCGTAAGCAACCAGTGTCCATAGAAGAAACATTTTCGGTGGAGCCTCTGATTAAGCCACACAACATGCAGCTGTCTTTCGCCATTTGTGCATCTCTTCCACATGTTTTATCTGACACACAAGTTAACTGTGGATTTTATGATTTCTATGCTTTTGTTAGTGCAGGTTCACCATATGTGCTGTTTATTCCTCCTAAGCCACCAGATTTTGTACTGATATTCAAGATCACCTGCTATTTGCATTTTTCTGTTTCGTGTATTCGTAGTGCGGAATGGCCTCCACCAAAACCACCAGACATGGAAGCTCCAGCAGCTACATCTTAATCCCTCGGGTGTGTTCCTGCCGTTTTCTCACTTTATACTTACTTTTACATTGCGGACAATGTGTGATTTAAGTGTGGTGGTGGTGGGGGGGGGGGTGACATTTACATTTCAGTTGTTTTTAATTTTAGTTTTTCATATATATATATAAAGAAAGAAAAAACTATAAAAAAAATACAAAAATCACAACAAAAAAAAAATTAGTGTCTGACATGTATGCAAATGTTATGAGTAGTCCCTCCCATGTTTTAGGACTAGAGCAGTATAGCTGTAGGATTGGTGAAATTTTATGAAATTTTTGTTTTGATACTTGATATGATGATCTTTGCACCTAAATGCACAACTACTTAAAAATTGCTAACTTAGTAGTGGTTTGATAAGTCTTTAAAATACACAATCATTAGCCTAAGTTATCTGAGTATAGATATCTGAGCATAGAATACAAGGAGGAGGTATGATTAAGACTAAGTTTGGGGGAAAAACTAGATTACTTGATTGTAGGATCATGGCTAGATCAAATGGTGGGACACTGCATATCTTTAAAATAAAAAATAAAATAAAATAAGTTCATGTGCCTAAAACTAGAGAAACAATAAGACATATGTGAAGTTCCTGTGCCTGAAACTAGAGGAACAAATGTTGTGTAGGGTGCTCTACTCGGAGTAACAGGTTGGACTCATTACAAGTGAGATTCCATCAGGTGAAAAGGTAGAGTAGCACCTAAAACATAAGTAAAATGAACTTAAGTGGTGTCCCTGGGTACAAAAGTCAAAAAGCTTGTGAGAACTTGAAAAGTGCAGCTTCCCCTCAAGCTGAAATATGAACCCAAACTCTGAGTTGAAGGAAAGAAAAAGAAAGCTTAGTATTCTGATTGTGTATTTTAGAGAAAGATCATGTCATGACTCTAGTTGATAGTATTAGGCAGTTCACACACACACACGCATGATTATCATTGATAGTTGACATACGAGAGTTATGCCAATCTTTGAAATACAATCCAATGCTTGTAGCTTGAATCTTAGAATGTGATGATTACTTGTGACGTTGTAGCATGCTTGCTTGTGTTTTTAAATTTTTACCGTAAGTCTTTAATCCTAAGTTTTGCTCAGAGTGCAAAAGTTCAAGTGTGGGGGAATTTGATCGGTGCATTTTAATGCACATTCTTTTGAATGTAGAGAATCCAAATCCACTATTGTACTAGTGTATTCCTATGGTTTAATTTACTATTTTCACTATTTTGATGTGTTTTTATATTTAAGTTTAATTCTAGCTTTATTTTATTTTCACACTTATTTTCTGAATAAATAATACTTTGACACCTTCTCCGTCCGCAGGTCATAACTGGAGCTACGAATATCAGATTGAGGCACGGGAAGATGCGATGGAAAGCTGAGATCAAGAGCTACAACTTTCATGTTGAAGTTCAAAATCAATTCAGAGCGCAAAGAAGTCATATTTACTCTTCAATGGTTCAGACATAAAAAGATTTAATTATTTTATTTTCAACATATCATATCTTTTTCGGCCCAATTGTTTTGAGTCCCGTTTTACTTGCTATATATAAACCCTAGGTCAGGGATTAAAGGTACCCCGAATTCACTATTGAGAAAAGAAATCTTTGAATTTTGGATATGTTCATAAGGAACTAAAATCCCTAGGTTGATCCATCGGTAAAGGAATCTTCTTCAATTTGTATTCCTGAGGTTCGGTTCTAATATTAATTACTTTCTTTCATATGTCTATTGCTCCTTTATATCAATTCTCATGCTTTTATATTGCGTGCACGAACTCGAATTTGTATGTTTAATTTGTTTGTGTTCGTGCCTTCGGAAATTATTCGAATCAATTCAACGCTTGTTTAAATTTGTTCGAATAGAAATTGATATAAACTATCGCGCTTAGCCATAGGGATAACCAAACTTTGTAATGATATCAATCATATTAGTGATGCTTGTTCACTGCCCACGGTAAAAGAAAACCACTATTAAAACTATTAGCCGTTATCACAGCTAATTTTCAATTTCAATATAATACGTTCTATCCAATTAATTGTATTTTTAGTATGAGTTTTGCTAATGCGTATTCTAAATATACAACTTAAGAAACTCAAAAATAAAAATAATGTATTTAAAAATTCAACAACTTTTGAAAAATTGACAGAACAACTTTTAAAAGAAACATTTCTATATAAGTTACTTATCATACTTCTTCCGTTTAAAAATATAAGTAAAAATGAGTCAAATAAATTTCATGTATTAGATGAAATATTTGAATCAAATACATTCAGTTTTGTTAAACAGCTTTTGCTTATATTTTGGGATGAATGAATGAGCATTTTAAGACATGTTGGCATTTTTCAACATGACTTTAAGGCGTGTGTTAGATTCTAGTAGCATATACTTTGAAATGCAGCCACAAAGCAAGAATAAAACAATTTTTAACTAACACTTACTCCTATTTTGTAGTATTTGCTTTAAAAATGATTGCAAACTATCTCATTTGACCGATTCCCTTCTTTATTATGGAACTTTCGTGAGAGTTTGTTGTTTCAACTTTCAACCTTTAATGTTCTCACGGTTAAAATAATAAAGTATCCTAAAATCTTTAATGTTCACACGGTCAAAATAACAAAGTATATCCTAAAATATACTACTAATATTTTTAAAATAAAAAATGCCATTTCAATTGACTTAGTTGACATAACTATATGTTTCATATCCTCCTATGATATGATATCTACCTTATAAAAGCAATTGCCAATTCTCATCCTTACTTACTTCATCACCACTTGAAATCACTTCTCTATCTAAACTTGCCCCTCTTCTTATTCCTTTGCACTTATCACACCAACAATCTTACTTTGCTCTCACAAACTTTAACAACAAATGAAGGTAAAAATTAGAATCATGAAATTCATTTCTTTATTTTTCTAATTTAATTTACTCAGTTTTCATCGGTGACTAATTTCTTTTTAAAAATTTGTCACTTTTTTATTTTATTATTTCATTTGATATTTTTTTAGTCATAAAAAAAATCATTTCATATTTTATAATAATATATATTGGAAGTAATTGTATGTTGGGCTTTAATTAATAGTTCTTGGATTTACTTTTTAACAGAATGTAGTGTTGAAGGTTGATATTCATAATGATAAAATCAAGCAAAAAGTTATGAAGACAGCATCTAGCCTTTCAGGTATTGAATTTATTTCATCTCATATAAGTACTATCAAACTTATTTCTATAACTGAAAACCAAAAAAAAAAAAAAAAACTTATTTTTATTACCAAGTCTATTTTCCTTAATACAACAAAAATTATTTTTATAAAGGATCATGCTAAACAGTATCATTGGAGTCGGTGCACTGGTTAAGAAAACAAAAATGAAAAAAAAGCAATCGTTTTTAAATAGAAAAGATTATTTTTTATAATTTCAAGATATTAAATTCACTAATTTCAAAATTATATTACCATTTTTGTTTCCTTAATCATTGTCCAGTATACTATTTAGCATTTTTCATTTATAAATTCAACCAAATGTACTTGAATATTTATGAAGGAATGTTATTTAAACAAATATAATCTATATATAATCTATTTGACATGCAACAACCTAATACAAATTGGTTTTTGTGTAAAAAGACACACCATATAACATGAATAATCCATTATTAATTAAACTAAGATTATATTTGTAATAATTTTGGAGGGGTTGAATCAATATCAATAGACATGAAAGAGAAGAAATTGACATTATTAGGATACATTGATCCAGTAAAGGCAGTTTCCAAGCTACGAAAGTTTTGTCATACTGAAGTAGTTTCAGTTGGACCTTCAAAACCAAAAGAGGAGAAAAAGTCAGAGGATATACTCTTAACCTATCCATTCTATTATCATGTGCAACCAACCCAATATATTCAAGATTTCTACTATGTTTGATATGTATAATATAACAATTAAGAAGAGAATTTTAATGGCTGATTTTTACTATGTCTAATATGTATAAGAATATACATTTATAAATATATGGAATATAATTATCATGGAAAAATTTGGATTATATATGTCATAAGATTGATGAAGTGTCAAGGTAGAATTCATAGATATATCTAAGTCATATGGTTTTTATGGTCACCAAGGTTCAGGTGTGACCAACTTATTATTTAACATAATGGTTTTCAATCCAGACATAAGTTGATGTTTAATTTTTAATTTGACATCAATTTCTAAAGAATTTATTTCTAACACTTTTATTTTCATCATTTAATTTTATAATTATTTGTTCCCAATAAACATTCATAATTCAAGAGAACAAGAGAAATACAAAAAAAAAAAAGTCAATATAACATTAATAAAAATTTAAATACATAATATAAAAAATGCGCATCAACGAAAATGGTCAACATGACACACTCCTCGACTCGGCGCACAACTCGTGTGGAAGAAATCTTATTTGGACATAAATCCAAGAAAAAACTATTTAGGCGCGCACACATAAACAAAAAAGTTAAATGAAAAATGACTAAATGATGTGACAAAATTAATTTTGTTTTTTTAGTTATGTTTTGGACCATCTACTTTAACTTTGAGCTATCTCATTCATCTTCTTATTAATATTACCTATGGTTTCATTTATCTTGTTATTACCATCATTTTATAACAATATAGAAAAAGTCTATGAAAAAATGTCAATGATTGTTCATCTAACTACCAGCGGTGGTATTTAGTATGGCCACTACTAGCTAGTAGACAGTAGACACTTTCTAGGAAGGAAAGATGTGGGGACAAGATGAAGAAGATAGAAAGAAAGAAACACACATACCGTACAAATTCAATTCCTTGACTTAACTTGACTAGCTAGTAGTATTTAAATATTGCACACAACTCATCTTAACTTCACAACTTCATCTCTTACTCTTTTCTTCTTCAAATTCTATATATCTCCTATACACTTGATCTTCTAATTTTTTTTTTGGAAAACGTTCTTTTAAATTTTAACAAATAATTTGGATTACTAGGTCATCATAATTAAGCTTCACAAAAAATGATGGTAAGAACAATTTATTCATACGTGTTCAAGTTTGTTTCTCTCCTTCATCAACCCATGTATTCATTAATGAAAACTCATTTGCTTTGTTTTCTCTTAGTTTTATTCTTTCATTTTTATTTTATTTTTATTAGAATTTGAGAGTCCTATACTCAACCACAAAAGTTAGCTTGATAGTTGAGGTTTGCACTACTTTATAAAGGTTATCTTTGCCACATCTCTAGCCAATGTGGGACTTCTAACAATTTTAAAATTAGATTATGTGCATAACTAGTATTGAAATCCCTTTTTTTACTACTAATTAATTTTTTGGTTTGAATTGAATCTAAAATGTTTTGCTCTCTTTTATTACAGAAAGTAGTATTGAAGGTGGATTTATATGATGATAGAATCAAGCAAAAAGCAATGAAGACAGTCTCTGGCCTTTCAGGTATGTACCTCTTTAGAGTATGTTTCATTCGCAAAACAGCAAGAACTGGATAGAGCAGTACAAGACAGAATAAAATAGTATAGGACAGAATAAAGTTGTAATGGAGAGTGATAGAACGATAATATTTTTATATTCGAAAATAAAATGGATATTTTTGTATTTTTTATAGCTGTATTATGGACAAAATGTTGTCATATGGTTCTGTGAGGGACAAAAATTCTGATTTTGTCATGTCCCTTACTACCTATTTTGTTAAGTCTCATTACCAGTTTCTAAATTAAACAGAGCACAACCAAAGTTGTCCAGTCTTATTCCCTGTTTTTTAACACATGTGTAAATATATCTTCATTATGCATCCAATGATGTTTTTATCACATTATATTTAACTTGTAGTTACATATTATTTTGCAGGGGTTGAATCAATTTCTGTGGACATGAAAGACAAGAAATTAATCTTAACCGGAGAAATTGATCCAGTGCATGTAGTGAGCAAACTAAGGAAGTGGTGTCATACTGAAATAGTTTCTGTTGGGCCTGCAAAAGATGAGAAAAAGAAGGAAGAATCTAAGCCAGATGTGAAAAAGGATCAAATTAAATTGCTTGAAACCTATCCACTTTATTATTATCAAATGCAACAACCTCTCTACACTCAATATTCCTCTATTGCAAGAATGGAACAAGAACCTGTTGGATGTGTCATATGTTGAATTTCAAAATACTAAGAGAGAATGTTGTATTTTCTTATTGTTTATGCATTTTTCCGTCATGATTTATAAATAAATTTTTGAGTGGTTTACCATATGCTTATAACACTTGTAAAAGAATGAAAACAATTGGAAGTTCATTGTGTCATGATTTACATATTTTTTTATGTTTTATTTTTATATATTGATAAAAATTTAACTTTTACCTTATAAGAAATCTAAAGTAGGTTAGTAAAAAAAATCTAGAGTCAATGTTATTGTTTTTAATGCTGATAATAAAATAATAAACCCATCCTCTGTTAGTGTTTCGGGCTGGACTAAAATCCAATATACTTAAGGCCCAATGGCGTGAAGTTCCAATACATGTTACCAAGCCTGAGATAACTACTCAAGGGAAGGACAACCACGCTCTCTGCAACACATGACTTCGGCCAATGAGAATTCAGCATATAGTAAAATTGTATTATATATTATCAGTCACTCTCATGTATACTCATGCAAAATTTGACCTATAAATACACACATACTTTTAAACCCTAAGATATGCAATATTCTTCACCCCAATTTTCTTAACATTTTCCCCTCTTTCAAATACTGACTTGAGTTTATAGCGTGTGGCCACATTTTGAGGATAGTTGCAAACACGTGGACAAGATCTTAGTGAAAATGGAAGACTTAAGCCGAATTGTGGTGCACTCTCACGGTGGAAAATATAAAACACTGTGTAAATAGTCGAGCAAAGCTAAATTTTGCAAACCATGTTGTTTTTCCTGCGAGTACCCATTTTTATCATTTTAATCATTTTCCCTTCATATTTATTTATTTTTTTGATATTTATTTTATGCATTTATTAAATTTAAAAACTCAAAATCTCAAAAATAGTTTACTTAATACTCTTCTTCTTTATTGTTGTTCACCATCAGTGTCCGATCCACTGGATCACCTAATTTAATTCAAATGTCGGTTCTAAGATCAATTGATTTCAACGGCCTCCTGATCACAGTTGTGAGGATGATTTACTGAATCGTACTCTTTGAAGTAATTAAAAAACTCACAATTGAAGGAGAAAGTTTCTTTTTTAATATAATCGCTTGAAGACAATACGAAACTTTAATTAGCCGATACTCTCTCTAATATTATATATAAGCAAAATTAAAAAAAAAATACACCATTTAAGAAAGAAGGTTAAGTGCATTAATGGAAGAGAAAAATACTTTATTTTCAATTATACTCTTCTTGAAAAAGTGTAGAACATTGCATTTATTGGTTGAATCAATATTTAATTTAAGAGTAAAATTGAAATAATGACATAAAACATAATGATTGAAATAAACTTTTAGTTATATCTGACACTTTTAATTTTTTGTTTTGTTACTTATATTTGAGATTGGATGGAGTACTTAATAACCCATAGGGCTGCGATACCTCAGCAATTTTCATTTAAACAACACTTTCTGTCCAATTAATTGTATTTTATTATTTCCTATCTAACCAAACACGAGTTTGACTTCTAATTAAGAAGCAAGAAGAAAATCAATTTTTAACTAACACCTAGGAGTATTTTTGTAGTACTCAGCTTAAACAATGATTGCAAACTTTTATCATTTGACCGTTTCCTTTTTTTTTATGGGTCATGTTAATTTGTGCCCTTAGGGCACATGATAAGACACCCTTATATAGAAATTTTGCATTTAATAAGTCAACATTCTCGCCTTCTTATCATGTGTCTTAAGGGCACAAGTTAACATTCTCCTTTTTTATTATCATTATTTTCGTTTTTGTTTATAAGAAACAAGGTAATTTTTAAATTTATTAGATAATTAATGTATCTAATTTACATTATAGATAAGATACATCAATTATTTAAATAAAGACCAGAGAGTATCTAATCTAAAAACTAAATTGTTTTTGGCAAATACTGGCGATTGTCTCCGGACACTCTTTAAGATCTTAAATATTAATTTTTTGTAAAATTTTTATGGAAGTGCGTAAAGTTAATGCATTGAAAACTGTAATGTTTAATTATTTAAATAAATTTTTTTTAAATAGATTTTCGTTATCAAGACCCATTATTTTTTCATAAAAATGACCGGAGGAACTTCCGTGAAAGTGTGAATGTGATAATTCAAACTTTAATATTTATTCACACTGTTAAAATAATAAAGTATCCTAAAATCATCTAAAAAAACAATACTATTTAAAATGACTTATTGACTTGACTATGTGTTTCATATCCTCATATCTACCTTATATAAATAATTGCCATTTCTGATCCTTACTACATCATCACTTCTAAACACTTCTCTACTCAAACTTCTTCATCAAGTAGCCCCTTCTTATTCCTTTGCAATTGTCACACCAACCATTTTTACTTAGCCCTCACCAAATTTAACAACAATGAAGGTCAAAATTACAATCATGTAATCCATTTCTTTATTTTTCTCATTAATATGTATGTTTGGCTTTAATTAATAGTTCTTGGATTTACTTTTAACAGAGTGTAGTGTTGAACGTTGATATTCATAATGATAAAATCAAGCAAAAAGTTATGAAGACAGTATCTAGCCTTTCAGGTATTGATTATCATATCATTCATTAACTTATTTCTATTATGATCGATCCAGTACTTTCCTGAAAATCGAAGGTTATTAAGATAAGAAAATTATTTTCTGGTCCACAAATTCTATCTACTGGCAGAAATTGTCAAATAACCGATTATCCCAAAAGCTTAAGCTGTTAGGAAAGGCTACATCAATGGTTTTATATTATTTCTAACACGCCCCCTCACGTAAGAGCCCACTTGGGCTTGAAGCGTGTATAATGCATAGGCCCACCTACCATATGCTTAAATTCCACTTTTAATTAGAAAGTGAGGGGAGCGGGGATCGAACTCTAGACCACTTAGTCGTAGAGGCTCTGATACCATGTCAAATAACCGATTATCCCAAAAGCTTAAGCTGTTAGGAAAGGCTACATCAATGGTTTTATATTATTTCTAACAGAAATGTCAAAATTGCTAGTGTCGGACGTCATGACCGAAGTTTAGACTCCGGTCCCTCCACTTTGTGTGTGAGGGTTTTCAATGTCCTACCGATTCGTCTATCTAAAGAAAGTATTTTTCATAAATTCTACCAATTATTAATTTACTCAAATATTTATATCATGAGATAAGATAAGCTCAAGTGAATCTATTTCACATGCTAATACATCACATGGTAATACAAATTGGTTTTTGTGTAAAAACACACACCATATAACATGAATAATCCATTATTAATTAAACTAAGATTATATTTGTAATAATTTTGCAGGGGTTGAATCAATATCAATAGACATGAAAGAGAAGAAATTGACATTATTAGGAGACATTGATCCAGTAAAGGCAGTTTCCAAGCTACGAAAGTTTTGTCATACTGAAGTAGTTTCAGTTGGACCTTCAAAACCAAAAGATGAGAAAAAGTCAGAGGATATACTCTTAACCTATCCATTCTATTATCATGTACAACCAACACAATATATTCAAGATTTCTACTATGTTTGATATGTATAACAATTAAGAGAATCCTAATAGCTGATTTTTACTATGCTTGATATGTATAATAAGAATATACATTTATATATAAACATATAATATCATGGAAAAATTTGGATTATATGACATGTGATCGTTTGAGCCTACACGAGATCAATCTAAATACTGAATCAATTTTTACTTTTTTTCATGTATCCTAATGGTTAAATTTTTTACCAATACGATGAATAAGAGAAGTTTCTGAAATTCGAACTCCGAGACTCCTGCATATATAATGTGATATTCTTATCAACTGAGTTAATCTAAAGAGACTACCAAACCAAGTTTTTAATGGTGATCATATGGTTTCAATGGTTACCATCATTTTACAACAATAAAGAAAAAAATTTATGAAGAAATGTCATTAATTGTTCATCTAACTACTAGTAGACACTTTCTAGTTTCTAGGAAGGAAAGATGTGGGGACAAAATGAAGAAGATACAAAGAAACACACATACCGTACAAATTCAATTCCTTGACTTAAGTTAGGTAGCTAGTATAGTATTTAAATATTGCACACAACTCATCTTAACTTCACAACTTCATCTCATACTCTTTTCCTCATCAAATTCTATATCCCCTATACACTTGCTCTTCTATTTTTATTTTTATTTTTGAAAAAGTTCTATTAAATTTTAACCAATAATTTGGATTACTTGGTCATCATAATTAAGCTCCACAATGATGGTAAGAACTAGATTCATGTGTGATAAAAAAAAAAAATCTCCTTCATCAACCCATGAATTCCTTAATGAAAACTCATTTGCTTAGTTTTATTCTATTATTAGATCATGTGCATAACTAGTATTGAATTTGCTTTTTTTTACAATTAATTTTTTGCTATGAAATTAAATGAATCTAAAATATTTTGCACTCTTTTATTACAGAAAGTAGTATTGAAGGTTGATTTATATGATGACAGAATCAAGCAAAAAGCTATGAAGACAGTCTCTGGCCTTTCAGGTATTATCAATATTTCTATATTTGATTTCAATAAATGAGAAAAAAAAAATTTATATATATATATATATATATGAGAATGCTATATTTATATGAGAATGTGAGAATGAATCTCATCCATTAGATTAAAATAAATGGTTTTGGATTAAAAACCTAAACATGTGCCTCTTTCTATTCTATCAATTCTCTTAAACCCACTCCACCGTTCATCTTCTCCAATCCACACGTTTTTTCCATTAATCTAACCACCACACTATCATCAAACCACCAAATTTCTTTAACGTTGAAACCCAACTAGTAGCTCTTTCACATTGAAATTTTGAGGTCCAGACCATAAAACATCCACCCACAAAAGAAAACATGACGAGATACAGTGAACTCCGATAATTGCTTTTTAGTTTCAGTTTTCTTCCATTAAAATAACTTTAAATTAAGCCAGTTTATAAACCAATAATTAAATTTCTATTGTGAATGTTTAAAAAAAATTGTTCTGTTAATGGAAACTGAAAAAAGAAAAGGGAACACGAGATACAGTGAAAACATTGAAACTTAAAATAACAAGGATAACCAAATCGACCAAAGAAGAGAATGATGGCAGCAAAAAAGACAACGACAGCAAAGGGACGACGGCCGCGAACGGGCGATTGGTAGACCGGAGAAGACAACAACATCGCCGGAACTTACAGAGAGATTTACGACGGCGAACACCGACGGCGACTATATACTGTGCAATCGGGTAAGATGGGTGGGAAGAGGAAGAGACAAATGGGCACAGGTGCGGTTGCGCCGACGTGAGTATAGAGAGGCGCGGTGGATGGTGGAGGAGCAGAGAGTTAAGATAGAACAGATTCACTGTATATGATTAGTGGGAAGAGAAAGAGAGAGAGAGAAAAGGTTCATAGTATACGATGGGGAGGTACACAGTAAGTCATTTGAGTTAAGTTTTAATCACAACCCTTTATTTTAATCAAAGGACTCTTATTTATTCTCATATTCTCATAAAAGGACTCTTATTTATTCTCATATTCTCATATATCTCTATCATTATCATATGATACATCCTCTCTCTATATATATATATATATAATATAGATTTAATTGGTATGTACCTTTAGTGTAAATATATCTTCATTATGCATCCAATGATGTTTTTTATCACATTATATTTAACTTGTATTTACATATTATTTTGCAGGGGTTGAATCAATTTCTGTGGACATGAAAGACAAAAAATTAACGTTAACGGGAGAAATTGATCCGGTGCATGCAGTGACCAAACTAAGAAAGCGGTGTCATACCGAAATAGTTTTTGTTGGGCCTGCAAAAGATGAAAAAAAGAAGGAAGAATCTAAACCAAATGTGAACAAAGATCAAATTAAATTACTTGAAACCTATCCACTTTATTATTATCAAATCCAACAACCTCAATACACTCAATATTCCTCTATTGCAAGAGTGGAACAAGATGATGTTGGATGTGTCATATGTTGAATTTCAAAATACTACGAGAGAATGTTTTGTATTTTCTTATTGTTTATGCATTTTTCCCTCATAATTTATAAATAAATTTTTGAGTGGTTTACCATATGCGTATAACACTTTGTAAGAGAATGAAAACAATTGGAAGTTCATTGTGTCATGATTTACATATATTTTTATGTTTTATTTTTATATATTAATAAAAATTTACTTTTACCTTATAAGAACTCTAGAGTCGGTTAGTAAAAAAAAATCTAGAGTTGGCTCACCTCACTCTAACTATGTTTATAGAATTAATCCTCATGTCAATTTGACCAATGCTAAACTTTTTAAAAGTAAAAATGGTGTATTGATTGAGATAGCGTCAGTTTTACCAACACTATTAGCAGGGGCAGAGCGGGGAGCTAAGGTCCGTGCATGCCTGGGCACGTGCCGAGACTCTCCCAATTATAATTTTTTTTTAGGGTTCTTACTTTAATCTGAAAATTCGAATTTTTTAGTATGAATTAATAAAAGTTAAGTGCATATTTATAATCCTCATGAAATTCTGAGCAAGATTATATATTTACATGTCTAATTTGGTGGAAGAATAAAAAGACGATTTTTGAGATTTTGGTGAACCTGGGGTTGAAGATGATGAACAGTAAACATTTTGTTTTATACATATATTATTTAAGGTATCTCATTTTATAACAAGCTTGGTTGGCGCAGTGGTCTGTGTTTTGTTATAACATGTGGAGGACTTGGATTCAACTCCTAAGTTTCCCCCCCTTTGGTTTTTTTTTTTTATGTTTTGTTTTTTATTTCATTTTCTTTTATTAATTTATATAAATTATTAAAAAATCTAAAAATTTCAAAAATTATATATTTATTTCTCTTTTGTCTTTTTACTTCATTTTCTTTTATTTGTTTATCTTTTTTATAAGAAAAGGAATTTCTTTTATTTGTTTATATACATTATTAAAAATTTCAAAAATATAAATTTCTTTGTTTTCTTTATAAAAAAATACTAAAAATATTAAATTTGTTTCCTTTTTATATATGGTAAAAATATGTTGTGATTCTACCTTATTTTATATGTTATTTATTTTTTACCCTTTTGTTTTTTTACTTCATTTTCTTTTATTTGTTTATATATATTATTAAAAATATCTAAAAATTCCAAAAACATATATATTTCTTTGATTTCATTATCAAAAATACTAAAAATATCAACTTTGTTTTCTTATATATATACACACACACACACACACACACACCCCGATCCGAAAATCTTAAACCAATAACATTTATATATTTGCGGTTAAAATTGTGTTCAGGCTTAATATATTTTTTGGCTTCGCCACTGACTATTAGTGTCGGTGTCACTAATCTTACATTATTAGGGTTGGTGTTATAGTCAACACTAAATTTTGACTCTAAATCCTGATTTTATTGTAGTGATTATGAATCAATTTTTTTTATATTAATCCTCGATACTTTGCACTCACGAACAACAATTCACGTTGGATTACTAATCCCAACCCAACTCATAACCCACAAAGGACTCACCATTTATTTAAGTTTAATGTTGATGATATTAACCCTTTCTTCGTTAGAATATATGAATTTAGATCTTCACTCACTTCAATCCTTTGATAATCTCAGGGTCTATTTGATAAGGATAATAAGTTGGCTTATAGTTTATTTCTTATATTATAAGCTTGTTCCGTTTTTCTATTCTTAACCCTAATTTTTTCCCCGCTCATATCTCCAGCATATGGAGGGCCCTACTATATTGTAAATCCTAATATTCTCCCATATATAATAAATACATTCATACATCCTTTACCAAGAAAAAAAAATACATTCATACATCAATCTCTAGGTATGATCTTCCTGCGCCTCCAATTTACTCACTCTCTTTTACCTCCTTCAAATATTGACTTGAGCGTCGAAGTGATAACATCTTTGCAGGTACCTTTCCTCTCAACGGAGGCCAGGAAACCGATTCACTCACACTTCAACATCTACCGTTTCATATTCACTTCAGCTGAATCATGAAGAGCTAAGACATCATTTTGAACCACCAGTTCAATAGCGCCGTCTGCGAGCTGACTTACTTAGAAAAAATCAGAATCGAACTCATTTCTTCAACACCTATTATTTTCTAAAAAAAACGGGGGGAAAGCACCACCCTCACTATTATTCTCTCAAAAACCATGTCTAAACCAACGACCCTCAAAGCTACAATCTCAGGTGGACCCACACCCAAAAACAATGCATGCCTTACCCATAAACGGGACAAAGCAAACCCCAAGACGGGAAATAGCCAAAAGACCAATCCTCGAATTTTCCGACTCAGATTTGGTAGACGGCATTCCCAACAGAGATCTACCACTACTCATCACGACAGAAATAGTCAAACACAACATTTCCAAAATATTGATTGACGAAGGAAGCTCCCGCAACATCATGTATAAAACCTATTTTCAAAACTCAAAAACTATATATTACTACCGCAACACGACGGACCACTCGTCACTTTCGACGGTACAACAACTCACCCATCAGAACTAGTCACAACGATTGTCACTTCAAAACTCCCATGACACTAAACACTAATGTGAGTATGTGTCTAAATATTTTTTTCTTGGATTTTCCTCCAATAAGTATTTCTCACTCATGTGTTGGCACAGATATATGTTACTAGTTTTGATAGAAAATTAAACTTTGTTTTATTGAGATTTTGTCTCTTTTTAGTTAAGTTTTGGACCATATCTTATGAAGAAATGTTAATAATTAATGTTCATCTAACTACTAGTAGACAGTAGACACTTTCTTGGAAGGAAAGCTGTGGGGACAAGATGAAGAAGATACAAAGAAACACACCTACCATACGGCTTCATATTGTTGTTTTTAGTATGAAAAAATAATTTTGGAAAATAATAGAAAAAACAGAACCGAAGAGTATATTGGCTGAGTCGCGTACTAGGTCGCTCTCTTTAAGACGTTTCGCGGAACTGTTTAAAATTGTGCAAAGCAGGTTACAACCAACCGCGCCGTCCCTAGGATAAAACAGCCATGTTCAACAGAACCGATCAATCACTGCACTGTAATGATCGGAGAAGGAACACCTTCTTGAATGGCTCAACAAAACCACTCGATAATTGATATAACAATATCAACTTTTACCGATACAACAATATTGGTACTGATACGACGATATCAGTTCACAAAAACCAATGAAACACAAGAGTAGAACAATAATATAATTTTGTGAAGAAAAATGGCACATAGGCGAGAGATATTTTTTATGTGCTCAGAATGAATGTTTTATGGTATATATGGAAAGCATGTATTTTTCCTCTTTTGTATACGAATAGTATATAGTATATATACTATATATGTGAAAACAATAATGAAGTTAGAATAAAGTCTTCAACGGAAAAGAAAAAAAGAAATTGTAACGTAGGGGACATACTCATAATCATGGATTAATGGATTAATGTAGGGGACATCACCATTATGCAGGGAATAATGGAAAAATCCGTTTTCTAACGGAAAGAAAACATTGTGAGCAGATGTGATGAGTCCGTGCTTATGGGCTCATTTTTCACCATCTTAATTAACTAAAAAATTAGTTAATTTTGTGACAAAAAAATATTAGGCAATTTGGGATATATACCAACTACTAAAGAGAGTGTTCTAAGCAACGTAGAATATTTTTCCACTTTTTTTAATTCACACTCCTTAGTTCTAAGTCCTAAAAGACCAATGTGTTCATCCCATTTTATTTTCAATCACAATGTTTCAATTTCCACACATTAAATAAACACTACTATGTTCAATTTCCAACCCATCTTAACTTCACAACTTCATCTCATACTCTTTTCCTCTTCAAATTCTTTATCTCCTATACACTTGCTCTTCTATTTTATTTATTTTTTTGAAAAATCTCTTTTAAATTTTAACCAATAATTTGGATTGCTTGCTCATCATAATTAAGCTACACAAAAAATGATGGTAAGAACTAGATTCATGCGTGTTCAATTATTTTTTCTCCTTCATATCAATCCATGAATTCATTTATGAAAACTCATTTGCTTGGTTTTATTGTATTATTAGATTATGTGCATAACTAGTATGGAATTCGCTTTTATTACTATTAATTTTTTTTTCATTGAATCTAAAATATTTTGCTCTCTTTTGTTACAGAAAGTAGTATTGAAGGTGAATTTATATGATGATAGAATCAAGCAAAAAGCTATGATGACAGTCTCTGGACTTTCAGGTAATGTCTAGTTTCAATATATATTTGATTTCAATAAATTAATGAGAAAACATATTATGTATAATATTAGATTTAATTGGTAAGTACCTTTAGTATAAAATATATTTTCATTATGTATACAATGATATTTTTATCACATTATTTAATTTGGACTATATGCTTCCAATTAATTTTTTTTTCCATCTGAATGCTAAATAATAATTATTAATTATTATTATAAAATGATTATTATCTTACTTTTGTTAATAATAATTTTCCGTTCCTCATTTCTTTATCAAATGTTTTGGATTTTTAGTTTTTTGGGTACATTTGGATTTTATTTTCTGAACTAGAGAAATTAAACCCATAGTGTCATAAGTGCATTTAATAGGCAAAAGTTAAGATGCATAAGGGTGTTCTTATGCACCGTACATAAGTCGATGCCAGCCATTGGATCATGATTTTTCCTTTGCCACGTGTTACGATCTGAAGCTGTGATCGTGTGAGCCGAGTCACACAGGATCACACACTCCTTCGTCTTCTCTCTATCGCAATCTCTCTATCGCGATTTTGAATTCAACACTCCGTCGTCTTCTCCGCCGTATTCGCCGTCTTCGCCGTCTTCTTCGTCTTCTTCGTTAAATTCATTCAAATTGAACGAAGAAATCCATTCAAATTCATTCAAATTGAACAAAGAAATCGCGATCTCGAATCACCCTGCAAACGAAGCAAAGAAATTGCGATCTCTCTCTATCACGATTTCGTTTTCTGTGTGCATTGTTTGTGATCTTCGCAAACTTAGTAGATTCTTCCAAGCTCTCCAGGTTTGAAATTTCTCCACCTTATATAATTTAGGAATTGAATAATCACAAAATGAAACCCTACATTGATTTTGAATGTCAATTTTGTTTTCTGCATATGAATCTTGTTTTTGCCTGAAACCATTAGGCGAGGCCAATGGTTTCAGCCTAGTTGTAATACTCTAATTCAATGTCACAATTCTGATGTTGATAAAAATGAATGATCACAATTGAATTGTTGGTATTTGTTAGTTCCTCTTTGCTGAATCAGTAATAGCGATGAAGCTAGGTTTAATTTTTAGTGCACATGAATGGTTTGAGAAAATTCCTGACTGAAACTGTAATCCTTGATGATGATGATTTCCAGTGCAGTAGATGAAAGTTATTCTTTGTCATACAAGGTCCATAGAAAAAGAAGAATCTTGCTGATTTTGGAATCGTTAATCAGTGCATGTGTCCTCTAAGAGTCAATGATCAGTATCTGGGCAATATTATGTTGAAGATCAATGCCAAGGTAAATAGTTACAGTTTTGTATTATGGTAAAAAGTTGTGGGTTACACTCTACATGTAGATATATAGTTTCTAGTATCATTGCCGTATCTGAACTCTTCCCCACCTACTTGAATAAGACTGGTTTGATTTCCATTGCCTTTTATGTATCATGACATTTTATGTATATAATTTATTTATTGTCCTGCAGCTTGGTGGGCTGAACTCATTGTTGGGTGTTGAAAGTACTCCTTCTCTTCCTATTGTTTCCAAAGCACCCACTGTCATTCTAGGAATGGATGTGTCACATGGCTCACCAGGGCAGACTGATATTGCTTCAATTGCGGCTGTAAGTGATATTAGTGTTTTGTGTGTTCTTGGTGAATATAATTTGTTTGTGGAATGCATGCAATGGTGGTGAATCTCTTCGATGTCTTATTGTTTCCTGTGCAATAACATGCTTGCTTCAAAGTGTTTAAGTCTTGTAGAATTTTATATGGTAATGTGATGTTGAATGATGGCTTGCTTGACAGTTCATTAATTAATTTAATTTAATTTTCCCCCTCTTATTTAATTTAATTTTTGTATTTGGATTATGTTTGCAGATTTAGCAGTGGAATAGAATTTGTTATTGCTTTAGGAACTCTTGTGGATTGTGTTTCATTGGCATTATCCGAGGCATTGTGTTTCATTGTGGGATACATCTGTGTTATTGAAACGATCATTTCGTCCATTAGGCAAGTATTACATCTGTTCTTGTTTTGATTTTGATTTTGAGGGGGAAAATGAATTTAGCTTGTATTGATTCTAATTTGATTTTGAAAATGATTTCAGTAGTTTATAAACTGAAACCATTACTCTTGGTAAATGGTTTCAGTATATAACTTGCTGAAACCATAAAACCATACTTATGGTTTCAATGTTTTATTTCTCTTTTTTTAGGTGTTTTGTATAGTGAATTTGTTCTATGTTTTGTATATCCCCCTACCATACATAGCTAGCTAGATGTGTATAATTTTGCATGCTTGAATATGTTTAACTTTTGCATGCTTGAATACTTTGATTTTTATTGTTATATTTCTGGTTTTTGATTGGAATGTATATGGATGAATGTTGTTTCAGGCAAAAACAACATTCATCAACATTTCCTAATTGAATACTTTGATTCTGATATGCTATTCTAAGTTGATTTTGATTTTGCTTTTGATCTTGATTTTGATTTTGATTCAATCATAATTATAATGTCTTTTGTAAACAGTTAGATTGCAGTTCTTTCTAATTGAAACAAATATACACATGACTAGGTACATATGATAGAAACAAATATACACTGAAACCATTAATATTGGTAAATGGTTTCAGTATATAACTTACTGAAACCATAAAATCATATTTATGGTTTCAATGTTATATTTCTCTTTTTTTAGGTGTTTAGTATAATGAATGTGTTCTTGATTTTGATTTTATTGATTCAATTGTGTTTTTGTATAGGTTTTGATTCAATTGTGTTTTAAATGGATTTAACGTCCACTTCATCTGGAATTAGTGATATTCATTCGAATGAAGCATCTGGTAGTGAACCATTGACTTCATCTGATAGTTCTCAATGTTGCCACCCTGACATTAAGAAATCATGGGACACTTTAGTATTTCATTCTATTAAAGAGGTTGAAGATTTCTATGGTCAGTATGCATATAAAACTGGATTTTCAATCAGGAGTATGTTGAAGTCGAAGAATAATTCAAAGAATAAGAAGTCGGATAAGATACATTATCTACGTTATGTTTGTAACAAAGAAGGTTTTAAGAAAGGAAGTTTGCTTAATCCGAAAAACAAGCCAATATCAGACAGTCCGGTTGTTATTGAATTTGAAAAAGTGAAAGAGAGACCGGAGGAAAGGATTGGTTGTAAAGCTGGAATATCTCTGAAGTTAGATGAAGCATTGAATGTTTATAAGATATATAGATGGGAAGGGGATCACTGTCATCCACTACACAGAGAAGAGCATCACCGTTACCTCAGATCATTCCGAGAAGTAAATGAAGTTCAAGGACAGCTTGCTGTAATTAATTCTAAAGCTGGAATGTCGATGAGGACGTCTTATGAAGTCATGGGTCAAGGAGTTGGAGGCACAGAGAATCTCCCATTTCGGTTTTCGGACTTAAAGAATTATTTGATGACAATTCATTCAAAGGAGATGAAGAAGGGTGAAGCAACTGTAATTCAACAGTTTTTTAGGAATGAAGCTTTGTCAAAACCATCTTTTTACTATGATATGCAAGTTGATGCTGCAGAAGACATAGCTAGCATCTTTTGGGCAGATGGAATTATGCAACTGGATTATTCTTTATTTGGCGATGTTATCAGTTTCGATACGACGTACCGAACAAACAATCAATACCGTCCATTAGGTTAGTATTTTTTTATTTTAAATTAGTACTGAGTTGAATCAAAGGTATGTGTTATACATATGCATTTTGATATTCACCCTGATTGACTGATCTGATATTGGATATTTTCATATACGCTTATATTCACCCTGGTTGTGCTATCTAGTTATCAATTGTGTATAAATTTAAACAATTTTTTATTTGTGTTGTTTTGCCTGAAACCATTTTTGATATGTAATGGTTTCAGATAGGTTATACAGTGAAACCATTTATGATGTTGAATGGTTTCAGATATACACATGACTAGCTACATATGATAGAAAGAAATACAAATTAAAACTGAAACCATTTAACAGGAGTAATGGTTTCAGTGTATAACTTACTGAAACCATTAGTCTTGATAAATGGTTTCCGTGTATAACTTGCTGAAACCATGAAACCATACTTATGGTTTCAATGTACAAATCCATCGTAGGCTAATAATATTGATGTTGAATGGTTATAGATAGGTTATACACTGAAACCATTGGCTAATGACTTCTTTATATATGTCGTAATTTGTTTTGATTTGGTTCATTTATTTTTGCAGCTGCCTTTATTGGTTTTGACAATCATCGCAAGAGTGTCTTATTTGGTGCTGCCTTACTGTATGATGAGACGGCTGCTACTTTTGATTGGTTGTTTACAACGTTTTTGAAGTGCATGTCTAATAAGAAACCACAGACGATATATACATACCAGGCTACTGCGTTGTTGAAGTCAGTTCCAAATATTTTTCAAGGTGTTTACATGGTCTTTGTTCGTGGCACATGTCAGAGAATGCAAAGAAAAATCTCGGCTCTCATGCGAACAGTTGCTTTTTTGATGAGTTAACTAATTTGATTTCGAATGTAGACGACGAATCAGATTTCGACTACAACTGGGATCAAATGATGAAAAATTGTTTTGATGGAAGGCCTATTTCAGACTGGACATGGCTTGTCCAGACTCATAGGAATCGTATGCACTGGTCTTCAGCTTGGGTCAAGTCACATTTTACAGCTGGTCTGAAGACGACTCAGTTAAGTGAGTCTTTCAATGCTTTTCTTCGTGGATTTTTGCAGCCAGACCATTCGCTTGTTCAATTCTTTAGTCATTTCAACATTATGGTTCAGAGGATGAGGGATAATCATGCTGATTTGGACTTCAAGGCTGCTAACACTAGAACAAAAAATAATTACCCCAACAGTCAACTGATGCGGTCCGTTGTAAAGAAGTACACACCAGGTTCTTTTGCATTTATCCATAGGCAGTATGACCTTTCCTTCAAATACTATTATCAGGAGGACACATCAAAAGGGTCTGAGTTGAATAAGTTTTTCAAAGTGTTCACAATTGAAAAGGTTGATGATCCTGATGAAGTAGATGATCATAATGATGATGATGCTGATAATGATAATGGTGGGGCTTCAAATTCTGATGAATTTCAAGAAATGTCCCCGAATTTTGAAGATCTTGATCGACTTAATGAGAGGGTTGTCACAGTTGACATTAGGACCAAAAGTTTTAGTTGCACATGTCGTATGTTTGAGAACAGGGGATTCTTATGTCGACATATTTTCAAAATCTTGGAGTTCTTGGGTGGTTCTGTGCAATATCATTGTTTGAAGACAATACCTGCACAATATGTTTTGAAGCGTTGGACTAGAGATGTGCGTCTGTCTGTTGATAAGCTGAAATCTTCCATGAGTGTTGGCACTGAAGACACCACCCAAGCACAACGATATCAACAAATTTGTGCTGTTACAGTTCAGCTTTCTACACGTGTTTGTGCAGATGCAGAGGCTTCTCAAATTTTTATTGATGGTGTTCTTGAAGCTGGGAAAAAGGCAGAGGAGTTACTTTTTTCTAAAGGTATTGTTACAAACCCGTCGTCAGTGACGCCGTCTAAGTCTTCAAAAGCAATTGTTGTTGTTGGTGAACCATCTTCCGGGAAGTCCACTGCACCAAAGTTCAAAGAAAGACCAAATCCAATTAAGTCAAAGAAGCGACTTAAAAGTGATTATGAAAAAGCTAGAGAAAGGCAGAAATTCATTATAGAACGGAAGAAACAAAAGAGAGAAGATGAGGAGACTTTAAAGAAAAAAAGTGCAGCAGGACAAATGCAAGAGCAGCAGTAATTTTCTTGACTTCCAAGGTTTGGCTTCAATTTGCATTATATACATCTTTTGCATGAATTGCAAATTAAAACATTCATTCCAATTTGATGGTTTTAATATTCAGATTTAATACACAATTATATACATTGAGTGCAGCTTTAACACTGGATTTTATGCTTTTATATTTTGGTTTATCTAATGTTCTTCTATACTGAAATCTCCAGGTTTAAAGAATTTCATAACGGTTGCAGGCAGATGTTGAAGCCATCATCTCATTCCCTTTGTGGAGCAAAGATTCTTTTCAGTCTGCAAATCTCAAGATTAAGCTTGCATTTGTATGTCTGTTTGAGCTTTAAAATCAAACTTGTAAAGGATGTGAGACATGCTTGTGTATTTTTGGATACAACAAAACATGGTTTATTAATAATTCATTATCTTTGATAGAACAAAAGACATTATATTAGCTACATATGATTGGATGGAACAAATATACACATATCTACAAAACATGGTTTATTAATAATTCATTATCTTTGATAGAACAAAAGACATTATATTAGCTACATATGATTGGATGGAACAAATATACACATGACTACAAAACATGGTTTATTAATAATTCATTATCTTTGATAGAACAAAAGACATTATATTAGCTACATATGATTGGATGGAACAAATATACACATGACTAGCTACATATGATAGAAAGAAATACAAATTAAAACTGAAACCATTTAACAAGAGTAATGGTTTCAGTGTATAACGTACTGAAACCATTAGTCTTGATAAATGGTTTCAGTGTATAACTTGCTGAAACCATAAAACCATACTTATGGTTTCAGTGTACAAATCCATCATATGCTAATAATAGTCAAAAGCAAGGTTATAATATTGAAAATCATAAGTATGAAAACCAAAATCAAGAGTTATTTCATTTCACCGAGAGTGGTTAGAGGCACACAAAAGAAAAATTAAATTTCGAAAGTGGCAAGAGGTTTTTTCAAAATGGGTATGCTTAATAGTTAATGTCGTGCAAATTCATTTATAATTAAGTTGAAAAAGATTAAAATGTGTTGGATCGGAGAGAGGAGAAGTGTTGATGGAATATTTATCGCAAGTGTACGACTTCCGTAAGTAGTAAAGAAATGTTCGTCTCCACGAGAACTGTATTAACCAACAAGATCGATGAAGCTAGTCTCAATTGCTATGTAAAATTTCATTGTAACAGGGGGGGTTTTGGTGTAGGATTTCACTTTCAATCGCACTAAAACAAGCACTAGTAATAATGTTTCGATTCACTTAAGGCTAGGAAGAGTAGATAAGACCAAAGTAAAAATCCATTAAAATTACAAACCAAATTGTCAAATCATCCTTTGAACAAAGTCACCTAAGAAGTCCCAATCCAAGTATGGATTTAGCTACTCATTGTTTGATACACACAAGAAGTCAATGAAGAATTCATGTTACAGAAATATATTGATCTAAAATCGGATACAGCTCTATTATGGATTCTCTCCCAAGTTCACCAAGCCTCATTGCGGTGTCCTTGACGGATTAGAAACATCCGGATTTGTCTCAACATTTCCAAACCCAAAATCAGAATAGTCGCAAAACATGTTTGCGTTCTCTTGCGCATTACCATACCCATGAGATGGTCCTTCCCCACCTTGAGGCACATATCCCGACTGTTGAAAGTTGTCCGTGGGAGGATTATGAGCAAGGTAGCTTCGCTCCCATTCTCTACTACGTCTTCGCATCATCCCTTCATACCTCTCTTGGTCATTGTGGACATAGTCTTTCCATTCCCCACGAGTTGGATACAACTCGTAATCCGAAGGTGGGGGATGTTCTTCCCTATACCGCATTGCATCTTGATACAACGACCCTTGTTGGTTGTAGTAGATATGGGTGGCCCCAGTCGATCTATATAAGTCCAGCTCATGCAACATGCGTGCCAATTCATCCTCATGATGGGTGTAGTGATACCCACCTTGAGGTGCCTCATGGTGCTGTGCTGGAATCTCTTGTTCTCCCACAAAACCATCTATCTCAGCCATGAGCGCATCATCTTCTTGTCCTCCTCCTTCTTCATTCATATTAGCATTATTATTCAAAAACTCATCAACATCTTCCTCATCCTCACCTTCATGCTCTTCATCGGGGTCAACCTCTTCCACAAACTGCTCTCTTTCAGCTGCCGGTACAGGATTAGAATGAAATGTACGGAAGGTATTAAGTGCCAATGGGGCCACCGCTGAATCTCTGCATCCTCCACTAGCTCCGGCACACCACGTGCTTTACACAACGCATAAATCAAGTTACAGTGGCCTAACCGGACAGAAGGCCACTCAACCCTAGCTATCTTCCGAATATCCATGCTCAAGACGTCCCCCAAGTCGATATCGGAATGGTCCATGATCAACTTCACCAATAATGCGTTTGGCAGCTGAATTTCTGTGATATTTGCAACCGGAGCCAAATTGTGTATCACCCATTCGGCCCAAGCACGGCCGATAGGGTTAAAGTGGTGAATATGAATTTTGGTTGGCGCCGACCCTCCGTAATACTTGTACCACGGCGCCAACGGCCTTCCCACGAAACTTCGGATTATTTTCCTCTCCCGAATCGGCATACTTGAACATGTATCGGAGAGGGGCATATAAGCACATTCTTGCACTCTAACTGTCCTCAAAGTTTTCCCCTTTGCCTGACAGATTCTTCGTTCCAAGGTGTATGCGCTTGTACTGTAGATTTCTATACATGCCCTACAATGTTTGAGGTGCATTTCTGCCTGCAATTGTTATTAGAGACCATAATCAGATCCAGATGAATTTTCAGAAGCAAAGACACATATACAAAGCACATATAAGTTTAATTATTATTAGAGAAAGTAGATCAAGATGAATTTGCAGAAGCAAAGACTCGTCTACAGAGCACAATTTAATCAATTCTTGTTCAATTTATAAGTAGAGAACCAAATACATTTAATTATAATGGTTTCATGCACAATATTAATGGTTTCTCTCACCTCAGATAGTGGGCATGTATTAGGATCAAAACACAGTACAAACGGCCGTTCATTAGTGGTATTCAGCTGTGTGACACCAGCTGTCAAACCATGTTCAAGACCCATGACATCATAAACCTTTTGAAGGTCTTGATTTGCCATCTTTACATCCCAATCCCGAAGTGATGGGTGCTTGTATTTACCAGTTAAAAATGGGCTTCTCTTCCCCATTTTATCCAAATAGTTAATCTGCAGAATAAAAACAAAACATACATATCAGGAAAACAAAACATACACCTAAGAGATATATAACATTGAAACCATAAGTATGGTTTTATGGTTTCACTAAGTTATACAGTGAAACCATTTATCAAGACTAATGGTTTCGGTGTATAAACTATTGAAACCATTTAACAAAACACAGAACACATTCACTATAGAAAACACCTAAACATATAAAATCATAATATTGAAACCATAAGTATGGTTTTATGGTTTCACTAAGTTATACACTGAAACCATTTATCAAGACTAATGGTTTCAGTGTGTAAATTAGTGAAACCATTTTCAAGACTAAACCATTTGTTACAAGAAATTAGTGAAACCATTTATCAAGACTAAACCATTTGTTACAAGATATATACTGGCCATTAGGTAAAGGAGCTAGTAGGGGATTTTCATGAGGTACACATTCCGAAAGATTACAAAATTTCATTGGATTACTTGAGCAAACTTCATTTAGCATCTCAAGCATGGTATATGAATCTCTCAAAATTATAACCGTTAATCAACCATACTTGGAGGTTGAAGCTAAATAACATTTAAGTTAACATTTAGATTAAAAAGAAGGAACCATGCAGGAATTCAATATATACAACTACACATTAGAAGCAAATGGGCTTTGCCTGCATGTATCATAGACTCTAAAGTAATATGCTTTTGGAGACATGGCAGCTCATGACATAACCATAACCTATGATACAATGTAGGACTTAGAAACCAGCTCATTGTGTCCCATAACACAACAAAATATTGATTTCATGAGACACGATTCATAACTAGAGCTGATCAAATGCAGGACATAAAAACGGGGGATACAATTTAAAGTGTGACCACAAACAAAAGAGGATTGCATATTAGCGAATTGCGATCATCGTCACAACGACTATGCCAGTTGTTAAATAATCAACAGCAACCTATGATTAATGTAAACCACCATCAGAATTCGAACAATTTCTCGCAGAGAACCATTACAGCTCAACCGAATAAAAGCATAAACCAAAGAGAATACAATACAGTAAAACACCAAATGAAAGAACTATTAGATCATGACTTATTTAAATATAATCACCCCTATACATGAAATATGAGGCACATTATGGCCTCTGATGGCAAATCATCCGCACACGCTTTCTTACAAAACCACATATACACTGAAACCATTTATCAAGACTAATGGTTTCAGTGTGTAAATTAGTGAATTAGAATTTATCAAGACTAAAGTCAAGAGTAATGATTAGAACTTTTACCAGTAAAAAGTGGAAATCTGCAAGTGGGTTTGCAACGCCTGGACTTTGCAGTCCTTCTTTCATATAATTCAAAACATGTGCACACCAATTGTACGATGAAATCCCAGCTGGATCTTCCAATATATCCGCATATTGAAGAGACACATCACTATGGTTAGTGGGGCACAATAAGTTATGAATTATGAAACATATTGCCCCCTTCACCCAAGTGATTGGCTCCTCAATAGTCTTCAACACTCTCTCCATTTCAGGCAACTTAACATATTGAGAACCATTCTCATTCAGTCTTAATTCCCTCCTCAGCCTATTTATTGCCGCGTCTGAGCAATGAGCAGTGTTTATTGTTTTTCCAACCATTGGGAGAGAGTATACACGGTGGACATCGTCTTCTTTCAACTCAAGCACTGTTGTATTAGAGAGTCTGATGCACATGTTAGCTTTATCAAACTTGTTTACGACCCAATCCACAAAGAATGTGTGGATTCTTGACCAGTTGCAAATGTGCAACATACCTCCAAACCCGGATTCTTGCAATACTTCAATTATCCTCTCTTTTGTTCCTTTTTTATGGATTGATTGCATAGTTTCATACACTTTCGGGATGCTACACTTGTGTCTTAACCTATGTTCTTGCTCTATAGGTTTCTTCAAATTATGCCCCTTTCTCTGCCTATTTTCTTCATCTGAACTACTTTCTTCATTTTTTCTCTGCCTATTTTCTGTTGCCTTTGCATCTTGCATTTTTCCCTTTTGTTGTCGGGAACTACGCGAAGTTGAAGATTGTGATAGGCCAAGGCTAAAACTTGGTCCTGAATCGTCAACCTGCATTGATTGAAACCATTTTTCCCATAAGTATACAAAAGATATACAAAACAAATAAAAAAACAGAAACATTACATTGAAACCATAAGTATCGTTTTATGGTTTCAGCAAGTTATACACTGAAACCATTTACCAAGAGTAATGGTTTCAGTGTATAAACTACTGAAATAAACAGAGCAACAATTCTCTCACATTCAGGACTATACATCTGAAGCATGGAAATCAAGTTTTAAGAATAAATCAAGTTTGCCATAGAGAAAAATTAAGCAAGGACATAACTAAAATGTAAAATATCAAATCAAGCAAGGACATAAATAAAATGTAAAATGCAAACAGCTGCATCTCCTGATTAACAATAAAGAAAACATGGAACTGCAACAAGGCCATTCATAAGTGCGAAATATTTAAAGCTTGTAAAACTGTGATGGTAGCACACAATCATTAAAACTCTCATTCAACTTGAAAAAGAACACAAAACATAGCAGAAGAAAGCAAAATGTAGTACTGAATCAAAATCAGAATTAATACAAGCTTGTAGCATATCAGAATCAAAATCAAAGTAGAATATAAGAATAATGTGAAACCAAAATACCTGATTAATGGTTTCAGACAAAACATAATGCCAAATCAAAATCAAAATCAAAAACAAAATCCATGCATATCAGAATCTAAATTATAATGCTAGTAGAATAACAGAATCCATGCATATCAGAATCAAAATCAAAAAGAAAATCAAAGTATCATACCAGAATCAAAATGTAATAGCATATCATAATCAAAATATTCAAGCATTCAAGCATGCAAAACATTAATCTTCTTCGTCAAATGTGGAAACCAATCAAAATAAATCATGGTGTTCTTCCATCACTCACATAATGCACAAAATAAGTCAAATAAGCAAGCTAGAAAAGGGTTTGACATGGTTTTAAAATTTAATAAGCTGAACACACCATTAATCTTCTTCGTCAAATGTGGAAACCATTCAAGTTATAATCAAACATGTAAAAAAATAATCAAACCAAAAGTTCAAACGTTCAAACATATACACATATGATTAATAATCCACAATTCCAAAATAATCAAACCTAATCCCCAAAATGTAATTATACGAAACCATTTAGTACATCCAAAACATCTAAAAAAAGTGAAATATAACATTGAAACCATAAGTATGGTTTTATGATTTCAGCAAGTTATATACTGAAACCATAATACTTGCTTAATGGTTTCAGGCAAAAACAACATTCATCCATATGAGATTCAAACTCAAAATCAAAATCCAGAAATATACATTTCAATCAAAGTATTCAAGCAAGCATTCAAAATCAGAAACAACATTCAGTGAACAAAATCAATGGTGAAACCTAATTCTTAAACAAGACTAAATTAATTTACCTGTTTCCTTTTATCCATTGTTGATTAATCAGTGTTGAAGATGATGAAGAACTGGTGAATGATGATGTTGAAGATGAACTGGATGAACGACAATCAGTGTTGAATGAATGATGTTGAAGATGAACTCGACGAAGGCGAGAGATTCACGAGATGAACTGATGATTTTAGTAAACGATGATGTTGAAGATGTAAACAATCAGTGGTGATGTAAACGATGTTGAAGATGTAAACGATGACTTCAGTGATGACTTCAGTGAACTGATGATGTTGAAGAAGATGGCGATGGTGATTGCGATTGCAATCGCGATGGTGATGGATTTGGAAACTGTGTTTTGATTTTGGCGATGGCAAGGTTACGGCGAGTTGGAAGTGATGGTGAGATTTGGAAGACGATGACGGTGGTGGTTACGGCGAGGTTTGCAATTGACGGTGGCGAGAGATGCAATTGACGGTGGCGAAAGATGTAGAGGTCGACGGCGAGAGTTTGGGTTTTGTGTTTTTGATTGAAACAATTAGGTTAGGGAGGGGTGTACGAAAAGTTGTGGGGGGTGCAGGAAGCAAGGATTTGGGGGTGCAGGAAGGAAGGGTGGGGTGTATGCAGCAATTGATGGATCCTTATGTACGGTGCATAAGCCCAGGCTTATGCACCAAAACCCAACCCTGCCATCAGAGGCCATAATGTGCCTCATATTTCATGTATAGGGGTGATTATATTTAAATAAGTCATGATCTAATAGTTCTTTCATTTGGTGTTTTACTGTATTGTATTCTCTTTGGTTTATGCTTTTATTCGGTTGAGCTGTAATGGTTCTCTGCGAGAAATTGTTCGAATTCTGATGGTGGTTTACATTAATCATAGGTTGCTGTTGATTATTTAACAACTGGCATAGTCGTTGTGACGATGATCGCAATTCGCTAATATGCAATCCTCTTTTGTTTGTGGTCACACTTTAAATTGTATCCCCCGTTTTTATGTCCTGCATTTGATCAGCTCTAGTTATGAATCGTGTCTCATGAAATCAATATTTTGTTGTGTTATGGGACACAATGAGCTGGTTTCTAAGTCCTACATTGTATCATAGGTTATGGTTATGTCATGAGCTGCCATGTCTCCAAAAACATATTACTTTAGAGTCTATGATACATGCAGGCAAAGCCCATTTGCTTCTAATGTGTAGTTGTATATATTGAATTCCTGCATGGTTCCTTCTTTTTAATCTAAATGTTAACTTAAATGTTATTTAGCTTCAACCTCCAAGTATGGTTGATTAACGGTTATAATTTTGAGAGATTCATATACCATGCTTGAGATGCTAAATGAAGTTTGCTCAAGTAATCCAATGAAATTTCGTAATCTTTCGGAATGTGTACCTCATGAAAATCCCCTACTAGCTCCTTTACCTAATGGCCAGTATATATCTTGTAACAAATGGTTTAGTCTTGATAAATGGTTTCACTAATTTCTTGTAACAAATGGTTTAGTCTTGAAAATGGTTTCACTAATTTACACACTGAAACCATTAGTCTTGATAAATGGTTTCAGTGTATAACTTAGTGAAACCATAAAACAATACTTATGGTTTCAATATTATGATTTTATATGTTTAGGTGTTTTCTATAGTGAATGTGTTCTGTGTTTTGTTAAATGGTTTCAATAGTTTATACACCGAAACCATTAGTCTTGATAAATGGTTTCACTGTATAACTTAGTGAAACCATAAAACCATACTTATGGTTTCAATGTTATATATCTCTTAGGTGTATGTTTTGTTTTCCTGATATGTATGTTTTGTTTTTATTCTGCAGATTAACTATTTGGATAAAATGGGGAAGAGAAGCCCATTTTTAACTGGTAAATACAAGCACCCATCACTTCGGGATTGGGATGTAAAGATGGCAAATCAAGACCTTCAAAAGGTTTATGATGTCATGGGTCTTGAACATGGTTTGACAGCTGGTGTCACACAGCTGAATACCACTAATGAACGGCCGTTTGTACTGTGTTTTGATCCTAATACATGCCCACTATCTGAGGTGAGAGAAACCATTAATATTGTGCATGAAACCATTATAATTAAATGTATTTGGTTCTCTACTTATAAATTGAACAAGAATTGATTAAATTGTGCTCTGTAGACGAGTCTTTGCTTCTGCAAATTCATCTTGATCTACTTTCTCTAATAATAATTAAACTTATATGTGCTTTGTATATGTGTCTTTGCTTCTGAAAATTCATCTGGATCTGATTATGGTCTCTAATAACAATTGCAGGCAGAAATGCACCTCAAACATTGTAGGGCATGTATAGAAATCTACAGTACAAGCGCATACACCTTGGAACGAAGAATCTGTCAGGCAAAGGGGAAAACTTTGAGGTATAAATCTTCAGCAAACAAAAAAAAAGTAGTACAAGGAGAAGATGGACAAGCTTCACAAACACCACTTTCCGCAACACAAGAAACAATGATGAAGTTTCCCGAGTATTTTCATGACCCTAAAGCTACAGATGAAATGAAGGAAGACAAAAAGGAGGATGAGAAGAAGGATGAAATGAATGAAGAGAAGAAGGATGAGAGAAAGGATGAGAAAATTGAGGAGAAGAACCATGAGAAGAAGGATGAGAAAGGCGATGAGAAGAAGGATGAGAGAAAGGATGAGAAGATGCATGCTAAGAAGGCTGAGAAACCGAATGAAAAAACCGAATACTTTTCAAGCAGTGAAGAAGAAGAAATTGATTCCAGCAAGTTGGATGACTTAGTAACGGCAGCATGCAATCTTTCACCCACACAGGAAACGATCTTGAAGTTTCCTCAATTTTTTGATGCGGGTGATGGTTCAACTAAAAGGTAATAAATGACTGTATATGCCGTATTTGTTTTAATCATTTGTGTGATAAGAATGAAGAAGATTCAATTCTGCTAAATTCTAATGTGAATGTATATGACGTATTTGAATTTACAAAACCCATCTATCGCGTATTTGTGTGATATGTATTAGTAATTTTAATGTTACTAAATTCTAATGTGGCCTGTTTCAGCAAAAAAGAACATCCAAAAACTAAGCCATCATCTAGACATAATCCGGTGGATGAGCAAAAGACACCATCTAGAGATCATCCGGTGGACGAGCAGAGTTTAGAGTAAGAAGCAACCATGTTTATATATTTTGATGTCTGTTGATCTGTTATATAACTCAAAGTAATAGTTATGTACTCTATTTGACAGGCCAACTCCCTTACAAATTGTGTTGCCGGATCAAGTAATAGACTTAAGTCAAGAGGTAACAATGAAGCGAAAAAGAAGCAGGAAGCATGACATCTTGGAGGATTTTACATACGTTGACCGTAGACGAGCAGTCAAAAAATCAAAGTACTTAACAAGTCCTTACGATGATGCTGTCTACGAGTCAACTGCAACTAAGTTGCAAAAAGATGTATCCACATATGCATGGAGCACTGCACTTGATAAGTAAGTGAAAATCATTTTAAAATATTGTGATTAGAATAGAAATGTTATAGTAACTTAAATTTCTTATATATAGGGACAAAATTCTTATATATAATTTTTTTCAATTATAATGTCTTTTGTAAACAATCAGATTGTAGTTCTTCCTAAGATTGTAGTTCTTTGTAATTGAAACAAATTAAATATACACATGACTAGCTACATATGATAGAAACAAATTAAATATACACTGAAACCATTAATATTGATAAATGGTTTCAGTATATAACTTACTGAAACCATAAAAGCATACTTTTGGTTTCAATGTTATATTAACTATTTTTATAAGTGTTTTAATCTACGTTGATGTGTTTTATGTTTTTCTTATAGATGCTACATGAGAGTAATGCTTTGCTGAATCTATGTTGTTGTTGTTATTGTTGTTGGTTTCTGATTCTTCATTGACATGTTTCTAATTCACATGTTTGTAACTGAATTAAATTGCTGAGTGCTGGTTGGTTGGTTTGTTGTATCAAATTATCTATCTTTTGTAATCCTTATATATCATTTAATTCAATTATATAGGGAGGAAATTCTTTACCGCTCCGGATTTCATAAGTTTTCTCTTCTACGAAGTGATCTGTGGACCCTCAACAAGGATGAATGGGTCAATTGCTTTGTGGTAAACAGCTGGGTCAATTGCTTAAACTGGAGTCAACGTGGACAAATGAAAAAGCTGGTTACCCGATATGTCAACCATGTATGCATTATATTCCATGAATATTAATAGTTTACTTACTTTTAAGTTTTTTTGAAATTGATTTTATCCATTTCATATAAACAGGAAAACTTAGAAAGACCTGGTGCATTGCAAATGGATCATGCAGCTGCATTCAAAAGCTTTATTGACAAGCTTAAATGGTTCAAATATCTGGCTTGGAAGAGAATTGACCCCACCAAACTAGAATACGTAAGTCCTTCCCCGACTATTACTGCTGTATTTCTTTTTTAATAGAGTTGTATAAACATTTTTGGTTAGAATGCACGTCAATTCTGATTTAGTACAGAATTAGAATATGTAAGTCCTTCCCCATCAACTGTATTTCATTTTTGCTTGTTGATTGGAAAGTTAATACTGAATTAGAATTAAGGTGCATTCTCCGGGAGCATTGCAATTGGTTATTGTGGAGTGGGAGATATCTGTTAAGTGGAGTTCAAGAATTTGATATAGATCATTTATTGGTTTGTCAGAAGTGTATATATATAAGTGAGTTGGAATTTGGATTGTTGAATGTTTGCATATACATTTCTAGATGTACATATATGTACAGTATCATACCAAAAAAGTGTGCCAGTTTCATTTATGCTGCATATGAATGCTTGTTTCGTTAACGTGATTTTCATCTGTTGTGCAAAGTTTGTTGAATGGTTTCACTGTCTTATGGTTAATTAGGTTTTACTTTTGTGTCTTTGTATCATAATTTGTGTTTGTCTGCTCACTTCTGTTCCTTTTTTATATGTGCTTTGAAACAGATAATGACACCAGTACTCATTGGTAATCCAGGGAGCCATTATGTCTGCTTTGTTGTTAATTTGAAAAGCCGCACCTTCCAATTCTTGAATAGCATTAATGGAGAGAGGTTCCTTGTGAAGTCAGGAGAACCGACCACATACAAGAAAATGTTTGATGTCTGGTTTAGGAAGTCAAGGCATTTGTCATAGAATTGTATAAACATTGGAATATAGCAATGCCTTTCGACTTCGCCCAATTTAAGTGGGAAGCTCCCAAAATGCCAAATCAACCAGACAAGGACAATTGCGGAGTTTTCTGCATGAAGTTCCTTGCAGAATGGGAAGGTGACATTAAGACCTTGCAGTCTTTCAATAATTGGACCAAACTCAAAAAGCATGACAAAGTGGCAAAGCTAATGGATATGAGGATTGACATATGCTCCACTATTTTAACTCACTCCAGCAGTTCAAATGCAGAATATGTGCAAAATAAAGCAGCTGCTTACTATGAACAATTGGCTCAAGAGTTAGCACATGCAACATGATGTCTTACTTAGTGTAACTAAGATGGATTTAGCTAATTGAAATGATGTGTCTGCTATGGTTTTATGATACTTTTTGTTAATTGGAAGATTGTTGTGAATATTTAAGAGAGTATAACTCTCTTCATTGTTGTGAATATTTAAGAGAGTATAGCTGTATTTTTGAGATATGCACTCAATTAATAGTGATAATTGTTTGTAGCATTCAAATTAATTGTATTTTCAAAGCATTGATTGAATTTTTATTAAATCTCATAATTAACAAATGTACACTGTTTGAACATATCTAGATATAAAATTGGAAATTATAGACATAAAATTTTGCTATAACACCTAAAAAAAGAGAAATATAACATTGAAACCATATGTATGGTTTTATGGTTTCAGTAAGTTATATACTGAAACCATTTACCAATATTAATGGTTTCAGTGTCTATGCTGATAGCAAAACAGGCAGTTTTGGTTGAAAAGCAGTGTAAAACGTTCTATTTTCACTGGTGGAAAAGCAGTGTAAAACGCTGCTATTTGTAGTGCACGTAATTGCTTCTATTTCCACTGGTGGAAATTCAGTGGAAAACGCTGCTATTTTGGTGAAAGGAAATAACTCTTGATTTGAGTTTTCATACTTATGTTTTTCAATATTATAACCTTGATTTTGAATATTATTAGCCCATGATGGAATTGTACACTGAAACCATTATGCTTGATAAATGGTTTCAGTAAGTTATACACTGAAACCATTAGTCTTGTTAAATGGTTTCAGTTACTTATACACTTTTGATAAAAGGATCAGGAACTTCGATTAGTTGAAACCTCCTTAAGGATGCTCTCCAAACATGAGAAAGATAAGGATGGTCTTCGAATCAACCCATTTGAAGGACGTGCATTTGAATCCAACACATTGCCTCTCTGCCGAGGTTTAGGTTCATGGGTTGATTTGAAGACAATTCACAGTTTACTGAATAAATGTATTTTGATCAGGTCTTATTTGTGTGTGCAGGTGAATCAGCATGACATGAGAAAAGGGAGGAAGTTGAAGCAGAAAATCAGGAAAATAAAGCCTCGGACACCTGCGCGACGCGCAATGCATTCCCACGCGTCGCGCAGGAATATTCAGCAAGCAGGGGAAATCCTCAGATAGGTACGCGTCGCGCAGACCTTGACACGCGTCGCGCAACATGAATTTTGAAAAGCCAGGGTTTCAACGGACACCTGCGCGACGCGCAATGCATTCCCACGCGTCGCGCAGGATTATTCAGCAAACAGGGGAAATCCTCAGATAGTTACGCGTCGCGCAGACCTTGCCACGCGTCGCGCAACATGAATTTTGAAAAGCCAGGGTTTCAACGGACACCTGCGCGTCGCGCAGGACTCACTGGCGCGCCGCGCAGGAAACTGGGTTTGCGTGTTTTAAGTGGGGAAACGCGAAATTTGAACACTTTTCCCCAAATTTTCCAAATTCTCTTCTTCTTTCTCACTTTAATCACGAACCCAACTCACCCAAACATCCTTAAACTCACAAAAAGCTTCTTTCATCACCAAATTCACTTCCAAAAACTTCATTTAACTTAACAATTCCATCACCCACACATCAAAAATCACCAAACTCCACAAAATCTCAATCAAACCCCAAATCTCCTAAACCCTACATAAAAAGCCACGAATTTTCCCATACCCATCCACTTTCATCTTACCAATTCACAAAATGTTGAACAAATTAAGGGGGAAAACCAAGAAAACTGCCGATCCCTCTCAAGAGGAGCCGCAAAAGAGGAGGCTCACAAGAGCCATGTCCAAAGGAAGAGGCTCAAGTAGTAGGCAAGCACCACCATCACCACCTGCACCTCCACAAGAGCCAGAGCGAGAATTGACGTGGGGAGAAAGATTTGTTCAGGATAATCGAGGATACATGGCTCCGATCAGTGAAAGATTCTTCCGAGACGTCAACCGGGAAAGGTATCTCAAACTCAAATCTTTGAAAATTAATCACGAGAAAGGTTTTAAGGATGGTTTGAGAGAGGTACCGGAAGTATTTGGTGAATTAGAGAGGAGGGGTTGGGTGCGTTTTAATGAATTGATGGAACGGGGTAAGGCGAAGGCAAATTTGGATATTGTGAGGGAGTTCTATGCTAATGCATTTCAGGGGGATGTGAATCGAAAGGTGTATGTGAGAGGAGTTTTAGTCGATTACTCGGGTGATGCAATTAATAGGTTGTTGAGGACGGTTAGAGTGCAAGAATGTGCTTATATGCCCCTCTCCGATACATGTTCAAGTATGCCGATTCGGGAGAGGAAAATAATCCGAAGTTTCGTGGGAAGGCCGTTGGCGCCGTGGTACAAGTATTATGGAGGGTCGGCGCCAACCAAAATTCATATTCACCACTTTAACCCTATCGGCCGTGCTTGGGCCGAATGGGTGATACACAATTTGGCTCCGGTTGCAAATATCACAGAAATTCAGCTGCCAAACGCATTATTGGTGAAGTTGATCATGGACCATTCCGATATCGACTTGGGGGACGTCTTGAGCATGGATATACGGAAGATAGCTAGGGTTGAGCGGCCTTCTGTCCGGTTAGGCCACTGTAACTTGATTTATGCGTTGTGTAAAGCACGTGGTGTGCCGGAGCTAGTGGAGGATGCGGAGATTCAGCCGGTGGCCCCATTGGCACTTAATACCTTCCGTACATTTCATTCTAATCCTGTACCGACAACTGAAAGAGAGCAGTTTGTGGAAGAGGTTGACCCCGATGAAGAGCATGAAGGTGAGGATGAGGAAGATGTTGATGAGTTTTTGAATAATAATGCTAATATGAATGAAGAAGGAGGAGGACAAGAAGATGATGCGCTCATGGCTGAGATAGATGGTTTTGTGGGAGAACAAGAGATTCCGGCACAGCACCATGAGGCACCTCAAGGTGGGTATCACTACACCCATCATGAGGATGACTTGGCACGCATGTTGCATGAGCTGGACTTATATAGATCGACTGGGGCCACCCATATCTACTACAACCAACAAGGGTCGTTGTATCAAGATGCAATGCGGTATAGGGAAGAACATCCCCCACCTTCGGATTACGAGTTGTTTCCAACTCGTGGGGAATGGGAAGACTATGTCCACAATGACCAAGAGAGGTATGAAGGGATGATGCGAAGACGTAGTAGAGAATGGGAGCGAAGCTACCTTGCTCATAATCCTCCCACGGGCAACTTTCAACAGTCGGGATATGTGCCTCAAGGTGGGGAAGGACCATCTCATGGGTATGGTAATGCGCAAGAGAACGCAAACATGTTTTGCGACTATTCTGATTTTGGGTTTGGAAATGTTGAGACAAATCCGGATGTTTCTAATCCGTCAAGGACACCGCAATGAGGCTTGGTGAACTTGGGAGAGAATCCATAATAGAGCTGTATCCGATTTTAGATCAATATATTTCTGTAACATGAATTCTTCATTGACTTCTTGTGTGTATCAAACAATGAGTAGCTAAATCCATACTTGGATTGGGACTTCTTAGGTGACTTTGTTCAAAGGATGATTTGACAATTTGGTTTGTAATTTTAATGGATTTTTACTTTGGTCTTATCTACTCTTCCTAGCCTTAAGTGAATCGAAACATTATTACTAGTGCTTGTTTTAGTGCGATTGAAAGTGAAATCCTACACCAAAACCCCCCCCCCCCCCTGTTACAATGAAATTTTACATAGCAATTGAGACTAGCTTCATCGATCTTGTTGGTTAATACAGTCATGTGTATATTTGTTCCATCCAATCATATGTAGCTAATATAATGTCTTTTGTTCTATCAAAGATAATGAATTATTAATAAACCATGTTTTGTAGTCATGTGTATATTTGTTCCATCCAATCATATGTAGCTAATATAATGTCTTTTGTTCTATCAAAGATAATGAATTATTAATAAACCATGTTTTGTAGATATGTGTATATTTGTTCCATCCAATCATATGTAGCTAATATAATGTCTTTTGTTCTATCAAAGATAATGAATTATTAATAAACCATGTTTTGTTGTATCCAAAAATACACAAGCATGTCTCACATCCTTTACAAGTTTGATTTTAAAGCTCAAACAGACATACAAATGCAAGCTTAATCTTGAGATTTGCAGACTGAAAAGAATCTTTGCTCCACAAAGGGAATGAGATGATGGCTTCAACATCTGCCTGCAACCGTTATGAAATTCTTTGAACCTGGAGATTTCAGTATAGAAGAACATTAGATAAACCAAAATATAAAAGCATAAAATCCAGTGTTAAAGCTGCACTCAATGTATATAATTGTGTATTAAATCTGAATATTAAAACCATCAAATTGGAATGAATGTTTTAATTTGCAATTCATGCAAAAGATGTATATAATGCAGATTGAAGCCAAACCTTGGAAGTCAAGAAAATTACTGCTGCTCTTGCATTTGTCCTGCTGCACTTTTTTTCTTTAAAGCCTCCTCATCTTCTCTCTTTTGTTTCTTCCGTTCTATAATGAATTTCTGCCTTTCTCTAGCTTTTTCATAATCACTTTTAAGTCGCTTCTTTGACTTAATTGGATTTGGTCTTTCTTTGAACTTTGGTGCAGTGGACTTCCCGGAAGATGGTTCACCAACAACAACAATTGCTTTTGAAGACTTAGACGGCGTCACTGACGACGGGTTTGTAACAATACCTTTAGAAAAAAGTAACTCCTCTGCCTTTTTCCCAGCTTCAAGAACACCATCAATAAAAATTTGAGAAGCCTCTGCATCTGCACAAACACGTGTAGAAAGCTGAACTGTAACAGCACAAATTTGTTGATATCGTTGTGCTTGGGTGGTGTCTTCAGTGCCAACACTCATGGAAGATTTCAGCTTATCAACAGATAGACGCACATCTCTAGTCCAACGCTTCAAAACATATTGTGCAGCCTTGAAGTTGACTGTTGGGGTAATTATTTTTTGTTCTAGTGTTAGCAGCCTTGAAGTCCAAATCAGCATGATTATCCCTCATCCTCTGAACCATAATGTTGAAATGACTAAAGAATTGAACAAGCGAATGGTCTGGCTGCAAAAATCCACGAAGAAAAGCATTGAAAGACTCACTTAACTGAGTCGTCTTCAGACCAGCTGTAAAATGTGACTTGGCCCAAGCTGAAGACCAGTGCATACGATTCCTATGAGTCTGGACAAGCCATGTCCAGTCTGAAATAGGCCTTCCATCAAAACAATTTTTCATCATTTGATCCCAGTTGGAGTCGAAATCTGATTCGTCGTCTACATTCGAAATCAAATTAGTTAACTCATCAAAAAAGCAACTGTTCGCACGAGAGCCGAGATTTTTCTTTGCATTCTCTGACATGTGCCACGAACAAAGACCATGGAAAACACCTTGAAAAATATTTGGAACTGACTTCAACAACGCAGTAGCCTGGTCTGTATATATCGTCTGTGGTTTCTTATTAGACATGCACTTGAAAAATGTTGTAAACAACCAATCAAAAGTAGCAGCCGTCTCATCATACAGTAAGGCAGCACCAAATAAGACACTCTTGCGATGATTGTCAAAACCAATAAAGGCAGCTGCAAAAATAAATGAACCAAATCAAAACAAATTACGACATATATAAAGAAATCACTAGCCAATGGTTTCAGTGTATAATATATCTATAACCATTCAACGTCAATATTATTAGTCTACGATGGATTTGTACATTGAAACCATAAGTATGGTTTCATGGTTTCAGCAAGTTATACACGGAAACCATTTATCAAGACTAATGGTTTCAGTAAGTTATACACTGAAACCATTACTCTTGTTAAATGGTTTCAGTTTTAATTTGTATTTCTTTCTATCATATGTAGCTAGTCATGTGTATATCTGAAACCATTCAACATCATAAATGGTTTCACTATATAACCTATCTGAAACCATTACATATCAAAAATGGTTTCAGGCAAAACAACACAAATAAAAAATTGTTTAAATTTATACACAATTGATAACTAGATAGCACAACCAGGGTGAATATAAGCGTATATGAAAATATCCAATATCAGATCAGTCAATCAGGGTGAATATCAAAATGCATATGTATAACACATACCTTTGATTCAACTCAGTACTAATTTAAAATAAAAAAATACTAACCTAATGGACGGTATTGATTGTTTGTTCGGTACGTCGTATCGAAACTGATAACATCGCCAAATAAAGAATAATCCAGTTGCATAATTCCATCTGCCCAAAAGATGCTAGCTATGTCTTCTGCAGCATCAACTTGCATATCATAGTAAAAAGATGGTTTTGACAAAGCTTCATTCCTAAAAAACTGTTGAATTACAGTTGCTTCACCCTTCTTCATCTCCTTTGAACGAATTGTCATCAAATAATTCTTTAAGTCCGAAAACCGAAATGGGAGATTCTCTGTGCCTCCAACTCCTTGACCCATGACTTCATAAGACGTCCTCATCGACATTCCAGCTTTAGAATTAATTACAGCAAGTTGTCCTTGAACTTCATTTACTTCTCGGAATGATCTGAGGTAACGGTGATGCTCTTCTCTGTGTAGTGGATGACAGTGATCCCCTTCCCATCTATATATCTTATAAACATTCAATGCTTCATCTAACTTCAGAGATATTCCAGCTTTACAACCAATCCTTTCCTCCGGTCTCTCTTTCACTTTTTCAAATTCAATAACAACCGGACTGTCTGATATTGGCTTGTTTTTCGGATTAAGCAAACTTCCTTTCTTAAAACCTTCTTTGTTACAAACATAACGTAGATAATGTATCTTATCCGACTTCTTATTCTTTGAATTATTCTTCGACTTCAACATACTCCTGATTGAAAATCCAGTTTTATATGCATACTGACCATAGAAATCTTCAACCTCTTTAATAGAATGAAATACTAAAGTGTCCCATGATTTCTTAATGTCAGGGTGGCAACATTGAGAACTATCAGATGAAGTCAATGGTTCACTACCAGATGCTTCAGTCGAATGAATATCACTAATTCCAGATGAAGTGGACGTTAAATCCATTTAAAACACAATTGAATCAAAACCTATACAAAAACACAATTGAATCAATAAAATCAAAATCAAGAACACATTCATTATACTAAACACCTAAAAAAAGAGAAATATAACATTGAAACCATAAATATGATTTTATGGTTTCAGTAAGTTATATACTGAAACCATTTACCAATATTAATGGTTTCAGTGTATATTTGTTTCTATCATATGTACCTAGTCATGTGTATATTTGTTTCAATTAGAAAGAACTGCAATCTAACTGTTTACAAAAGACATTATAATTATGATTGAATCAAAATCAAAATCAAGATCAAAAGCAAAATCAAAATCAACTTAGAATAGCATATCAGAATCAAAGTATTCAATTAGGAAATGTTGATGAATGTTGTTTTTGCCTGAAACAACATTCATCCATATACATTCCAATCAAAAACCAGAAATATAACAATAAAAATCAAAGTATTCAAGCATGCAAAAGTTAAACATATTCAAGCATGCAAAATTATACACATCTAGCTAGCTATGTATGGTAGGGGGATATACAAAACATAGAACAAATTCACTATACAAAACACCTAAAAAAAGAGAAATAAAACATTGAAACCATAAGTATGGTTTTATGGTTTCAGCAAGTTATATACTGAAACCATTTACCAAGAGTAATGGTTTCAGTTTATAAACTACTGAAATCATTTTCAAAATCAAATTAGAATCAATACAAGCTAAATTCATTTTCCCCCTCAAAATCAAAATCAAAACAAGAACAGATGTAATACTTGCCTAATGGACGAAATGATCGTTTCAATAACACAGATGTATCCCACAATGAAACACAATGCCTCGGATAATGCCAATGAAACACAATCCACAAGAGTTCCTAAAGCAATAACAAATTCTATTCCACTGCTAAATCTGCAAACATAATCCAAATACAAAAATTAAATTAAATAAGAGGGGGAAAATTAAATTAAATTAATTAATGAACTGTCAAGCAAGCCATCATTCAACATCACATTACCATATAAAATTCTACAAGACTTAAACACTTTGAAGCAAGCATGTTATTGCACAGGAAACAATAAGACATCGAAGAGATTCACCACCATTGCATGCATTCCACAAACAAATTATATTCACCAAGAACACACAAAACACTAATATCACTTACAGCCGCAATTGAAGCAATATCAGTCTGCCCTGGTGAGCCATGTGACACATCCATTCCTAGAATGACAGTGGGTGCTTTGGAAACAATAGGAAGAGAAGGAGTACTTTCAACACCCAACAATGAGTTCAGCCCACCAAGCTGCAGGACAATAAATAAATTATATACATAAAATGTCATGATACATAAAAGGCAATGGAAATCAAACCAGTCTTATTCAAGTAGGTGGGGAAGAGTTCAGATACGGCAATGATACTAGAAACTATATATCTACATGTAGAGTGTAACCCACAACTTTTTACCATAATACAAAACTGTAACTATTTACCTTGGCATTGATCTTCAACATAATATTGCCCAAATACTGATCATTGACTCTTAGAGGACACATGCACTGATTAACGATTCCAAAATCAGCAAGATTCTTCTTTTTCTATGGACCTTGTATGACAAAGAATAACTTTCATCTACTGCACTGGAAATCATCATCATCAAGGATTACAGTTTCAGTCAGGAATTTTCTCAAACAATTCATGTGCACTAAAAATTAAACCTAGCTTCATCGCTATTACTGATTCAGCAAAGAGGAACTAACAAATACCAACAATTCAATTGTGATCATTCATTTTTATCAACATCAGAATTGTGACATTGAATTAGAGTATTACAACTAGGCTGAAACCATTGGCCTCGCCTAATGGTTTCAGGCAAAAACAAGATTCATATGCAGAAAACAAAATTGACATTCAAAATCAATGTAGGGTTTCATTTTGTGATTATTCAATTCCTAAATTATATAAGGTGGAGAAATTTCAAACCTGGAGAGCTTGGAAGAATCTACTAAGTTTGCGAAGATCACAAACAATGCACACAGAAAACGAAATCGTGATAGAGAGAGATCGCAATTTCTTTGCTTCGTTTGCAGGGTGATTCGAGATCGCGATTTCTTTGTTCAATTTGAATGAATTTGAATGGATTTCTTCGTTCAATTTGAATGAATTTAACGAAGAAGACGAAGAAGACAGCGAAGACGGCGAATACGGCGGAGAAGACGACGGAGTGTTGAATTCAAAATCGCAATAGAGAGAAGACGAAGGAGTGTGTGATCCTGTGTGACTCGGCTCACACGATCACAGCTTCAGATCGTAACACGTGGCAAAGGAAAAATCATGATCCAATGGCTGGCATCGACTTATGTACGGTGCATAAGAACACCCTTATGCATCTTAACTTTTGCCCTGATGGCATATCATCCGCACACGCTTTCTTACAAAACCACATATACACTGAAACCATTTATCAAGACTAATGGTTTCAGTGTGTAAATTAGTGAATTAGAATTTATCAAGACTAAAGTCAAGAGTAATGATTAGAATTTTTACCAGTAAAAAGTGGAAGTCTGCAAGTGGGTTTGCAACGCCTGGACTTTGCAGTCCTTCTTTCATATAATTCAAAACATGTGCACACCAATTGTACGATGAAATCCCAGCTGGATCTTCCAATATATCCGCATATTGAAGAGACACATCACTATGGTTAGTGGGGCACAATAAGTTATGAATTATGAAACATATTGCCCCCTTCACCCAAGTGATTGGCTCCTCAATAGTCTTCAACACTCTCTCCATTTCAGGCAACTTAACATATTGAGAACCATTCTCATTCAGTCTTAATTCCCTCCTCAGCCTATTTATTGCCGCGTCTGAGCAATGAGCAGTGTTTATTGTTTTTCCAACCATTGGGAGAGAGTATACACGGTGGACATCGTCTTCTTTCAACTCAAGCACTGTTGTATTAGAGAGTCTGATGCACATGTTAGCTTTATCAAACTTGTTTACGACCCAATCCACAAAGAATGTGTGGATTCTTGACCAGTTGCAGATGTGCAACATACCTCCAAACCCGGATTCTTGCAATACTTCAATTATCCTCTCTTTTGTTCCTTTTTTATGGATTGATTGCATAGTTTCATACACTTTCGGGATGCTACACTTGTGTCTTAACCTATGTTCTTGCTCTATAGGTTTCTTCAAATTATGCCCCTTTCTCTGCCTATTTTCTTCATCTGAACTACTTTCTTCATTTTTTCTCTGCCTATTTTCTGTTGCCTTTGCATCTTGCATTTTTCCCTTTTGTTGTCGGGAACTACGCGAAGTTGAAGATTGTGATAGGCCAAGGCTGAAACTTGGTCCTGACTCGTCAACCTGCATTGATTGAAACCATTTTTCCCATAAGTATACAAAAGATATACAAAACAAATAAAAAAACAGAAACATTACATTGAAACCATAAGTATCGTTTTATGGTTTCAGCAAGTTATACACTGAAACCATTTACCAAGAGTAATGGTTTCAGTGTATAAACTACTGAAATAAACAGAGCAACAATTCTCTCACATTCAGGACTATACATCTGAAGCATGGAAATCAAGTTTTAAGAACAAATCAAGTTTGCCATAGAGCAAAATTAAGCAAGGACATAACTAAAATGTAAAATATCAAATCAAGCAAGGACATAAATAAAATGTAAAATGCAAACAGCTGCATCTCCTGATTAACAATAAAGAAAACATGGAACTGCAACAAGGCCATTCATAAGTGCGAAATATTTAAAGCTTGTAAAACTGTGATGGTAGCACACAATCATTAAAACTCTCATTCAACTTGAAAAAGAACACAAAACATAGCAGAAAAAAGCAAAATGTAGTACTGAATCAAAATCAGAATTAATACAAGCTTGTAGCATATCAGAATCAAAATCAAAGTAGAATATAAGAATAATGTGAAACCAAAATACCTGATTAATGGTTTCAGACAAAACATAATGCCAAATCAAAATCAAAATCAAAAACAAAATCCATGCATATCAGAATCTAAATTATAATGCTAGTAGAATAACAGAATCCATGCATATCAGAATCAAAATCAAAAAGAAAATCAAAATATCATACCAGAATCAAAATGTAATAGCATATCATAATCAAAATATTCAAGCATTCAAGCATGCAAAACATTAATCTTCTTCATCAAATGTGGAAACCAATCAAAATAAATCATGGTGTTCTTCCATCACTCACATAATGCACAAAATAAGTCAAATAAGCAAGCTAGAAAAGGGTTTGACATGGTTTTAAAATTGAATAAGCTGAACACACCATTAATCTTCTTCGTCAAATGTGGAAACCATTCAAGTTATAATCAAACATGTAAAAAGATAATCAAACCAAAAGTTCAAACGTTCAAACATATACACATATGAGTAATAATCCACAATTCCAAAATAATCAAACCTAATCCCCAAAATGTAATTATACGAAACCATTTAGTACATCCAAAACATCTAAACAAAGTGAAATATAACATTGAAACCATAAGTATGGTTTTATGATTTCAGCAAGTTATATACTGAAACCATAATACTTGCTTAATGGTTTCAGGCAAAAACAACATTCATCCATATGAGATTCAAACTCAAAATCAAAATCCAGAAATATACATTTCAATCAAAGTATTCAAGCAAGCATTCAAAATCAGAAACAACATTCAGTGAACAAAATCAATGGTGAAACCTAATTCTTAAACAAGACTAAATTAATTTACCTGTTTCCTTTTAACCATTGTTGATTAATAAGTGTTGAAGATGATGAAGAACTGGTGAATGATGATGAACTGGTGAATGATGATGTTGAAGATGAACTGGATGAACGACAATCAGTGTTGAATGAATGATGTTGAAGATGAACTCGACGAAGGTGAGAGATTCACGAGATGAACTGATGATTTTAGTAAACGATGATGTTGAAGATGTAAACAATCAGTGGTGATGTAAACGATGTTGAAGATGTAAACGATGACTTCAGTGATGACTTCAGTGAACTGATGATGTTGAAGAAGATGGCGATGGTGATTGCGATTGCAATCGCGATGGTGATGGATTTGGAAACTATGTTTTGATTTTGGCGATGGCAAGGTTACGGCGAGTTGGAAGTGATGGTGAGATTTGGAAGACGATGACGGTGGTGGTTACGGCGAGGTTTGCAATTAACGGTGGCGAGAGATGCAATTGACGGTGGCGAAAGATGTAGAGGTCGACGGCGAGAGTTTGGGTTTTGTGTTTTTGATTGAAACAGTTAGGTTAGGGAGGGGTGTACGAAAAGTTGTGGGGGGTGCAGGAAGCAAGGATTTGGGGGTGCAGGAAGGAAGGGTGGGGTGTATGCAGCAATTGATGGATCCTTATGTACGGTGCATAAGCCCAGGCTTATGCACCAAAACCCAACCCCATTTAATATGCCAAAGCGAAGTCATAATTTCTACAGAAATTATGAATGAAAATAACAATTAATGTTTTATGAAAAATTTCTTGTGTGAGTTTCGTGGGTTAGACTCTTTAAAATAAATATAAATAATATCTATAATATAATATTGAGTCTGTAAAAAAAAAATAATATAATATTGAGATATCATTATTTTTTTTGCTAAAATTGTATTTACATATTTTTTTTGCAGGAGTTGACTCAGTTTCTGTGGACATGAAAGACAAGAAATTAACCTTAATCGGGGAAATAGATCCTGTGTATGTATTGCAGTGAGCAAAAGATGAAAAAAAGAAGGAAGAATTCAAGCCAAATGTGAACAAGGATCAAATTAAATTACTTGAAACCTATCCACTTTGTTATTATCAAATGCAGCAACCTCAATACAATCAATATTCCTCTATTGCAAGAGTCGAAGAAGATCCTGTTGGATGTGTCATATGTTGAATTTCAAAATACTAAGAGAGAATGTTGTATTTTCTTCCCTCATATATATATATATATATATATATATATATATATATATATATATATATGTGTGTATATATATATGGGAAGCAATCATTTGACACCTGGTGTCAAACTAATTGTTTTACATCAAATCCAGTCCGTACATTCCTCTTTTAATCTATTGACTCTGATTACCCACTAAAGTATTCACGTGCCATTTCTCTCACTGCTTTATCGGAAAAGGATTTCCTGCAGTAACTGCAGGACGCAGTAATCACTCCCAACCGTTCGATCTGAATCAGTGGTTGTGATTGATTCATGATACTTTTATATCAACCGTTTGATCTAGAATGAATGGTTCAGATTCAAAACAGTGGGAAACTTTGTGAAAAAGAACTGTAGCAAATCTGGATCCCTGCTTATCCCCTTGTTCGCCTCTCTCTCTCTCTGCTTATTGCATCAGAAACCATTTTCAATCTCCTTCAACAGAAAACGAAAGGGTTTTTATCATTTTGTTGTTCCAGAATTCTAGTTAATCCATTGATTTTTTTTTAAAACCGTACTTAATCCATTTTAATACAATAAATTGGAGAAATTCTTGTTGTTGTCTGATTGTTGGGGTTTTCTCCTCTCACTGTTGCTTCAGTTTTGGCTTTTTCTTAGTCTGCAGTTCACGACTTTTAGATAGCAGGGAGGAGATCGGGTTTTTGGCTTCAAGGTTGTTTTTGTAGCCATGTTTTAGTTTTTGGGACTAGTTCTGGATGATTTTTTTTGTACTCTTTGTCGCAGTTCTTTTGTTTTCTTTGGGAGTCGGTGTAGAGCTTGTACAAACACTAAAACGGTATAATTTCAATTTAGCCTTTCAAACAAACGGACCATAAAAGATAGATAGCTGGGTATGTAAGACTATCACAAGTACTAATTTGATAATTGGTCAAATCACTATTTTGATTCCGATAAGTGTAACTCGGTTTCAAATTTTGTCTCTGAATTGATCAAAACTACAAATACATATTAAAATGTCTTTTTATATTAGTCATTTTGGTTATGGAATTTAGTCCTCAAATAAGTTTTGTGTTTGTCAATTTAACCTATAAAAATATTTTTTAAAAAATAGAGAAAAAAAATGTGTTTACAATTTTGATTATGTAATTTCAAATGTCCATTAATAATTCATTCTCTTTAGTAGAGCCACCCTAGAAATGTTCAACAGAGAAAGATAGTAGTTGAGTCATTGCCACATGATATAGCTCAATAATATCTATGTTCTCTTTCTTCTTTTTTTGGAAAAGGCTGAATATTTATACACACACATAAACAAGTATAAGGCATACAAGTTCAATGGAAACATTACTAACTCCTTGCCAAATGACTTGAGGCATTGCAAGGGAAAGAAAACAAGGCCCATTCCTTAGTGCCTAAAACACCACATCACAGAAGACCAAACAGAAAAATAGCAGAACACTTATACAAAGACTCCAAAGAGCAAAATATAGACCTTGCACTTACACTACAAATCAACACAGACCTCCTATAAACTAAAAACCAGTTACAAGAACAAGCCAAAATCATCGCATTAAACAATTTCCGGGGGCAAAGAAATATAAATCTTCCGCCGACTCAACCACCATCACCACGAGGAGTTTTATATCTTCACAAGAGGAGAACAGGTCCGAAAAGAGAACTATAATGACTTATAGACATCAAAAAATTGCATCCTTCAATCTTCATTTAGCTTCTAGTGGACCAAAGTTTAGCCTCCTTCAATCTTCATCTGTTGTTACAGTTATGTTCAATGCTTACAAAGTATCCATCACAAAATATATCATCATACATTCATGAAATTATAGAGTAATATTATTCTTCTTGTATATTCCAAAGTACAAGATGTACATAGGGAGGGAGAAACAAATTAAAGTTATAGTGCAGGGCATATATACAATATAACTCACACACCAAGCCTACGAGTTTGCCAATGATAGCATAACTAAGCAACATTATATTAAATGCTGATTCACAGCCATAACTATGCAGAAAACAAGGCTTTTAGCAGCTGCATCATGTAAAAAATATCTTGTCCATATAGAAGTGTAGTGACCCTGGCAGAGGGCAATCTACCAAGTATCAACTTCAAGTTTAATAAAGAGTAGTGTACTGAGGCGTTGAGACTGCAGAGAGTAACTGATGTCTGGCAATCGGAGTACAAAACAAATGCAGCATAGTGACTACATATCCGGAGAAGATTATGGATCATACCAAGTGACGAAGTGGGATCTCGCACCAATGCCACCAACAGCTCAAAAAGCTAATGCTGGCTTCAAGCCCGAGCCTACCGGATACAACTATACACTATCCAACTTCCTTCATTCTTCATTTGTTGTAGCAGATATGTTCAAAGTTTAGAAAGTATGTATAAATTATCCATTCAGAGGATGAGGATGTTAGTAACCAAATTACAAAGTATACATCAAATGATCACCATTGTGCTAGCCGCATAGTTGGGGACTTGGAGAACAAAACTTCATCAAGTCAGTAGAGATAAAATGAATATTTAGTGCTAGGATTTTTTTTCTTTTGGTATCAAAGTCAGATTTCCAATGCTAAGATTGTAATTTGTAAGAAAAGTTAAGTACTTGTTTAGGAAATATATCATTATTATTATACATTCTTGAAATTGCAGAGTGATATCCTTCTTCTTTAACTTCTTTGCTTTATTTGACATAAGTGATTTTATTCTTCTTGTATATTCCTTTTTACCAAGATGTTAACAAAAATATGTATGTCAGTAAAAACATATAATTAACATCCTCAAACTAACATGTAGTACCTCTTCAACACTTTCTAAAAAACTATTATCAGTAATATAAAGATGTCTAATACTGTATTAAAAAACTAACATAAACTGTCACTCTCAACCACACTAACAACAACCCTTTTTTCCTACATAAAAATCATTCAGTCTATTTCATAATCTTTTGCTGCAACACCAACTCCAATTCAAAGCAATGTTTTTGTTACTTCAATGATGAATAATTTCACCTGCATAACAATTCATATATTCAGGATCCAAACTTCACATGCAATTCAAAATTAACGAACCAAATAAGTATATGTTAAAAGTTATCACAAACATCTAGCAAAAACAGTTTAAAACTTTTACCCCTAATTTAATTAGATGAGTTATCTTCTTCCTCGATTGTTTTCAGCTTGCAACTTCTTCGATTGTGATCAGGTTCTTGAGATAATTGACAATTGCGTCTTTTTCCTGCAAGTCGATTCATTGACAACTCTAGACTACTTTTTATTCTTCCAGATTTGGGAAGTTTGGCATCATCCTTTTGCCTTCCTTTGGTTTGTGATTTTACTGGAGATCTAATAGTTAATCTAGCCTCTTCGTTTTCTTGCTCTGGGAATAACATATCCGGACAACTTGTCTCAGAAAGAAGTCCATCCTTACTAGTTTGCATTTCAGAATTCATCTTTATTGCCTCTTCGTATAATTTTTCCAACCCTGATGATATAAAATTGTAAACTCTCTCTGATTTTGCAGCAAGATCGGGAAACCCGCTTACTTGCATACTTCGTAAGGTTGCTGAATTACCATTATCACATACCGAATTTGTTTCACGAACACTAAATCCTAAGCTCGTATTAGCATCCTTTGTCCAACGATGTAAAATATACTTGCTTGGAATTTCAATAATATTTTTTGCTTGAAAAACTGCCAAGATGTGCCTACATAATATCCCCATAAATTCAAAAAGTTGACAACCACATTTTGCATCCCTTGTATCTAGATCCACACTTACAATGAATGAGTCTTGAGAAACATAACCATTGGATACGTTATATGTATATTGAGACCCACTTTTCTCAACTTTCTCCTTTGTGAACCGACAAATCTTTGCTAGTTCATCTTGAAATTTATTAAAGATGGCTCTAGTATACAAAGTTGCAGCATGCTCTTCAATTTTTGATCCAACACTTAACATCCTTTCTCGATGTCTCGATTCAAAATCTTCTTTCTTTTCTTTCTCGTAGCGACTATTGACAGCTTTGTCAAATTTCACTACAAAATCTTGCAATGTGGAATCTACAAAAGAATAAAAAAAAGCATTGATGCTCTCGCTCCTCTGTGTAGTATTCATTCCAGCAAAAAAAGTATTTCTATTATAAACTGGAATCCATGATTCTCTTATATTGTATAAACCCTGAAGCCATTCATTTTTCACCAAATCATACTCAACCATTATATGATGCCAATCTTCTTCAAAGTCTTTTATACATGATGAATCACGTATACACCTTTTTAGATCACGCTTAAAAGTTGAGTTTTTATGGTAAATGTGTGAAAGCTTCTTAGGAAATTTCTTCCTAATGTGCCATAAACATAACCGATGCCGAGTTTGTGGAAATACCTTGGATATTGCGACTTTCATTACCAAATCTTGATCAGTAATTATTGATACAAGACTCTTTCCACCCATTGCTTTAAGCCAATTTTCAAACAACCATGTAAATGATTTCTCTGTTTCATCTTGCAACAAAGCACAACCAAATAAAATAGACTAGTGATGATGATTCAACTCGGTAAATGGTGCAAATGGCATACTATACTTGTTGGTCTTATAAGTTGTATCAAATGTTACAACATCTCCAAATATTTCATAGGCTAACCTTGATCTTGCGTCTACCCAAAAAAAGTTAATCATTCGTGAATCATTATCACACTGTATTGCATAGAAGAAGTTTGGATTCTCAGTTTGCTTTTGTATGCAAAAGTTGACGACAACTTGAGCATCTCCAACATCTAAATTTCTAGATCGAAGATCTCTAAGATGATTCCAACAATCTCTATTAGAGAAGGTTGAACCTGCATTGTTAAACATTGAAGCAACTTTTCCGGTAGGCAAACCCTCTTTATCAAATGTTTCAACAAGGCTTTTTGCTGCTGCACTCATTTTCTTATGACATCTAAGATAGGGCACACTCTTTGGGCTAACCATACCATGATTATGGACATTGTTAAAGCCAATGATAGCCCACCTGTGTCTCTTTCGTGCCTTTGAAGCAGTAAGTGATGCCATACAATTAGTTCTTGAACTAGAGCACCTTCTCCTAGATTTTCTTTTAAGTGGATTACTTTCCTCATTCTTGGTATTGTGGGTTGTACGCTGACCAACATTAGAACACACAAGTATGCATAAGTTTGGTTTACTGGAACGTGTACGAACCCCGAAACCTTCTTCTTTTGCAAATGCTTTGTAGAAATTCTTAACATCTTCAAGAGAGTCAAATTCCAACCCAATCTGAGGAAATTTTTTAGGATGCTCAATGACATTTGAATTTTGTTGTGCAACATCCTCTACAGTTATTTCTTCATTATTTTCAACCTCAATGACCTTTGGATCTTGTGCAACATCCTTTGAAATTATTTTTTCATTATTTTCAACTTCAGTGCCCTGTGTGTGTATATATAGATATATAAAATAAATAAAAGTTAGAAACCTATGCAATAATAAAAGATGCTTTAAAGTCAAAATTTTGCAAGATGAAGAAACAAAGTCCATTCCTAAGTGCCGAAATCATGGGTGTCACATTAGGCCAAAACAGAAAAACAACTAAACAAAACTTATAAACATACTCCAAAAAGCAAAACATGGAACCTTGCACTACAAATCATCACAGACCTCCTAAAACTAAAAACCAGTTACAAGAACAAACCAAAATCATTTCTGCCACAACCCTTACAATGAATGTTGAGGCAAAATCCCTAATTGATGTTTTAAAGATAACAAACCTCTTAATTATTTTTTAATGTAATTCTAATCTTGTTTTGGTATCTAACAAGTGCTTTTGAGTGTTTTAATCAAGCTAGGAACAATTGAGCTATTTAGATCAAATATCATGTTTTTATTATGATAAAAACAAAAGCTTGGAGAACAGTCTCTGATTGATCTCTGAGACCTGCGCAAATATCATTTTCACACAATCAATGCAAAAGGACTTATGGATAAGTCAACTATGTACAAGACAAATGATCACTTTTCTCTTGGGCTTCTCTCACGAATTATCTACACATCCAAGAGATCATTTAAGGCAAAAGTTTCTCTCATGAATAGAGAACTTACTTCTTTTATCAAGTTCTATGATTTAACCATGTGAAGATTGAGCATATGACACAAGGATATTTTTATACTCAATTAATGGAACTGATATTATATGGACCATGGAGAATTAGACAGCACATTCTGTTCTTGGAAATTGACTCGTACTTTAAAGAATAAAGAAGGAACATTCTCCAAGGAAGTTTCTCTTTCTCTATGACAATTGTACTTGCAACAAGGACACTATGGAACATCAAGTACAACATCCAGCTGTTGTTCTTATCCATAACAGCTGGAATTTTCGTGCTCTAGCATCTTTGCTCCAAAAAGAAGAAAGTCATTCACGCCAGAATTGGGAGATCGATCTCAGACCAATGCTGGAAAGAGAAAATCATCACTTGGAGTGACACCAGCTTGCTACAGCTGTTTAAAAGTTATCCAAAAGCTGCACAACGGCTATACTTGTTTGTTAAGCAACGTACAACAACATTACAGCTCAACAACAGCTAGCAATACGCTCCTCTCTTAAAAGTCAGAAGAAGAAACTTTGGAGATCAATCTCAGACTGATCTGTTTTCTTCAAATTACATGAGCTGTCATTTTGCAGAGCTACTAGCCGTTATTTTCAAGCTTCCAACGGATATACTTCGTGGTCAAGACTCCCTGATCATCACTCATCTATATATAGAGGTCTTTGGCAACTTTGAAGAGCAAGAGTCTCCACTACAACTTCAACACTTGTTTTTGCTATACAAGTCTTTATCACGAGCTCTTCTTTTCTCTCACACTCAGATCTGTAATTCATATATATCTAGGATTAAAATATCCAGTGAGTGTTTTGAGACTTTATCCATCCAGTTTCAAAGCTTCTCATAAGTGTATTGAGTGAATAGGCTTTGATTCCAAAATCCTTCATCTTTGTAACGATTGGCTCAAGTTAGTACGTAACTACTAATTGAGTGACACCTTCATAGTCAGTGTGACTGAGGTAGATTAAGCTTGTAGGGCTTAGAAGATTATTTGATCTTGGATCTAGATCAAAGGAAGTGTAATTTGAGATCGTTAGCATCTCCTAGTGGACAATCTCACAAGGAGTGTGGGGACTGGACTAGCCCAAGGATTTTGGGTGAACCAGGATAAATTATTGTGTGCTTTCTCTTCCCTTACTCTGATTTAATTTGTGCAATCACTAATCACACACATCATAATTTAATAGTTATATATATACTGTCAGAGAGTGATTGGGAGATCGATCTCCAGACTGCAACACTTTTGGTTATTTGGTTTAACTAACAATCTAATCATTTTCTTCAAGTATATTGTGTTTGATAATTTTTATAGGGAATATTTTAAAGGTTCACAATTCAAACCCCCCTTTCTTGTGAAAAATTTTGCTACTTCAATTGGCATCAGAGCATTGGCTCTAAGGAAGCATCTAACAAGTGCTAGAGGAAAAGATTCAGGAAGGAAGTAATGGCTAAGAATGCAAAGTTTATATCTGAAGGAGGATCATCAAACAGACCACCTCTATTTGATGGTGACAACTATTACTATTGGAAAGATAAAATGGAGCTCTTTCTTAGATCACAAGATAACAACATGTGGCATGTGCTTGAAGTTGGAGAATATGTTCCATTAGCTAAAGATTCAACAAATCCTAAACCTCAAGCTGAATGGACAACAACAGAAGCTGATAGAGTACTCCTTAATACTAAAGCTAAATTGTTTATTAAAAGTGCTTTGTGCGGAGAAGAATATGATAGAATAATGGAGTGCAAAACAGCAAAAGCAATATGGGAAACTCTGCAAACTCATCATGAAGGAACCAACAGTGTCAAAGAAACAAGAATAGACATTGGTGTGAGAAAATTTGAACTGTTTGAAATGAAGGAAGAAGAAACCATAGATCAGATGTATGGTAGATTCACAAGTATCATAAATGAACTCAACTCTTTGGGAAAATCATATACTACACATGAAAGAATAAGAAAAATTCTTAGATGTTTACCAAAGACTTGGAGACCAATAGTCACAGCCATCACAGTGGCAAAAGATCTCACTAAAGTTCCACTGGAAGATCTGATTGGATCATTAAAAGTTCATGAATCTGTTCTTCAAGAAGATAAACCAAAAAGGAAGATGATTGCTCTTGAAACTCAATCTGGAGAATGCTCTCAGAAAGATGAAACACTTTGTGAAGATGAAGAATCACTTCAAGAAGATGATGAAGAAGAATTAGCATTCCTGTCAAGAAGAATTCAGAGACTGATGACAAGAAGAAATCAACTCAAGAAGAATTTTCAACCCAGAAGGAATGGAGCTAAACCAGAAGAGGATCTAAGCAAAATACAATGTTATGGATGCAATCAATTTGGTCATTACAAGAATGATTGTCCAAAGAACAAGCAGAAGAAGCCCTTCTTCAAAAAGAAATCCATGATAGCTACTTGGGCTGATCTGGAAGAAGCTCAATCAGAAGATGAAGAACAAGAAGCAAATGTATGTCTCATGACACACTCAAATGCAGAAGAGGTAACACTTGATCCTTGCTCATCTTGTCAAAAAACTGAACATCTCTTTGATAACCTACTATATGACTCTCAAATCTTAAATCAAAAAAATGCTAAACTAAGAGATGAGATTACTGTTTTAACAAAAGAAAGAGATGAAATTAAGAAAGAGAGCAGTCTTAAAAGTGAAGTTATCAAAGGCATGCAAACTGCTCACACAGAACTTTCTAAAAGATTTGAAATTCTGAGAAATGATCAAAAAGAATGTTCTGAGGTACTAAAGGAAAATAGTGTTTTGAAAAAGACTATTTCAAAATTGGAAAATGATTTAACAAAATTTATTGATACTACTACAACTTTTGAAAACATTTTGGGAACACAAAATGCATTTTATGATAGATCTGGTTTAGGACATAATCCTTATCAGAACAAAAAGCTATATGAAAAATGTTTCATTCCAAATAAACAAAAGAATTTTCAAAAATACAAATGTGATTTCTGTCACAAGGATGGACATCTTGAAGCCTTTTGTTTCAAAAAGAAAGCAACAAAACCAGTTTTCTATAGAACACCAGAACATTCTCAGATCGGTCTCAGAAACAGAAATTTTAGAAAACCTGTACATAGACATTCTCTAAACACTCTCAGAAGAGATGTCTATAAGAGAACACCTTATAAGAGATCATCTTACTCTCAGAGGATCCCTTATAAAGAATTTGAGACTAACACTCAAGGACCCAAGAAACTGTGGGTACCTAAAAACTTATTAAACTCAAATGTAGGAATGTCTTCTAGCAGTCAAGAAAAGGCCTTGGTACTTGGACAGTGGATGCTCAAGACATATGACAGGAGATAGGAACAACTTTCTGTCATTTGAAACAAGAGATGGTGGATCAGTCACCTTTGGAAACAATGAGAAAGCAAGCATCAAAGGTATAGGTACAATTGGTAAGTCTAATTCTGCTAAGATTGAAAATGTTCATTATGTGGATGGCTTAAAACATAACTTAATAAGCATAAGTCAATTATGTGACAATGGCTTTGAAGTTGGTTTTAAATCAAACTCATGTGAAATAAAATAATCTTCATCTAACAAAGTCCTTTTTAATGGATCAAGGATAAAGAATGTTTATGTATTATACTTAGATGAACTACCTCCTGAGTCATGTTTTGTTTCTCTTGAAAAAGACAAATGGATTTGGCACAAGAGGGCTGGTCATGTAAGCATGAAGACTATGTCAAAACTTTCCAAACTTGATCTAGTTAGAGGTTTACCTAAGATTAGTTTTGATCTAGATAAAGTATGTGAATCTTGCACAAGAGGGAAACAAGTTAAAAGTAGTTTTAAACCAAAAGAATTTATTTCCACAAAAAGACCTCTTGAGTTACTTCACATAGACTTATTTGGACCTGTCAAAACTACAAGTCTTGGTGGCAAAAATTATGGCTTTGTCATAGTAGATGATTTTTCAAGATTCACTTGGGTGTTATTTTTAAAACATAAAGATGACTCTTTAGAAGCTTTTAAAACTTTTTGCTTGAGAGTTCAAAATGAGAAAGGTATCAATATTATCTCTATAAGAAGTGATCATGGTGGAGAATTTGAAAACTCTCTCTTTGAATCATTCCTTGATAATAATGGAATCTCTCACAATTTTTCTTGTCCAAGAACTCCACAACAAAATGGAGTTGTTGAAAGGAAAAATAGAACTTTGCAAGAAATGGCAAGAACAATGATTCATGAATCAAATGTGGAAAAGTATTTTTGGGCTGAAGCCATCAACACCTCTTGCTATATTTTAAACAGAGTCACCATTAGGAAAGTTTTAAACAAAACACCATATGAACTTTGGAAAGGCAGAAAACCTAGTGTTTCTTATTTTCATATATTTGGTTGCTTTTGTTACATTTTGAATATCAAAGACAACTTAGGTAAGTTTGATTCAAAGTCAGACAAGGGAATATTCTTAGGATACTCTCTGACCTCAAAAGCTTATAGAATCTACAATTTGAGAACTCAACCTATAGAAGAAAGCATGCATGTGAAATTTGATGAATTTGAAGATCAACCAACTGTGCATACTACTGATGAAGAAGAAGAAGAACCTGTCATGGTACAAAATCATGATTCAGATGAAAACCCTACACCTCAAGAACCACCAAAGACCTGGAGAATTGTTGGCTATCATCCTCCTGATCAAATTATAGGTAATATAGAAGATGGTGTGAGAACCAGAAAAGCCTTGCAGGATGTAGAGACCAATCTGGGATTGATCTCCCAAATTGAACCAAGATCCATAAATGAAGCAATCATTGATGAGTCCTGGATTGAGGCTATGAAAGAAGAACTACATCAATTTGAGAAGAATGAAGTGTGGAATTTGGTACCATCTCCAGAAGATAATTCAATCATTGGAACAAGATGGGTCTTTAGAAACAAACTTGATGAAAATGGTAAGGTTGTCAGAAATAAAGCAAGACTTGTAGCACAAGGTTATAATCCGCAAGAAGGAATTGATTATGATGAAACCTTTGCTCCTGTAGCCAGGTTAGAAGCTATTAGAATACTGCTTGCATATGCATCACATAAATGTATCAAACTTTTTCAAATGGATGTAAAAAGTGCATTTTTAAATGGATTTTTAAATGAGGAAGTTTATGTACATCAACCTCCTGGTTTTGTTGATAAGCATAAACCAAATCATGTCTATAAACTTACCAAAGCTCTTTATGGACTTAAACAAGCTCCAAGAGCCTGGTATGACAGATTAAGCACATTTTTACTTGAAAATGGTTTTTCTAGAGGAAAAATTGATACTACACTTTTTACAAAAAATGAAAAGCATAATTTACTTATTGTACAAGTATATGTTGATGATATTATCTTTGGTGCTACTAATGAAAAAAATGTGTGAAGATTTTTCTAACCTTATGCAAAGTGAATTTGAGATGAGCATGATGGGAGAACTTGGTTTCTTTCTTGGCTTGCAAATCAAGCAACTAGAAGATGGAATTTTTATCAGTCAAGAAAAATATGTGAATGATCTTCTCAAGAAATACAAGATTAATGAAGCCAAGATCATGTCAACTCCAATGCATCCTTCTACAAGTTTGGACAAGGATGAAAAAGGAAAAGATGTTTCTGAAAAAGAGTATAGGGGAATGATTGGATCTCTCCTCTATTTAACAGCTAGCAGACCTGACATAGTGTTTGCAGTTGGTCTCTGTGCTAGATTTCAAACATCTCCTAAAGAATCTCACTTGATTGCTGTCAAAAGAATCTTTAGATACTTAGTAGGTACACCTGATATAGGATTATGGTACAAAAAGGGATCACACTTTGATTTACAAGCATACTGTGATGCTGACTATGCTGGGGATAAAATTGAGAGAAAAAGCACAAGTGGAGCATGTCAATTCCTTGGAGAAGCATTGGTGAGCTAGTGCTGCAGAAAACAAAACACAATTGCTCTCTCAACCACTGAAGCAGAATATGTTGCTGCATCAAATTGTTGCTCTCAAGTTCTTTGGATCAAAAATCAACTTGAGGATTTCTCACTAAGGTACACATGTATTAAAATTTTATGTGATAACACTAGTGCTATAAATTTGTCTAAAAACCCTATTCAGCATTCAAGATCAAAACATATTGAAATCAAGCATCATTTTATTAGAGATCATGTTAACAAAAAGGATGTGGAATTAGTTTTTGTTGATACTGAAAATCAGCTTGCTGACATTTTTACTAAACCATTAGTTGAGGATCGTTTTAATTTTATCAAAGGAAAATTGAAAATCATCAAAAATCCCAATCCTACTTGATGTTTGTTTATCTGTGTGTCTGGGAGACCGTTTAGAGATCGATCTCTGGATACTGTGCTGAAGCATATCAATACATATAACGGTCATTTAATTTAAATGGGCTCATGAACATGGCTTTAAATGGCAAAATTGATTTGGGCTTCCCTCTCTCCTCACTCATTGGGTAACGGTTTTTCTTTCTCTTTCCCACGTTTTTGACAAAACCTAAAGTACAAACCTACTATTCATCTTTCTCATCAAAGTACAACTAGCCTATATTCTTCCTCTTCCCAAGTTTCTGAGTTTCTCCTTTTATAATCCCTCAAACTCTTTCAACTTCCACATTCAAGCTCAAATATTCATCAATGGCTAGAACTAAAAATGCTGGTGGTAGAAAAGTCCCACGAACCAAAAACCCTTCAACTTCATCTTCACCACCAAGATCTCCTTCACCTCCAAAACCACCTACTCCAAAATCATCATCATCATCATCCTATGAAACTGCATCTGAGTCTTACAAATCCATCCAGGAACGTGAAACCACTCCTGAAATTCAATCAACTCCTGTCACCACTAACCTTCAAACTACTGTTGAAAATTCCCCAAATCCTCAAAATTCTCCAAACACTGTTTTTCCAACCCTCATCATCTAAATCTCCAGAAAACTCACCCATCAACCTAAATCAACCATCACCACCTGTTGATTCACCCAAACACTCACCAAATCCAGAAATTGAAGAAGATGTTTCTCCATCTCCCACTACTACAATACCAAGTCAAAAGGACTCTCCACCTATTCTTGTCAAAATGAAGAAATCCAAGTCTTTTGATTCCTCCAAAATTAGAAGATCATCAAGGATAATGTCTGGTGCTGGCAAGAAACCTGTGGTGGACACCACAGTGCATGTGATAGATCAATCTGACACTGAGATTGATTCTTTGGAAAAAGAGATTGATGAGTTTGAACTTGAGCCAGTTACATCTACCAAGTCTGAACCTATCAAGACCAAGAAATCACCAACTCCAACGAAGAAGGAAGTGAAGACTGCTGTCAAGGCACCAAGAACAAAGAAGAAGTTTGCTGTGAAAAAATCTAAGGAGAAATTGCTACCTGCTCCTCTCATTCAACCTAAAGATGAAGAGATTTTTCAAAAGTATTGGATGACCAAACCTGTAGCTGTGTCAAGACTATATAATTTTGCTGAGCTATCCATTTGAGGCATTGATCTAGAGAAATTTGTGGAACCATTTGAGTGGAAAAGTTTCTTTCAGATCAAAGAAACTGTTTATCCTTTATTGGTACAAGCATTCTACTACAATGCTCAAGTCTTCCCAGATAAAGATATGATTACTTCAAACATCAAGGATGTTGAATTAGTGATAGATCCATATGTCATTGAAGCTTAATTGGAATTAAGAGTGAAGGGTTAGAGGTTTATGGAAATGACTGGTATGACCAAGTCAAGATCAGCAAAGAAGAATTGAAAAGAAAAATGTTCACTGAAGAAGGAGCTAAGAAGAACTCTCCTCCATCCTCCCTGCTGAAAACTGAGTACAAACTCCTCCACAACATGTGTCAACACTCATTTTTCCCTCGTACAGGGAGCAAAGATAAGGTAACTGATCTTGATCTTCTCATGATGTACCATATGGCCAAAGGAGTTAAATTAAATCTTCCATACATTATCCTATACCATATGATTCATGTTGCCACATCTGGTTATAAGAAAATTGCTCTACCTTATGCTATGCTGTTGACTAGGGTGTTTAGGCTTTATTATGCTGACATGAAAAATACACTCTCTAAAGACCATTATTACACTTTTAGTTTGAAGAATGTTCATCACATGAAAAAAGATGTTGAAACCCCTGCTGTTGATGTTGGAAGTAAGAGAAAAAGAGATGATTTTGAGAAAACAAATTTGAATGTTCTTGCTGATGTCTCTGGAGACCAATTGGAGAATGATCTCCAGACTGGTGAACAGACTCAAATCAGTGGTGATGTTGATCCCACCACTGAGAGTGATAAACTTGTAACCACTGCTGCTACTACTCTTCAAGGTTTTAAGCCTGTGTCTGCCCCACTGAATACCACCATGTTTTCACCATTAATGAAATCAAGTCAAGGAAGTTTGTCTTCCTTTTGCACTTCTGAATTCATAAGAACCATTTTGACATCTGACACCCCTGAAATTTCCACCATTCCTATTCCAAAACCTACAGATAGTACTTTGCCATCCATACCATCTTCATTTGCTACCTTTGATTCATTTTGCTCATCTGTTAATGCTACAAATGCTGGAACTCAACAATTAGTGTTTGAGGGAAATGTCAATTTTGACTTTCCTGGCCCTTCAAGACCCACCAAACGCTTTAGGCTTGAAACTGATATGGAGCAAATGAGAAAAGATTTGGATATTGTGATTAAGGGAATGACTGTTCAACACTCCATGATGAATCACTTGATTTTGGAATCTAAAACTTTGAGAGATTGGTTTACCACTGTTGTGTGTCCTCAACTCCACATTCCTCCACCTCCTGAAATTGCAACTCCACAGTTTGACTCATTTCCTGCTACAAGTGACAAATCTGATGATGATTGTCCTACCACTTCAACTGCTCCTGATGGAGCAAATGTCTGATAAACTTTGCTTGTGTTTGCTCCTGGATTGCCCTTTTCAATGATGACAAAGGGGGAGAATGATTTAATGATTTGATAGATCAAGGGGGAGCTCAATGATGTTTTGAAAAACAAGCCTGTTTGCTGCTGCTTTGGATATTTGATTTTTATGCTATGAACTCTGTTTTTAATTATCCTGTTTAATATTTAGATATTTTGGGAAGTTTCTTTTGATGACATATGAACTTCTCCTACTATGTATGTGTTGTCTAAACCAGGATCTGTTTGTTTAATTTGCTTTTGATGCATGCTTGAATCATTTTGTATTAATCATGGGCTGTCATCTGTGTTTGGATGCTCACTTATGTGAGACTAATGATTAATGAATGTTGCTTGATTCAAATTATACTCATGTTACTCAATTCTTTTAAAGTCATAAGCATGATCATTTTGGAAATTGAATGCTTGAATTGAGGGGGAGCTTACAAATTAAAAACACTAGACATTTTATTTCAAGCACTTTGAATTTTGATTAAAATTAGAATTTCATCTCAAAACATAATTCAATAAGTTTGTCATCATCAAAAAGGGGGAGATTGTTGAGGCAAAATCCCTAATTGATGTTTTAAAGATAACAAACCTCTTAATTATTTTTTAATGTAATTCTAATCTTGTTTTGGTATCTAACAAGTGCTTTTGAGTGTTTTAATCAAGCTAGGAACAATTGAGCTATTTAGATCAAATATCATGTTTTTATTATGATAAAAACAAAAGCTTGGAGAACAGTCTCTGATTGATCTCTGAGACCTGCGCAAATATCATTTTCACACAATCAATGCAAAAGGACTTATGGATAAGTCAACTATGTACAAGACAAATGATCACTTTTCTCTTGGGCTTCTCTCACGAATTATCTACACATCCAAGAGATCATTTAAGGCAAAAGTTTCTCTCATGAATAGAGAACTTACTTCTTTTATCAAGTTCTATGATTTAACCATGTGAAGATTGAGCATATGACACAAGGATATTTTTATACTCAATTAATGGAACTGATATTATATGGACCATGGAGAATTAGACAGCACATTCTGTTCTTGGAAATTGACTCGTACTTTAAAGAATAAAGAAGGAACATTCTCCAAGGAAGTTTCTCTTTCTCTATGACAATTGTACTTGCAACAAGGACACTATGGAACATCAAGTACAACATCCAGCTGCTGTTCTTATCCATAACAGCTGGACTTTTCGTGCTCTAGCATCTTTGCTCCAAAAAGAAGAAAGTCATTCACGCCAGAATTGGGAGATCGATCTCAGACCAATGCTGGAAAGAGAAAATCATCACTTGGAGTGACACCAGCTTGCTACAGCTGTTTAAAAGTTATCCAAAAGCTGCACAACGGCTATACTTGTTTGTTAAGCAACGTACAACAACATTACAGCTCAACAACAGCTAGCAATACGCTCCTCTCTTAAAAGTCAGAAGAAGAAACTTTGGAGATCAATCTCAGACTGATCTGTTTTCTTCAAATTACATGAGCTGTCATTTTGCAGAGCTACTAGCCGTTATTTTCAAGCTTCCAACGGATATACTTCGTGGCCAAGACTCCCTGATCATCACTCATCTATATATAGAGGTCTTTGGCAACTTTGAAGAGCAAGAGTCTCCACTACAACTTCAACACTTGTTTTTGCTATACAAGTCTTTATCACGAGCTCTTCTTTTCTCTCTCACTCAGATCTGTAATTCATATATATCTAGGATTAGAATATCCAGTGAGTGTTTTGAGAGTTTATCCATCCAGTTTCAAAGCTTCTCATAAGTGTATTGAGTGAATAGGCTTTGATTCCAAAATCCTTCATCTTTGTAACGATTGGCTCAAGTTAGTACGTAACTACTAATTGAGTGACACCTTCATAGTCAGTGTGACTGAGGTAGATTAAGCTTGTAGGGCTTAGAAGATTATTTGATCTTGGATCTAGATCAAAGGAAGTGTAATTTGAGATCGTTAGCATCTCCTAGTGGACAATCTCACAAGGAGTGTGGGGACTGGACTAGCCCAAGGATTTTGGGTGAACCAGGATAAATTATTGTGTGTTTTCTCTTCCCTTACTCTGATTTAATTTGTGCAATCACTAATCACACACATCATAATTTAATAGTTATATATATACTGTCAGAGAGTGATTGGGAGATCGATCTCCAGACTGCAACACTTTTGGTTATTTGGTTTAACTAACAATCTAATCATTTTCTTCAAGTATATTGTGTTTGATAATTTTTATAGGGAATATTTTAAAGGTTCACAATTCAAACCCCTCTTTCTTGTGAAAAACTTTGCTACTTCAATGAATACCCAAAATGAAAATATATCAACCTAAAAAAAACCATGACCCTATTTCAACCAACTGATATGCTCCAAATTAACATAAAACATCAATTTCACTCACACAAGAATTGCAAATCAACCCCAAAAAATTTGCAAAAGTTTAATAATACAATACCTCACTAATATTATTGCTCACTTTTTCTGCAAGATTGTCCAAGTTTGCACCATTAAACTCTAAAACAGGGGTATTTTGGACGTCAGAGTTAGGTTGTTCAAAGATCTCTGAGGTTGCATCCATGAGTTACTCCTCCTGATTTTAGAAGAAATAGTCAAATCGATGAGAGGCAAAGGGTAAAGAATATGCAGCAACGGTTTGATGGTTAGAATCCTTATTCAAAATGAACGTTTTTGCCGCCATTGAGTACCCGCCCAAAATGGGTTTTCAGTACGTGGGTGAAAGGGTGAAAGCGGTTTGATGGTTTCCAATTGTAACTAGGCAGAGAGAGAAAGAGAGAACAAGTGAAAAATGATGTAACGTGGATATACTTAAAGTGAGTAATTGTTAGTCTTTGGATTAAAGAGGAATGTACGGACTAGATTTGGTGTAAAACAATTCGTTTGACACCAGGTGTCAAATTTGAATGGTTTACAATACGCTTGTAACACGTTATAAATTGGAAACAATTGGAAGTTCATTGTCTCATAATATCTATGTTTTATTTTTAGATTTTAATAACAAATTTAACTTTTACCTAATAAGACATCTAGAGTCAGTTAGTAAAAAAAAAAATCTAGAGTCGATTTGTCTCACTCTAACTATGTTTATAGAATTAAGCCAAATGTCAACTTGGCCGATGCTAAACTTTTTGAAAGTCAAAAAGGTATACCGATTGAGATAGTGTGATTTTTATCGACACTATTAGTGTCGGTGTCGCTAATCTGACACTATTAGTGTTGGCGTTATAATTAGTTGACGCTAAATTTTGACTCTAAATCCTGATTTTATTGTAGTGATTATGAATGAATTGTTTTTGTTATTAATCCTCAATACTTTGCACTTCACGAACAACAATTTATGTTGAATCACTAATCCCAACCCAAATCATAAGCCACAAAGGACTCATCATTGATTTATGTTTAATGTTGTTGATATATTAACCCTTTCCTACTTAGAATATGCGAATTTAGATCTTCACTCGCTTTAATCCCTTGATAATCTTAATTAATTCTCTTTTGTTTCTCCAACTTCCAAACTATCGAATAGGGGCTCTAGATATCAAAATGAAGTTTAACATCTATGGTGTGGTGCATTCTTAATGGATTTGGAAAGGTTTGTGAAATGGAGATTTGGAGGTTATGGGGAAAATGGGCGTAGAAGAATAAAGAGGAAAGTAAGAGTATTCTAATTATGGTTCTTCTCAAATCCTAATTCTGATGGTAGTTAGAGTCTATGTTGTCGTTTTTAATGTTGTTCAAAAAAAGAAAAAACCTATGCTCTGCTACGGTTTAGGCGTTCAGTGTCATTACTTTTCGATGCATGTTCTCCTTCAATTTCCATTTTGAATTCACCAGTCCGTTTTTTAGATTGGGGAGGTTACCTTGTGTGATTCTCAATCATTGCGTGTTGTTTCTTTAATAGCATTTAGTTTGTCGGTCTTTGTGTAACACCCAAATCCATTATTTAAATAGTTCAATCTTCACTAAAATCTTTTTCAAAATATACGTAACAGAAAATCACAATTTACATATAAAATATTATTTGGTTAAAGGTATTACAAACGTCAACATACTTAATTAATTGATTAATTGGTCTAAAACATCGTCTACAAAACTCCATTTATAAAATATACTTTTTTCAAAGTAAATAGATTAAGTTATAAAGGACTCTATATCCTAAATACAACAATTTTCCTGTGTCACACTCAGAGCGGAGCTTCATCAAACACTTGGACTTCAATAAAACACAATCCTGTAAACCTATACCACCCAACGATCCAGAAGTACACAAAATAGAGAGTTAGAAATCATAATCAATAAAATACAAGTGTAAGAAATATACTCAACACTTCATGATATTATCATGCATATTCTAACTCACATACATATTCTCAATCTTAATCAAACATAAGATCATCAATATACCACATTGAAACAACAATTAACAACATTATCCATTGGTAATTCACTCAAATAACTTACACAATGTCACATATCAATTTACACGCAATATGTACATCTTCCTAATGCATCTAATGCCACAACTCATGTTATGTCACCCTAGACATATCTAATGCATGTGGTACCATTCATTCTTTATTAGAGTAAACACCCTCTAATATCCTTCTTTATCGGATAAATATAATCCGACATCTTTCTTTATTGGAATATCCAATATCCCTAATAATTCATGAATGCATGTATGTTCATGAATCCTCTCATATAAATCATTAAGCTTGTCATCACAATAGGAATAAATATAATCCAATATACATTCTTTATTAGATAACATAATCTAATATCCTTCTTTATCGAATAACATAACTCGATATACATTCTTTATTAGATAAAAAAAATCTAATATCCTTCATTCATATATATATATATATATATATATATATACATTCATCAACAACATCAACAATCATTATTAATTAATGAAACATCAGCATCACTCATCATTAATCAAAACATCATCAACTACATGCAAGAATACAATTAATCCATGTTATAAACAAGTAATTGCGCGTTAAACATCATTAAAAACAAGTTATGGTCTGCCATGGTTGCCCAGCGAAGGCTAGCGACCAACTGCGAATGCAAACAGACATAAATGGATCATCTGCGAGAGTTGGCGAGCTAGGCTCGCTTAGTGAGACCTACCCCTCACTTAGCGAGCCCTCCTAGACCAGAATGCTCTGCTACGGGTTTGAACATGAAATCTACCAAAAAATTCTATTTTTCATGTTCCAGATCCCAAAAGATGTTGTTTTCAAGCATATAACATATATATAAACATGAAAGTACACTTAGATTCACAGATTCATATCATTTCATACCAAAAAGTAAGAGATTTCCACATTTTACTCAAAACTCATAAACTTTGTAAAATCTCTACAAACATCTACGGATACTCATTTTTCCACATCAAAATCGTTTATACTACTAATTAAGAGTTTAATAAACATGTTTGTAATCAAAGATTACATTTTCATTAAGAAAATCCCTCAATAAAACCCACGAAAATGGGTGTAAAGAGTTTGGATTCGGAGGATTCGACATCCTCCCCTCTTTATGATCACTCGCGAATATGGAATCTAACTCTCGTACCTTAGATCGACGATTTCACGCTATTTGCTCTTGGATCCTCTTGCCCTAGCTCTCCTCCTTCTCTCTTGCTCTTCTCTCCACTTCTCACAAAATAGTCACAAATGTGACTTTCTCCCTCTAGCTCAAACTATAAATAGCTCTCCCCATTTACCACTAAAGCCCATTATTAAACAAAGCCCAAGAGCCCACTAACACGGCCCAACACGCGTAAACTCTCATAAACTCGCTCAATTAACTAATACTCTCACTAATTAATTAATCGTCACAAAATGAAATAATAATAATAATAAGCCACATCAATATATAAATATATATATATACATATATATAATAGAACGAGTAAATGAAAATTGGGTTGTTACAATTCCTACAATTCAATTTATGTGCAATCAAAGGTTGTTTGGTGCAATACCACATATGTGTCAGACTTCAATTGTTGTTAATAAAAGGTGATATTTCAATTTTGACACGTAATCCATATTTGTGTGCAATGATTCAATTTGGTTCGTCTCCAAAGTTGAATGTTATTCATATGCATAAATTGGTATACGTCTTTTTGGTGTTGCAAAAGGTTTGTTATTTTTTTAGGATCGTTTTGGTGTGGGTTTCACACACAGTACATGTCTGATCTTTCATTTTTCCAAGCCCATCTCAATACTGATGATATTCTTCTCACTCAATTCCCAAAGCATGCATTAAGGGAGATTCCGTATGTATCAAGCTCACCCAGGATGAATATGTGTATGATGTGGTATTGCACTCAAGTTGCATGTTGTTTGAAAGGATTTTGGCCAATGGAGATTAATCTCTTTAGGTTGAGGTTTCTTTGAATTTCAGTTGTCACTCAGTAAGTTACACGCAAAGCTTGTTCAATTGGCACTTAATTGGTTGATTACAGTCATTCACATCATTAAATACTTCACCATAATTGAATTTCAATCGATGGAAAATATGTCTGAAATCATTTTGTAATAGTGCAACATTTCTCTTTATATCATCACCACCATGGCCAAAAGTGTCAAGTGGTGATGTTTACGAAAAAGAAAATATTTTGTCTGTTATTGAAGAAAAACGATGAGAGTCTTGAAGTTTCACATTGTGGTAATGTGATGTAAACTACTTCAGCTCTTATGGCTGCCAATTATTCTTCCAAAAGAAATACAATCTGATCTAGCTCCTATTACAACATATACATCATAATGGAAAACGATAAGTAGTTGGCCATTATATATCCATGATCGATGTCTCTGAGGAAACCTTGCACACCATATGGTCTCCTGAGAGACCTTAGAGATAATAGCTAATTGCTTATCTCATTTTGTGCCTTGTGATTTGGATGTTGTGATAAGAGCTCGACCAAATTGTATTTCTTATGGAGAATAATTGACAGCTATAAGAGCTGAAGTAGTCTACTCTACATTACCACAGTTTGAAACTTCAAGGCTCTCATTGTTTTTCTTCAATAATCAATAGAAGGTTTCCTTTAGCAACAACATCTTCATTTAGCACCTTTGGTTTGGCCTTAGTGTTGAGGAGCAAAAGGGCAATGTGGTACTTTTAAAAAAATTCCAAACATCTTTTCCATTGGATGTCAATTACTGTGAGGTGTACAATATCATAAATGGTTCTCATCAACCATAAAACTAAAATAATATTGTTATGAGCAAAAAAAGTGGAATCATTAGAAGGGATAGTTCGGCACAAGACAAACAATTTAAGACAAATGGGATGCAAGGTACTGCTCAAAGGATAATTCTTTTGTTGAATATTGAACATAGCTTATGTGACAAAACTGACGGAAAGGATTAAATTGAAATCTAAGGGAAACGTAAGAGACCAAATTGAAACGTAAAATAAACGTAAGGGACCAAATATGTAGTTAAGCCTACAAAGTAGTATGTTTTGGTATCGGATAATCATGAACTTATAACTTTAAATAGTGGAAAGTTATAACATAACTTTGCAAACAAAATCACTAATCTCAATTCAAATAATAACCCACTAGCTCACCTTTGATTGAAGCTTAATGTTGATGATGCTAACCCTTTTATCCTAGAATCATTCAAGTTAGATCTTCACTTGCATCAATGCCATTATGATCTTAATTCCCATTTGTTTCTCCAACTTCCAAACACTCGAATCTTGGGGTCTGATATCATGATGAAGTTTAACATCTATGGGTATCTTGCATGCCTTATGAATTTAGGAACGTTTGAGGGAAAAGAGGCGTGGGTGAAGAAAGAGGAAAGTAATAGTATTCTGATTTTTTCTTTTTCTCAAATCCTAATTCTTATTTTATATAGGCTTCTGTATAGATTATTTTTTTTCATTCATCATCCAATATATTTATCACGCACATTTGGCTATTTACTACGTTGTCCTCTCAAAATCTACTTTATTTAATATCTAACCCTTCTAATTTTTTTAAAACATTCTAACACATTAATCTTTTGTATCTTGACTAATATATAAACAAATAAGATTTAACTAAGGTATAATATTAAATACCAAGAATAAAAATGTTGACCAATATGTAATTAAATAATAGTGTTGAATGTTGTACAAAAAGAAAGAGCATTAATGTAAATATATAGGAGTATATTTCTATTTCATTTAAATTTTTTTTTCCCTATAAATAAAATTTATTGACTCTTGACCAAAAAAAATCAATGACTTGACTAATTAATACCTATATGAAAAACTATTTTCAAGATATTTTTCTAAAATAAAGCAGTAAATTTTAAATAATTAATTGCATCATGTAATTGCTTTCATTGGAAAAAATAGCATTAAATATAAACCAAAAGTATAGATTAAACCTTAAGAAATTTCGACATTTTTTGTTTGGGTATGCATTGCTACATATTTCTATAAATGTGTAACCTCTCATTTGATCCATGTCCAATTTTTGATAAACAAATTTCCTTTGAGTTGTATCTTGCTTCGCATTTGATTTCAATTGTTCATCTCCTTTTGGTTTAGTCCTTTTAATGATTCATGTTTCTATTCTCTCATAACAATATTATTATAGCTGATCATAGTTATTGGTGTCATTGTACACTTTACCATAATTGACATTAATGAAAAAAATGTCCAAAATCAGTTTGTAATACTGCAACATTTCTCTTTAGATCTTCACTACTATGGCCAAAGGTGCCAAGCGATGATGTTTTTGCAAAAGAAAACATTTTGTCGGTTATTGAAGAAAAACGATGAGAGTCTTGAAGTTTCTCATTGTGGTTATACTTAAGCTCTTATGGCTGCCATTCTCCAGAAGAAATACAATCTGATCTAGCTCTTATTACAACATACACATCATAAGTCATGGAAAATGATAAGTAGTTGACCATGATCAATGATGTCTTTGAGGAAACCATTCACACCATATGGTTTCGTAAGAGACATCTGAGATAATAGCCAACTGCATATCTCTTTTCATACCTTGTAATTTGGATGTTGTAATAGGAGCTCGATCAAATTGTATTTCTTCTAGAGAATAATTGACAGCTATAAGAGTTGAAGTAGTCTACTCCACATTATCACATTTTGATACTTCAAGGCTCTCGTCAATTTTCTTCAATAATCGACAGAAGGTTTCCTTTTACACAACCTTGTTATTTAGCACATTTGGTCTTAGTGGTGATGATCAAAACGGCAATGTGGTACTTTTAAAAGCATTTTCCAAACATTTTTTCCATCGGATGTTAATATTGGTGAGGTGTACAATGTCGTAAATAGTTATGATCAACCAAAAAACTATAATAATATTGTTATGAGCAGAGAAAGTGGAATCATTAGAAGGGATAGATCGACACGAGATGAATTGTTAAGGATAAATGTGATGCAAGGTACTGCTCAAAGGAGAATTTTTTTGTTGAAGATTGAACATGGCTTATGAGATCTTATAAATAGTAGTAAATATTTTAATAAGAAAATCTAACATCTTTGGAGTGAGTACCTATTTCTTTAATATATGTAATTTTCTCAAATATTAGTATTAAATATCAAATTTGTTAGACAAACTATTTATTTTATAATACTATGTTATATTTTTAAAATATAATACAAAGTTTTATGTTTTGATGCCAGATAATCATGAACTTTACTTAATTATACAAAAAACCACTTACATAACATGTTTATGCTTTTCAAGAGTCCTTGTTCCCCCGCTTCACCTATGTATTTGATGAACAGCAAAAAAAACTCAACTAGATAAGATTACATCACAATAACTTTTTATACTAAAAAATTAATGGTTATAGTTACTCCTCTGGTAATTTTTAGTTAGAACCTCAAAAATAGAGTTTTAATGCACTCATTGTGGGTGCTCCAACACTCATCTAATTTTCTTTTCTAATGGCAGCTTTTTGGTCATTAATAACAACACTTGAACCCTAATCTTAGTCTATTAATGTAAAGAGAATGGGGATTACTCATTAAAATATTTTATGAAAAGTTGAAATCTTGTACTTTTGCATGTTTATACAGTTATAAGACAACTTTACAAACAAATCACTAATCTAAACTGAAATCATGGACTCACCTTTGATTGAAGCATTGAAGTTAGATCTTCACTCGCATCAATCCCTTTATGATCTTATTTTCCAACTCCCAACACTCAAATTTTGTGTCAGATATCAAGATGAAGTTTAACATCTATGCATACGATATCGTGCATGCCTTATAGTTTTAGGAGCATTTGTGAAGAAATGGACATATATAGACATTATTTGGGGGAAAGAGGCATGGGGCAAGAAAGAGGAAAATAATAGTAATTTGATTTTTTTCTTTTTATCAAATCCTAACTCTTATTTTATATAGGCTTTTTGTATAGATTACTTTTTTTTCTCATCATCCAACATAATTACCATGTACGTACATTTGACTGTGGTATATACTATATATGAAGAATATAAATGTTGTTCAAAAATAAATTGTTGACCAATGTAATTAAATTATAGAAGATAATTAAGGTTATATTTATCAAATATATATTGGCTTTAATGCAGTTTTGATCCCCCTATTTTGAAAAATTTGAACTTTCGATCCTCCTATTTCAAAAGTGAGCAGTTTTGATCCCCCTATTTTAGTTTTTTTGGAGTTTTAGTCCCCCAATACATTTTGATCAAATTTTTTATGACGTGTCAAGTTCATTAATGACATGACGGTCTCCATAGTTGACAAACATATTTCACATCATTAATTTTTTTCCTTTAATTCAAATGTTATATTTTAAAAATATTAAAACAATTAAATAATTATTAAACAGTAAACTGAAGCTAAGAAAGAAAAAAACACAGAAGTAAGAAATCAGAAACTCATCCCCCAAATCGATAAATAGATAGATAGATAAATCACTAAACATATCACAAGAATATCTACGTAATTATTTTTCTTAATTTTGCTGTGTAATAAAACATGTTACTATTACTAAACGATAGAAGACCACCGCATTCAATTTTAAGCTATTTATCGTTGAAGAAGATCTCTTCGTTAGAGTTCCATGATTTGGGGGATATATGAGTTTCTGATTTCTTCTGCGTTTTTTTTTCTTCTTAGCTATTATTGTTAATTATTTAATGGTTTTAATATTTTTAAAATATAATGTTTGAATTAAAGAAAAAAATTAATGACGTGGAATATGTTTGTCAAATATGGAGACCGCCACATCATTAATGAATTTGACACGTCATAAAAAATTTGATCAAAATGTATTGGGGGACTAAAACTCCACAAAAACTAAAATAGGGGGATCAAAACTGCTCACTTTTAAAATAGGGGATCAAAAGTTCAAGTTTTTCAAAATAGAGGGACCAAAACTGCATTAAAGCCATATATATTTCATTTAACTTATTATATTCCTATAAATAAAATTTGTTGACTCTTGACCATAAAAAATCAATGACTTGACTAATTAATACCTATATGAAAACTATTTTCTAGATATTTTTCTAAAATAAAACAACAAATTTTAAATAATTAATTGCATCCAGTAATTGTTTTGATTAGAAAATATAGCGTTAAATATAAATAAAAAGTATAGATTAAACCTTAAAAAAAATTGACATTTTTTTTGGTTATGGACCTAGAGATTTTAGTGAGGGACGAAGGGAGGCTATAATGGCGCAGGAGGTGGGTGTAGGTAGTAGACTGGTTGATGTCGCCTATTAAAAAAATTGATTTTTCTATATTATTTTGCAATGGTCTACGGGCCAACTGGTTAAACCATGGACTAACGCAGGCCGGACTCATGCCAACATATATTATAAGAAAATTATTTTTCCGACCCCTGCCCATTTCTATTTTACCGCCCAAACTGACGTTTTTGCCCTCGGGGGGTATGAAAAAAATTTGCCAACAAAATTCGGTTTTTACGAACCGAACTATTGTGGTTCGTAAAAACCGAAGCTTCGGCAACGGTTTTTAACTGTTGCCTTAGAACAAAAAAACGTTGTCTTTAATAGCTAACGCAACACTTCCCCAAAACTGTATCCATATGCATAACATGCAACGGTTTTAAATCTAAAGTGTTAGTTGAAATTCATGCATAAAACACTTTAGAGAACGCTTTAAAACCGTTGCGTGTTATGCATCTGGATGCTATTTTGAGGAAGTGTTGCGTTAGCTCTTAAAGACAACGTTTTTTTGTTCTAAGGCAACGTTTAAAAATCGTTGCTGAAGCTTCGGTTTTTACAAACCGAATTTCTTTGGCAAATTTTTTTCATCCCCCCGAGGGCAAAAACGTCAGTTTGGGGGGTAAAAAAGAAATGGGCAGGGGTCGGAAAAGCAATTTTTCATTTACAAACGGACTTGTCCATCGCGTTTAACGTACGGATTTATGCGGGACGGGTTAAACAGGGCCTCTACTAAAAAGTAGTTTTGATAATATAAAATAGCATATTGAATTTGAAGTATCAGGTAAAATAAGTGATAGACTAATTAATATAATAGAAAATAGATTTAAATGCAATTTAATCCCTCTTATTTTAAAGAATATACAATTTTGGTCTCTAATTTAGTTTTTCACATGTTTTAGTCCTCCTATTTTTAAATACTTAGAAATTTAATTGATCCTTCATTAAATGATATGGCAGAATGCACGCTTATGTAGCTGCCACGTCATATTTGAAAGAACAACAAAGAGAGAAAATAACTAATTCCAAATAATCGAGCACAATACCTATAGCTAAATTGTCAAGATAAATGTGTCAAAAAAAAAATAGTCAATAAATAAATAAATAAAAGAGCACAATTAGGCAAAAAAAAAAAAAAAAAAAGCACAATACCTATAACTTTTTTTTTGTGAAGGTTACAATACCTGTAACTTTAAATAGTCGAGATATACAAAATGTATACCTACCTTAACTTCAACCTTGTTCTAAAATTATTATTTTTTGAATAAAAAAGAGCTTACCCAAGGCAAAATATAAACCTCTAGATAAAGAAATACAACATTTCTAAAGAAACAATCTGACTAGCCACTTGATTAGCTTCACGATAAACCTGTTGCCAACGAATATGCTTGTTCTAGACATAATTTACCTCTCAAAGAAGAAATATACATTGCAAATCGAAACCAACGATTTTTATGCTAAATCATAATCCTCAACGTACAGTGGCTTTCCTATGCGGTTGAACAAAGAAAATAGAAAAATTGGTTAGTTCCAATTTTAAGCGGATAAAATGGAAATATATAAGTGAGCATTGAAGGTCATAATTGGTTAGTAGGGTGGAAATACACTAAAATGCGCTAGGCTTTGTTAATGCATAAGTTTTACATGTCAAGAACTTTAAGGTATAAATCTAATCTATAGTTTGTATTGTACTAGGCTTATTTTTTTAGATCTAGGTACGGTCTTTTTAAAATCTAGTATTTAACACAATCTATTAGAGAATTTGACTATTTGTGATATCATATTTCAATTCTATAATTTATAATAATGCATTTAAATATGTGAAAAACTTGGTATGGTTTTTTGTGTCTTGGAATTGCGGAGAAGAAAATAAATTGTCATCTGGAGAATACTCTCATGTTTTGATTTTCTTTCCCATATATTATTCATATAACTATATAGCTCATATATAGAGTTACATAAAACAAATTTCTAAATCATATCTTCTAAAAAAAAAAACTAATCCTAAAAATTATAAACAAATCCTTAAAATTCTAAACAGAAATATAAATCATAAATCTTAATTTTATTTTATTTCAAATATAAATCTAAACTATATTTAAATCTACGATCTTCAAAAAAAACTTAACAAAACTAATGTACACTAATACACTTAGATTACTAAAAAAGATAACAAAATTATAATTTAATCAAAGTACAACTTTAACATAACAATAATAATGGTAAAAAAAAATATTATTCATATTTATTTATATTTATTTAAACAGATTACTCTAGTAGGAGGCCTAAAAAACTTTTTTCAACCTAACGTTTTTTAGCTAAATAGACTTGTTTAGAAGTCTTAAATTTCAATATTTATGAATAAACTTGACTAAACCTGTCCCGTGAGTTTAGCTCAGCTGGTAGGGACATTTCATTATATATATGTAGGGGTCGGATTTCGAACTCCGGTCATCCCACTTATCCACTTAATGGTAGATTTTCTAGCCACTAGACTACTTGACCAAAAAATAAGAAAAACTTGATCAAACCTAACCTAAGTTGCAGACTCAAGCATATTAGTAAGTTCCAATTTCAACAAAATGCTTAATTTCAAATAGTAAAACATAGTCTACTATAACCACTTTTTAATAACACCATACATGTGGTTAATAAACAAATGTGATTAAAATGAATTAAATGAATCAGTGACATAACTTACTACAAAGAAAAACAAAATTTTGTATTATTATATTACCTTGAATGATTCTCCATTCTGCAAGTGGAGAATCTTGGAGTAAGTATTCCAATACACCATTTGGTAGAGGTCTTGTTTCATCAAACCGTGTAACAATCAATGATTTCAGTTTATTAAATCCCATTGATTCAATATAGGGAAAATCAGGAATGTGAGAAAGACCCTGCATACACATAAAATGTTAATGCACACATTAATTAACAAATATTTAAAGTAAATATGATTAATTAATTGAAAAATATACTAATAATTTCAAGTACCTCAAGAGTTTGCAAGCAAAGTGACAATGAGTGTACATTACTAATCCTTTTGAACCAATTCTTCAAGGTCTCTACAATCCCGGGTGAAGATGAATGGCACAAAACATCGATGTTTGCTTCTCCGATAAAATTCAAGTTATGCTCAAAGATTTCATGATTATTGGTAGAAGTCAGACGTCCCGTGAAAGTAAATGCTTCTAGATTAGGGGCATATATTGTAACTTTGAAAGGGTGATAAAAATAAAAGCAGAACCGGATGGTGAGATTAACAAGTTTATCACTAACCAGATAAAGGATTTTCGCATTACTTAGATCGCAATTGTCAATGATTAAAGTAAGAAGCTTCTTACAATTTAAGAAGGGATTGGAAAAATCCTTATCATCACTTGAAGCAAAGGAAAGTTGCCGTAAGCGACAAGTTACTAATTGTGGAAGGTCTAGAGTTACCGGAACTTGTGCTATCCAACCAGATTTACGGAGTGACAAATCAAGACATTTTAGGGAACGGAGGGAAAACAAGGGATGAAAAAGCAACATGTAACGTACATCATTACGAAGGAATGTGTCGAGTTTGAATTGCTCCACTTCATATGATACTGCATAATTGATTATTTTTGCCAAAATATCAAAGTGAATATGCCCTTTATGCTCGACTACAATTTTACGCAAGGCACTAGAGTAATCCCGGTGTTGCAAAACCTTAAGCACAAATTGCTTGAAAAATTCAGCCTTTTCAAAGCGATTACTGTTAATTATCAAAATAGCGAGCGATTTCCAAAGGTGCTTCCATCTCTTGGACAAAATGCAGGTATGTACAGCTTCTTTAGTTACCAAGAATTCCATGATGTGTGTTACAACAGAATCAGGCAAGGTACTAATTATATCTACTTCTAGTTCCATTTCACTATGCATTGATGTGTTCATCTCTGGTTGTTTATCTACAATATCTTCTCGAGCCATATCTAACATTCAAAATATATGGATTTAAGCTAACAGAATAATAGTCACATTTTTAAAGTATAATATTTAATAAATCACATAAATGTCACATTATATTATTGTTTGATACTTCTATAATAGTATTTGTTTTGATTATTACGAAATTTATTGACCAACAAATATGGATGAAAAAAATTAACCCTTCATAAAATAGATTCATATCAAATTAACCCTTTTATTAATGAGAATTTCTTTAGTAAATATAGTCAATCAAATATAAAGATAATAATAGTAATGTTTTGTATTTATCCATCAAATTGTGAGATCTAGGAACCCTGACGTGTAGTGCAAGTAGTGAGTGCGCACTGTGTGTGAATGTTGTGAACCTTAGAATACAAGGTATATGGAGTAAATAAATAATATATTGTCCTCAAAGAGTGTCGGTGTTCATGGAGATGGAGGCAGCATTGGTGCCAAGATTAGACGGAAGTTGTGACGCTTATTGATGGTGTGATCCAAGTCTATCAGTATTATAAAGCCGTAATTCCGTAAGGATTCATGAGGAAAAATTGGCTATTGTGGATTTTGTTAGGGATCGATGGAGAAGCTGTGCGATGGTGGTTTTCGTGGAGGAAAACAAATCAGAATGTGAAATTTTACTCCTTCGAGAAGGCTTTGCTCATGCAGTTCAAACTAGAATTTGGGGTTTATCTTCAAGTTATTGGGGAAGAAGAAGTAGTAGAAAAAGAACCAAATAACAATTGTGAATATGAAAGTTTGACGAGCAAGAACCAATAATCTTTGCAGACAAAGGCAGCAGCAACTAATAAAGAATTCGGTAGGGAGGAAACAAGGAAGATAAGGGGAAAGCATGGTGGTGACGAGATTGATTCTTGGTCTCAGAAGATTCCAGCACACCTTAGTTGTCATCAAAATCAGATCAAGAACTGTGGCAGGCAATGAAGAAGAACCAAGATTCGTGAGACTCAGTCTGCAAGAAATTGAGTATGGAGCAAAGAAGAAAGAAGTTGGTGGCTTGGGCTGAACCTCCACCGGAGCTGCCGTATGCAGAACCTGATGGGGCAGCCATGAAGCCGCAAATAACTCAACTCATGAATGCCCCTACACCAGCATTGAAATGCCCAGAGACAATGGTGGTGCTTCGACAACCAAAGGTCCGAGTTACGAGCACCACCAGTGACGCTTGTTAGGTTGCTGATGAAGGTACCAACGAGTGTGAGTGTTAACTCTATAATACTGACACTTTTGATGCAGCCGTAATTGGTGTATGGCACTAACACGACACCAACTACTTTCAATTAACTCATTTTTTTTAAAAAACTTTACTGGGGACAATGTGTTGGTGTTTCATAGTGTGTTATCCTCAATATGGACCGATCTGGTTTACTCGCTGTTTTTGGTGTGTATTCATGGCCACTGCAAGTCCGCCCAGCGTGTTTGTCGTCTCTGTTCTTTCCTTCTCTGATGCGCACCATTTTCTGACGACAAGCTGATCGTGTTCGTCTGTCACCCTTGACGCGAGACCTTCTGATGCGCACATCATCATCTTGGCAAATTCCTTTGGTGTTGCCGTTGAAGCAAATTAGGCCTACGGCAAAGGATCCCTACAATAGGGATATGAGTCTTGGCAGATTTCTCTAACGCGCACCATTTTCTGACAACAAGCTGATCATGTTAGTGTGTCACCCTTGACGCGAGACCTTCTGATATGCGCATCATCATCTTGGGAAATTTCTTTGGTGTATATGTTGAAGCAAATCAGGCCTACAGCAAAGGATCCCTACAATAGGGATGGATGAGTCTTGAATAGAAGCACCAATTATGTATAGTGTGCATGAGTTTGCTTTCAAATGGATTAAAGCTAGTGAGGAAGTTCCAATCTAAGTTTGCACTTACTGCATCCACCTTCTTGTGGAGTAGTTAAAATAGTTATGAGTTGTTAGAGTAGTTAGTTAGTTAGTTGCAGGGTTATAAAGACACCATATTTACATATTGTAATTGTGAATAGAGTATTATCTACTGTGTGAACGGGAAAACCCTTGAAAGAGAGTTCTCTCCTATTCTTTCTTATTTCTTAATAAAAGTGTTTTTCTTTACAATCTAATTTTTCGGTTCCTAACAGATGCCGCCTGCTGAATTTGTAACAGGGTGCCTGACTTTTGAAGGCAACACTGTTCTTGACTAATTGACCACATAGAGATAACAAGATCGTATGGATCTGTCAAACATCTGTCAAGTGTAGTTTTTAGTTATGAAGCAGTAACCCAGACACGACACTGACATACACGTCGACAATGGTAATAATCTAAGGAAAAAGAAGTGATTGAATGTAACTACATGCGTCAGTGTCGTGTGTCAAACATCTTCAAATCTAAAGTGTCGGTGCAACATAGATTTTTAGGAGCTATGGTGGATAGAATTCCAAAAACTACATTTTGATGATGCTGTGCAAAATAGAGATAGTATCTTATATTGTATGTGGTGTAATACATGTGCAGATAATTGTTGATGATCCTACTGAACCCAAATAGAGGGACGATTCGCTTATTAAAAGCTGGATATGAGATCAAACATACCTACTAATGTTCTGTTCAATGACAGTTGTGACCGGTGTCTGACACTGATACGACTTCGACACATGTTAATCCCTTCTATTTTCTAAAATTATGGGAACTTATTTTTCAGTGTTAGTCTCGTGTCTGTGTTTCATAGTTTGACGTTATATATGATGCAGTGTTAGTCTCGTGGATGATGCTATATTATGATGATAATAATACTACATGTGTGTATTAATTGTTAGAGGCTTAGGATGATGGATATCATGGAGTGATTCAAAATAGACATGGAACTGTTGGGATTCTGGCAAGAAGGGGACATTTTTCATGAATGGAACTGTTGAATGGTTTCTTGAATATAGCTATACAAGGCTATGATTCCATGTTTTTACTAGCTTCTGTAGAATTGTTGATTGTGATTTGTGATTATATCAAAGCCTTTATATATAGACCAACAAACTAGTAAGTAACCAACTACTAATTTCTAGCTAATTATATCTCTGATATTGTAGAAATTAAACAAATAAATTCTCATTAGAAAAAATCTATAAGGAGTGTCAAACACACCAGTGTTCAATACCGTAACACGACACCGACACTTGTGATTATATTGAATGACATTATTTACTCAAATTATTCCCAGTGTCGTCGTGTCACTATTGTGTTGGTGTTCATACTTAATAGACAAAAACACAAACAAGTTCAAGGCAATCAATCCAAAGGAAATTCAAGATGCATACCGAGTGATGAAATAATACAAACTTTCTTCTCAATGAGTGGATCTAAAGTTGATGTAAAGTTGAGCAAGAGTACTATACTGCAGAAACGCAATTGGTAGAATTATTTCACAAAGAATTGAATTGTAGTGCTATTTTAATTTAATGGCAAAAATCATAAAACAGAAATACAAAAACATTCAAAGATGTTGTGGTCAACAAACAAGTTGAGCTACTCTAGAAGAATTAGAAAATAATCTAAGATTTAACTCGTTTATCAAAACTTTTTATATCCAATGAGTGCATGAAAGAACACGGTACCTGCAGGTGTTTTTGACTGCGAAGAACTTGATGCGCTTAATTCGTACGTATTATTTTGTACGTATTTGGTATATATATATATTTTTTTGACGCAATATATAATTTTTTTTAGGAAAGGTAAAATCGTAGAATTTATGTATAACTTAAATATTTTTGGAATGGATAATATTAAAAGTTTTTTTTCTGATAATGTTAAAAGTTAATTTGATTCCATCACTTTTTGCCAAAATGATTATGTGATAAAGGAAACATATTTATTTTTTAGAAGATTTATTTTCTTTTTATCTCTAAGGTTGTTTTGGGACGTTAAATCTGCACCGTTGAATGGTTGACCTCGTTTACGGGGATAGTACATGCACACTATCAGAGTTTAGCTGTGACATATGATATGGTCTAGACCCGAAGTTAGGTCTTTATAGATGGAAAACTAGAGGTTCAGTTCACAGACCTAGAACCTTCTATTGGACACTTATCATAGGAGACGAGTTTAGGTGGATTACGGCAGCAGTGGAATTTAGGGTATTTATATCCAAACTAATTCAAAAGTAAAACCACAAATCGAACACCGCTTTAGTTTAAACCGCACGGATCATTTTTCTTCTAAACCGTACGGTTTGGTTTGCGGTTTTCATTTCAGAAAATCAAACCGCAATACTTAACTTAACTCTATCGATCAACTAGTAGCAATCAACCTATTACCTAGTCCAACTTAGCAAGTCTAACCTAAATTGAGTCCATAAAATAGTAGGTCGTCAAAACATATAGGGTCTCTTTGAAACAGTTTTTAAATACTCTTTTTTAGTTTTTAAAAATTAAAAAAGAAAAAACATGTTTGGAAACCCTCTTTTCAAAAATTGTTTCTAATTTTGTTGTTTAAAAACTAATAAACATAAATAAGTTATAAATGTTTTGCTTTTTAAAAACTGTTTTTGAAATCTAATTTATAAAACATATCGTAAAAATTACTCCCTCCGTTTCAAAATAAGTGACCTATTTTTTACTTTGAGTACTATTCATATGATTTACTTTGACTATATTTTTCTATATATATATATGCAAATATTAGCATACGGGATGTTGTTTGCTTTGTCTCGATGAGTATTTTCAAAATATATAATTTTTGTAATTTTTAATAAAATATAATGTAAGATATTAACAATTAAAGTTGTACATAGGCAAACGTGACAATGGTCAACTAGCTCACTTATTTTGGGATGGATGGAGTAAAAAACAAAATTGTTTCAAATAGACCCATAATTTCACAAGATCCAGAACTATATTGTTGGTATTAAAAATAATTTTTTATGTATATGTAATTTCTGAATATGCATATTATATCATGTAAACAATAAAATAAATTAAATTTTAGACCCATAATTTCACAAGATCCAGAACTATATTGTTGGTATTAAAAATAATTTTTTATGTATATGTAATTTCTGAATATGCATATTATATCATGTAAACAATAAAATAAATTAAATTTTTCAATGTTTATTTTGTAACAAGTTGATAATATTGTCATATAAAATAAAATAAAACACAATAAAATAAATTAAATTAAGTCGCACAAACGGAACCAACCCTAACTGCATTTGGTTTGGTTTAGATGACTTTTTAAAAATCAACCAAACCGAACCGCGTGCATTTTTGTCTCGTGGTTTGGATGATTTTTATGCATAAAACCGAACCAACCCGCACAACGAACACTCCTAGTGAAATCTGACGATTCGCATGTCCCAAATGGCTGTAAGATAGTTTGCTTTTAGGGCACGTGCATGGTAAGGACTGTGCAACCATATTTTGGTTTGGGTGACCTGGTCTAATCCAGGATGGGTTTTGGCCCATTCCAAACCAATTTCCCTCAAGTCCAGGCCGGCGAAGCCGGACATCAATTTTCCTAAATAATTTTTTTTATAATACTTTTCCTAAATACTTTATTCTAAATAAATTTTCTACTTTAATATAATATCAAACTTTTATATATATTATATATAAAATCAACAGGCATGGGCATTCACAAATAGTTTTTTTTAAGCAACAAAAGATTTTTCTCATCAATGCTTACAATAAGTTGGATAAATATTTTTTGTTGATTGATAATTATAATTTATTATAAAAATCATAAACGGAACATATGTTTATCACAATCAATAAGTTGAATTTATTAACTTTTTGATATCCTCAAAATAAAAATTCGAATAATTAAAACATATTAATTATATCAGTTCACCAGTGGACCTATTTTGTTCTATCAAGGTTACAATTATAGTTTCATATATATCAACTAATAAAATTCTGCATATAAACCTATTAAACGAAGCCCATCTTATGTTTTAATTCATATATATATATATATATATATCGGTTCGTTTCATCAAGATTACAACCAAATTACAATCTACCTATATATACAAACACATTCACGTGCAGCCTCATTGCATATCATATAAAAACAAAGAAAAAATATCTCTATAATATGCATTACAAGATTCTCACGGAGTTCTCTCGTGCATTTTCAATAGAAATTGTTTAAATGACATTCAATTAGATTTTTTCTAATTTGTTTTGTGCTTATGTTTATATGTTCTTTTTAATTTTGATAGGATGAATATCACGGTGGATGTGGAGGTACACCAAACGACAAATAATTTTGTTTGCCAAGGTGAATGTTTATAGAATTTTTTTTTTTTAAAACCAAAAAATTCATTAACTCATAAGATGCCTCATATCGTTTTGGATATGAATAACAATATGGTCAGGTACAATAGAAAACCAATGCTTATTGGGCTCACAGGCCCAACGAGCCAAATTGCGGGCAACAATATTCCCAACCCTTCTACCCTAGCAAACATATATGTTTGGGTGTTGAGTCAGAATTGGTCCTCCTTCTCGAGTCAAGATCCCCTCCATTTATTTTTCTCTCTATTTCCTTCATTTAGAGAGATAAAGACACATAAACAGTAAAAAATAATTAATGATGGTGAGACCCACTTAATGATAGAACCCACCACCAATTTTGTGTCCAAATGACATCTTCCATTTATTTTTATAAATGGAGAGGATCTTGATCCCTCCTTCTCTTGCGATTTATCCCTAGTAAACCTTATTCGTGGTGGCCTTTGTACGCCCTTTTTCCAGTTGCATCATGTTCCGGTGAACAAATAAGGGGGTATGAACAATAAATAAATTGGACCGTCGATAAAACAAGATAATAAATCTATTATCAAAATTACGTCGTTGTCCGTCCGTCTGTTTTTCATCAATGTTACAAGTATTTATAGGATACGTAGGGAGAGAGTTCTTCCCGCCATTTTTCTTCGTTGGCCAATCCTACGTTCCTTCTATACATTTGATCACCTGCCTATTTGCAAGGTGATGGGAACGTGGTTTGAATATAATGGTTTCTTCTAAATAATGTTCCTAGTTGTACGGAAGGTGGAGATTAATGGGGTAAATCGTGGAGAAAATAGCAGTTATAGTGAAGGATCGGGGGATCATGGGATCGTGGGCATCTCGCCCTTTGGTCATGTCTCGCCATAAGGGGTAGATATCTCGCCCTCAAGGTTTCGCCTTTACCAGAAGTTGGGCTTGACCTTCGCATATATATTGGGTCGTTGCTATTGGGTCGTTATATGGATCATTACATAACGTTAGGGCTTTTGCTATATACACCTTTTACATTTACACCCGGTCCACAGCCCCTCAAGCACGAGGCTCAGTGGAGGCGAAGTGGTGATAATGGGCGAAATTTCCGTTAGTAACCGCTGCTGTTTGCGGCGAACTTTTCGGATTCATATATATCCCATGATGCATCTTCTCCGGCTACTAGTGGATGTTATAAATAGGAGATCATTGAATTTTTTTCATCACATCAAACTTTTCATAGTATCTATACGAAAAATGACCATGAATTCCCTCACTTCTGTGCTTGAATCTCCTGTGGTTAGAGTCATTAAGGCTCTGAAGGGTCTGCTTCGCCATGACATAGAGGATTTAATTGATCAGGATAATGACTTCTCTGATTTTACTGAAGAACTTAGGTCAGCTTCTTGGCAGTTGACTAATGCTGAGTTGCGCTTCCTTGAGAGGGTGATGTTTCTCAAGGATAGTTTGGCGGATGATGGAGCTTTCATTGTATCTGTTGAAGATGCTCACCATCTTCATCATGAGCTGGTTTCTGACTTGTTTGATAAGACTTGACGTCTAAAAGAGAGCATGAGAGTTCATGAGGAACTCATGAATTTAGTGTTTACTGAAGAAGAGGCAGTGACACACCGCATGAAGGTCTTGGAAGATGAGCTGAAGGTTTTGGCCAAGAAGAAAGAGGAACTTCGCGTGAGTAACAGATGAAATTTCTGCTTTGTTGTTCAAGCGTCGTGAACTTGCTCGCCTAAAGGTCAAGACAAAAACTCTAGGAGAGAGTCTCATGAAGATCAATGATGACTTGGCGACGTCTAAGAAGTACAAACGTGCCTTGGAGGATATGCAGACCATAGCTTTGGATGCTGCTCCTGATGTTTAGATATATTTTACTTGCTTTGATGTAGTTTCAATTGTTGTTTCCCTTTCAGGTATTTCCTTTTCATGTATTTCCTTTTTGTACTTTGCATTTTGAAGTAATGAAATGAATTTCTTTCTTTAAATTCCTGCTTGCATATACGTTAGCAAATGACAAATAAAATAAGAGAGTATAATATATCTCGCCTCTTTTGGGCGGATAGAATGTTACGCCATAAGGCGAGAAGATTTGATAATATACTGAGGCGATGTGATACCACGCCATAGGCGAAGTACCAAACGTTCCCTCTTCCATTTAAATTTCAAATTGCTAACTGTCACAAACGTGTTTCCCACGCTGACACGCGTTTCGAGACATGGTTTTAACCAATGTATAATTGAACACTTCCACTTTGCTGATAGTTTTCGCTTATAAATACGTCACCTCTTCTTCTTCCACACTTTTTCCAACTTCTCAACTTCCTAACTTCCGAAATCCCCTCCATTCATCTCAGATCTAGTATTCTCTTTTCTTTGTTCAGATTTCATTGTAACCTCCTCACTTTTTATCTTCTCCGTTTTTCCTGCTTCTCAACTGTTAATCTCTCAAGGTATTTTCCTTTTTTATTCCTTTTGTTCTTAGTGCATTTTTTTTACTTCGATAATGGTTCTTTTGTGTGAACTTGAGGGTGCGTAAGATTACCCTTTAGTGATTCATCCCGTGGGTTCCGATTGGGAACGCAAGGTTCGTGCCCATTTTACTAGGGCCGACGGAACCCTAAATATCAACAGTTATTACGAAGAGATGGTTGGGTTTCCTTATAGTTCTAGTAATTCTGAGTCTAGTAGTGATAGTGATGGTAGTGGGAACGATAGCGATTGTGTTATTATTTCTCCGTCTGAGTTTAGTTCTAAAAACCCTAACAATCGCTCTTTAATTGTTGCAGACTCCGTCGCAACGATCTCTACTTCCATGGAGACTTCTTCTAGTTTTACTTACGACGAATTTGTCTCTACATTTAGGAAGGTAATTAGGGTATCTGGTGAAGGCGGCGAGGACCGTGTCATAGTTGATCTCGTCGCCGAGGGCGAGTTTGTGACTACTGTCAACGAACAGGAACCCCATTATTTTTATATGTACACCCATGTCCTTCAAACCTTAAACCTCTGGCTTCCTTTCAATTCTTTTGAGTGTCAGATTTTGAGGGTGGTGAACGTCGCCCCCTGTCAGCTTCATCCAAATAGTTGGGCGTTTTTGAAAGCGTTTCAAATCGCCTGTGAAGATCTAGATGTAGTTCCTACTGTTGGGATTTTCTTTTGTTTTTTCCATGTCAAAAATGTCTCTCCCCATTCTCTTGTTTCCATTAGCAGTCAGCCTAATAAAGGGCGATTTTCTTTGTACGCTTCAAATTTTAAGAATTATAGGGACACCTTTGTCCGGTTCCGTTGTGGGGCGGGGTATCCAGAGCTTATGTTTGATGCCTCTATAACTCCTTTGTTTCCCTTCCACTGGTCCTCCGCCCCTCGCCTCATTAAGGGAACTTAAGTGAAGACCCTTAATGAGTACGAGCGGAATGTTGTGGCACTTTTTAGTAGGCATAACGTAATGAGTTCTAGTGACCTCATTGTTAGGGAAAATAAACCTCAGTCTCTTGAGGATTATATGTGTAAGTGATTTTTGCTCCCTATTATATTGTGATAACTTTGATTTATTATCTCTACATTGCTAATTTCGCTTCCGGTTTTTGTATCTTCAATGTCTACTCTCTCAGCTCAACAAAGGGCGGCCTTGGTTATGAAGGCGAGAGCCCAAAAGGTTGAAGCAGCCATTGTTGCCGCCTCTACCGATGTTATGGCTCAACTAGTGGCGGAAGAGGGTGGTGTCAAGGGCACCAAGAGGAAAAATCAAGAGGAGTCCTCCCGGGTTTCTCTTGAAATTCCAAAGAAGAAAAAGGTCATCAGTGTTGAGAAAGAGGAGGAAGAGGTTGATGACGAGCCTCTGAGGTTTAAAAGGATGCCAAGGAGCAGGCACGGATCTATGAAGGATAAAATGGGGGCAGCTGACTCCACATGGTTAATTTATTTTTAACCAATTATCAAGTATTTTTATGTTATGACCCCATTGAAAATATACCGATGTCCCTACATTATAGATTCATTACTACATTAGCAAACTAAAATTCTGTTGATTTTTTCCGTAAGTACTAGTACACTACATACAAACATATTTATGTTAATATAATATATTAGTGTTATATTATATTATAAAAATAATTTATCTTTTACAAATATTTTTATGTCTTATATAATTTATCTTTTTAGAATAATAATAAAGTATTTATTATTTTTTTAATTATATATTTTTGTTATTGTATTTCAATTCACCGTTTTTTGTTTTTGTAAACATCAGTAAAAGATGACATTTTTACTGATAGCTATTTCGAATTATCCTATTATAGGTTGAATTTGATACTTTAAAATTATAAGATCGATCGACTAAACTCTTATAACTTTTTTTTAAAAAAACTAAACTTTTATCATTGAAATAACATTTTAAGTATAAATATTCCTTTCATTTTCATCTAACTACTCCAATAATTACTATATTAGTAAGGATATTTTTGTAATTTTTGGACCTACGTCATTATTTATCACTTATGTGTTTTATATATGTATTTATATTATAATTAACTTTGACCCCACTTATCAAATTTTCTGGATCCGTCACTGCTAAGGAGCAAAGGTTTAATGCCTCCCAAATCTGGTGAGGGCGGCTCCAATCTCGTCAACCAAGGGAAAGGAAAGAAAAGTAATCTCTCTGCAAGTCTCTGGACTAATGATTTCGACTCCTTTTCTGTGATTAACGAGAGTTTCCAAAAGTATGCTCGCACCTCTTCTCTCTCCGACCTCGACTTTGAGGACCTCAGGCAGGCGGCCATGGATCACCACGTTCAGGGCACCATGCTCAGCTACTACCTATCCACCCGCCAGGAGCTTGATTCTATTGCTGCTAGGAACAAGATGGAATCGGCTAATACTAGTCTTAGTGCTATAGAAAAAGAGTATGTTGCTGCTAAGAGCAAGTTTGAAGAGGACTTAGCAGCGGCGAAGGCTGGGCAGGAGGAAGCGGTGAAGGTGGCTGTGAAGGCCAAGGATGATGAGGTGGTTTCTTTGAAGGGGAAAGTGAAGTCTTTGGAGGGCGAGCTTGTTGTGGCGATCAAAGGGAAATACGAGGCATCCCAGAAGGTGATACTCTTACAGCTCGGGTGGAAAACTTGGAACTGGAGGTGGTGAGCAAATATGATGATGGATTTAAGTTCGCCATCGATCAGATAAAGGTGGTCTTCCGGATTTGGATATTGTCAAACTGGGCGAGCTGGACTCTCTCAACCAGATAGTGGATGGAAAGCTGGTTCCCTTTGTTCCTCCTGCTTCTAATTAGTCTGTTTGTGTTTTCCTTTGGGCCTGCGTGCCTATGTTTTGTTGTCTTAATTAATTTTTGTTGTAATTATGGTGTTCGCCCTAGGGCGATTTAATCTCTGAACACTTGCCTTGTTTAATTAATTACGTTGGTATCTATTTACTTCTCGCGTACTGCTTTACTGCTATTTAAACGTGTGTTTATTGTTTTAAGGCGTTTATGTTTGTCTCTTCATCGTTTGTAACGGTTTTTCAATTAATTTGCTTCTTAACTCTCTCACTCCCTCGAAAAACGCACCTGAACACATTTCCCTAAATAGTCTAGTCAAAGGTAGGTACTTTTTTCCTAGATACGTGCGCTTGGACTTATCCCTTTTAGGGTTTTGAGATTTCTATAAAATGGGGCAATCATTTTCTTAGATCTGCACACTCAACCATCTTTGTTATCTTTCTTTTCTTGTTCTTTAGAAATCATGGAAAAATCCTCCAAGAAATACAATAGTGCTCCCACACGTAGAAGTCCTAGGGTTAATTCCTCCAAACTCTTTTCTTCTAAACCCAAATCTTCTAAGAAAACTTCTTCTTCTACTACAATTAAATATTCCCAGAAACTTAAACGTCAGGTTGTGGAGATAGAAAGTTCTGAATCTGACAAGGCTGATTCAGATTACGTCTAATATTTAAGGACTTATCGTCCTGAAGATGAATCCTAGGATTCAGATCAAGAAAACTCCCAATTAACGGCGGAGTCCAAGCTAATTCCGAGGAAGGAGAAGAATTCCCCTTGTAACAAGGAGAAAAGTTCTATTATGTAGAACCCTCCTTGTGGAGGAGCCATCATTACCGGTCTTCCTCACTACGTCGAGTGCCTCACCCACAACTCATGTTGTGGAGGGGCCTCCATTGCTGGTCTTCCTCACTACGGTCTTCCATTGATTTGTCGTTTTTCTTTTCTAGGTTTAGGTTCATTGTAATGACACATTGTTTATGTTTTCAGATCTTTGCAGAATGAAAAATTGTTATGTAATGATGTTAAGTCATATTCAATGAATAAAATATTTTGGCTTTATTTCTGTCTTGCATGTTTATTTTTCTTGATATTCCATGCTTTTTGCGTAATCAAACACGTGAAGTTATATTTTTGATGCTTGGATAATGATTAAAAAATAGAAGTACCTTTCTTCGTTGGTGATTCACTACCTCTATAGGGGCTCGCCTTTTGATTTTCTTTTGCATAAATTCCCGGTGACTGTTTACCAAAAATCAGTTTAAAGATATTTAAAAATTCCAAATGAGCATTTATTGCATATTTTGGCTCCACCAAAATATGGGATAACAGTGACACCGTTTTTGCTTACCTGAAAATTTAGCTCGCCAAAGCCTTAGACTTACATGACGGCCTTTAATAAATCACTCGTCAAAGCCTTAGACTTATATGACGGTGCTAGTAACAATGCTCGTCAAAGCCTTAGACTTACATGACGACATTCAATAATTCACTCTCCAAAGCCTTAGACTTACATGACGGTGCTGGTAACATTGCTCGCTAAAGCCTTAGACTTACATGACGGCATTCAATAATTCGTTCGTCAAAGCCTTAGACTTACATGACGGTGCTTGCATATTTTTTTGTGACCAATGCCTTAGACTTACACGGTTTTTACTGGGTACTTGAATTCGCCAGACATAATTGTTTTTAACATCGATGCCTTAGCCTTACACGATGCAAAACTGGGTACTTAAATTCGCTAGAGAAATTCACACGTCAAAGCCTCAGTCTTATATGACGGTGTCGGCATCATACGAATCTTACTACCGGATAATCAGCTCGCCAAAGCCTTAGACTTACATGGCGGCCGTGACAATTCACCATCAAGCCTTAGTCTCACATGATGGTGTCAGTATTATATATTTCTTTTCTACTGGTTTTTAGCTCGCCAAAGCCTTAGACTTACATGGCGGCCATTCGCACATCAAAGCCGTAGACTTACATGATGGCGCTGGTATTATATAATTCTTTTCTACCAGATTCTTTTTTTTTTGTAGCTCGCCAACGCCTTAGACTTACATGGCGGCCATGATAATCCACACATCAAAGTCGTAAACTTACATGATGGTGTTAATTTCTTTGAGGCTGAGGCCTTAGACTTACACAGCGTTGATCCATTTTTGCGATTTTGCTAAAAGCTCATAAATAAAATAATTAAATAACACACTGAAATCTTTCTGAAAACGGTGGGCCTCAATAAAAACTCTTGCAATTGCAAGAGAAAAGAGTGTCCCACTGTTCTTTATTCATCAGCTTCTTTGATTTCAGTATACATAAGATATTAAAATACATATAATAGAGATGTAGTTTATCTACCCTAATGTGCCAGAAATCAAAACATAAACGTGAGCCCGTCTTGGCGAGCTCACTCACAAACCCTTTCAGCTGTAATAGAATCTTAGATTGGCGATGTTCCACGTTCTGGGCATAATCTCGCCTTCCATTGTTTCTAGCTTGTAGGCTCCCCCTTCAAATGCTTCATGGATCCTGAATGGTCCTTCCCAGTTTGCTGTCATCTTCCCTCCTTTATCTCTGCCCATGGGTCTCTTTAGAACCAGGTCGCCCTCTTTAAATTTTCTCAGGATGACTCTGGTGTTGTATTTTCTTGCGGCTCTTTGCTTGGTATGAAATTCTCTGAAGTGAGTCTTCTCCCTTAGCTTTGGAAGTAGATCCAAACTTTCTTCTAATGCGGCGTTGTTCTCCTGCAAAGTTAAAGTATCTCTTCTCTAAGTTGAAGGTTGTATCTCTACTGGGATCATAGCATCTGCTCCATAAACCATAGTGAAGGGCGGTTCCCCCGTTGAGGATTGTGGCGTTGTGTGATATGACCATAATATTGCAGGGAGGTGTTCCACCCAACTTTCTTGTTTTGAGCTGATCCTTCTTTTTAGGGCTCTAAGAATGACTTTGTTGGCTGACTCTGCCTGCCCATTGGCTTGGGGGTATTCCACAGAGATAAAGGTGTTTTGGATTCCTTTCCCTCTGCAGTATTCCACCACCTTTTCGTTGGCCAACTGTGTGCCATTGTCTGAGACAATGTACTTGGGCAAGCCAAACCTGCAAATAATTTTCTTCCAGTAGAATTTTATTATCTGGTCTGCTGATATACATGATACTGGTTCTACTTCCACCCACTTGGTGAAGTAATCAACCGCCACAATAATCCACTTTGCTTGGGCCGAGGATGTGGGAAAGGGTCCTAAGATGTCCACTCCCCACATATAGAACGGCCACGGGGATAAAACTGATTTCAACGGCTCGCCTGGGGCGTGATGCAGGTTTGAGTAGCGCTGGCAGTTGTCACAGGTCCTTACGTGCCTGGTTGCGTCGTAATGCAGGTTGGGCCAGTAAAAACCAGCCCTCATCACCTTTCCTGCCAGCGATCTAGATCCAATATGGCTTCCACATGAGCCTTCATGTATTTCTTTCAGAATTCTGCATGCCTCAGTATTACTTACGCATAGAAGCATGGGAGCCGAAAATCCTCTCTTGTAAAGCTTGTCTCCCACCATTGTGTACCACACCGCCATTTTTCTTATTTTTGTCGCCTCATCTTTTGTCAGGGGAAGGGCATCCCTTTGCAAATATCTAATTATAGGGCTTCGCCAGTCTTTCTCTTCTATCACCATTCATACTTCCACTTCATTTATGCTCAGTGATTTTAAAGTCTCTTGAATAACAGTGCGATGGTTACGTGGTTTCTTCGTACTAGCGAGCTTCGCGAGTAAATCTACCCTTGCATTTTGTTCCCTGGGTACATATGCTAAGTCGAACATGGTGAAGTGTTTCGCCATTGCCTTGACTTTCTCCAAGTATTTGGCGAGTTGGGGGTCTTTAACCTGGAATTCTCCTGCTACTTGATTGGCGACCAGCTGTGAGTCGCTTTGCACCTTGAGTTCTTGTACCTCCATTTCCTTAGCCAATTTCATTCCGGCTATCAGTGCTTCATACTCCGCTTGATTGTTACTCGCTTTGAAGGCGAATCTCAGTGATTGTTCGATGAGTACTCCTTCTGGCCCTTCCAAAACTACTCCTGCTCCACTGCCTCTCAAGTTAGATGAACCGTCCACGGAGAGAGTCCATGGCTGGGCTTCGTTTTCACTTGGAGGATCTATTAATTCTAGTACAAAATCTACTAGTGCTTGGGACCTAATCGCCCCTTTTGGGATGTATGTGATGTCGAACTCTGATAGTTCAATTGACCATGCTACCATTCTTCCCGCTAGATCTAACTTTCACAGAACGTTCTTGATGGGGTAATCGGTCTTTACTACCACCTGCTGGCTTTGAAAGTATTGTCGCAGCTTCCGAGCTGTTATTACCACCGCTAAACATAGCCTTCCAATCTTCTGATATCTCATTCCCACCCCTCTCAACGTTCTACTTACAAAGTATATAGGCTTTCTCCCTCTATCTCTTGGACCAACGCCGAGCTGAGTGCCTTCTCAGATACTGCCAAATAAAGGTATAGTGTTTTGTTCTGTTCAGGGCGAGTAAGGATGGGAGGTGACACTAAGAATACCTTTAGTTTTTGAAATGACTCCTCACACTGAGGGCTCCAAGTGAACCTCTCGCTCTTCCTTAATGTGGCGAAGAAATGACACGCCTTCTCGCCTGAACAAGATAAGAATCTGGATAGCGCTGTAATTCTCCCTGTTAGTTGTTGTACTTCTTTAACGAAAGTAGGGCTCCTCATGTTGATGATGGCTTGGCATTTGTCTGGATTCGCCTCAATCCCTCTATGTGTGAGTGAAAAACCCAAAAATTTACCAGCCTGAATTCCAAAAGAACATTTGGCCGGATTAAGCCGCATGTTGTACTTTCTGACTGACTTCAGAATGTCATCCAAATCCTTATCGTGCTCGCCTTCTTTCTCTGTCTTGACTACCATGTCATCGATATAAACTTTCAGATTCTTCCCTATTTGCTCAACGAATACTCTGTCCATCAGTCGTTGATAAGTGGCCCCTGCGTTCTTCAGGCCGAAAGGCATAACATTGTAAAAATAATTACAAGTGTTAGACATGAAAGTTGTATGTTGTGCGTCCATGGGATGGATCTTGATTTGGTTGTAGCCGGAGTAAGCATCCATGAAACTCAATGTTTTATAACCTGATGCTCCATCAATTAACCCGTCGATGTTTGGTAGTGGATACGGATCCTTGGGACAGACCTTGTTCAGGTCTGTAAAATCCACACACATTCTCCACTTGCCATTTGCTTTTTTCACCATTACTACGTCTGCTAACCAAGTGGGATACTTGATTTCTTCTATGAATCCCACCTCTTTCAATTTGCCACCTCTTCTGTGATGGCTGCTCTTCGCTCTTCCCCCACCTTTCTCTTTCGCTGGACCACGGGCTTATTGGCGGGCGAAATGGATAACTTGTGCGTAATTACGCTCTCGTCGATTCCTGGCATGTCAGATGGTTGTCATGTGATCAAATCTCTGTTGTTGCGCGGTATGGTAATGATTCTTTCCTTTTCCTCTGGATGGAGGCTTGTCCCGACGTTGGTCGTTTGATGCGATTGTTCACCTATTTGTTCCAGGTCCTCGATTGGGCTGACTCTTCTGTCCTGGAACTCTTCTCTGGGGTCCAAATCTGTGATGCTGACCATGTTTATCCCGTTAGTTCGCTCTCCGCTGTCTGGAGGCGAGACGGGTCTGGATAGTCTGTGTCTGGTTTTTAGACTTGACTCATAGCACTTTCTCGCCAATGCTTGGTCGCCTTTAACCACTCATATCTTACCGCTATTCAGAGGGTATTTGATTGACAAGTACAAAGTAGACATAACCGCGCCCAGTATGTTGAACGCTGGCCTTCCAATTATAATATTGTATGAAGTGAAAGGCGTTTTGACCACCAGATATTTAACCTTAATCGTTTTGGCGTTCTCCTCCTCGCCAAAAGTAGTGTATAAGGTGATATGACCCATGACGTCCACTTGTTCGCCTGCAAATCCCACTAACATGCCGAAGTAGGGGTTCAGCTGTTCGTCAGATAGACGCATCGCCTTGTAGGCGTCCCAGTACAGGATGTCTGCGGAGCTCCCTGAGTCAATAAGAACTCTTTTGACATCGCAGTTCAGGATCTGAACTTGTATCACCAAAAGATCGTCATCATGAGGAATAACGTCTCGCCCATCCTCCGGGTTGAACGAGATTTCAAGAGTATGGGGAAAGGTTGAATTTCCCACTGAGCATATTTCGAACCTAGATCGCCTGACGTAGCACTTTCTAGCCGAGCTGGACTCGCCCCCCTCCTGCGAATCCTTCAGATATTGTATTAACTGCTACCCGATGTTTTTCTCCTTTGCTCCCTCCATCGACTTCGCCTTTCTGTTGGTAAGGGATTTGCTTTGGTAGGGCGACCTGCCCTTTGGCGGTGTCTTCTAGGAATTGCCTTAGGTGTCCACTTCTGATTAAATCTTCAATCAAATCCCTCAATCGAAAACACCTCTCGGTGTCGTGGCCCTTGCATCTCTGATAGGCACACCACGCCTCGGTGTCTTGGTCCATGATTGTGTTGTTCATTCTGGGGGGAGGCAAAGGCGCTAGGCCTGCTTGTAAAATTTCGTGCAAGACATGTACTCTGGCTGTGTTTAGTTGTGTATATTCCCTATCTGCTGGATACCGCCTGTGTTGAGGGTAACCCATTCCTCCACCAACATTAGGAGGGTAATAAGGCTTAGCATGATACCCTTGTTTGTGGGTATCGTTATTTTGCCAGTTGCGCTGGGATTGTGAATTTTGCCCTTTGCTGTTGTTGCTTTTTAGGTCTTTTTCTTTGGCGTCTCTGGAGCATTTCTCCACGTTGCTCTCTTCGCATTTGATGTAGCAACTGGCTCTTTTGACGACTTCCTGCATTGACGTAGCAGGTTTTTTTGCTAGAGACTCGTTAAAGTGTCCAGCCTTTAACCCATTGTGGAAAGCTGCAATAAACATCTCCTGGTTTGGATTTGACACAATAATCATTGCTTCGCTGAATCGAGCGAGATATTCTCGAAGAGTTTCAGCATAATTCTGGCGGATTGTGAATAGGTTGGTCGCCGTGATTTTGATGTGTTTGTTTCCAGAAAATTGGTGTATGAACTTCTTGTGAAAGTCAACATAACTTTCAATGGAGTTATTGGGTAAGTTCATATACCAACGTAACGCAGCATCTTTCAATGTTCCTGAAAGGAGTTTGCACCTTAGATGCTTTGGTGCTCCGATAATGGTGGTTTGAGTTCCCACAGCTATCAAGTGCTCCACAGGGTCTGTTTTTCCGTCAAATGTTGGTAGGTGTGGTGACTTGAAATTTTCTGGGACTTTGGAATCCCAGAGCGATTGACGAAGGGGCTGAGACTCAATGAGACTCTCATCCTCGGAATCTGCGTTTTGTTCAGCCTGTTCCTTCTCCATTGTAGTTACTTTCCATTGCAAACTTCTGATCTCTTCTATTGTGGATTGCAATGAAGGTGTTCCATGGTTAGTAGCCATGGTTGGATCTTCGCTTGCAGTTTTGCCTTTTATCTAAGTGGTAGGTTGGGAATCGTTTTACCGCAGCCCCATGGTGGGCGCCAAAATGTTCTGGTGAACAAATAAGGGGGTATGAACAATAAATAAATTGGACCGTCGATGAAACAAGATAATCAATCTATTATCAAAATTACGTCGTTGTCCGTCTGTCTGTTTTTCAATGTTACAAGTATTTATAGGATATGCAGGGAGAGAGTTCTTCCCGCCCTTTTTCTTCGTTGGCCAATCCCACGTTCCTTCTATACATTTGACCACCTGCCTATTTGCAAGGTGAACATGGGGAACGTGGTTTGAATATAATGGTTTCTTCTAAATAATGCTCCTAGTCGTACGGAAGGTGGAGATTAATGGGGTAAATCGTGGAGAAAATAACAGTTATAGTGAAGGATCGGGGGATCATGGGATCGTGGCCATCTCGCCCTTTGGTCATGTCTCGCCATAAGGGGTAGATATCTCGCCCTCAAGGTTTCGCCTTTACCAGAAGTTGGGCTTGACCTTCGCATATGTATTGGGCCGTTATATGGATCATTAAATAACGTTTGGACTTTTGCTAAATATGAAGGTGAAAAACACAAGAAGGGGGGTTGAATTGTGTTTTGAAAAATGATTCTTTTGCTTTAAGGAATATAGAAATGCAGCGGATATAAGAAACTAAACTAAACACAAAACACAAAACACAAATAAAACAGTGAGAGAGAGAGAGAGAGAGAGAAAGCACACACAGAAATTTTATACTGGTTCCTCTCACAAAACGAGAGTAGTCCAGTCCCCTTGCACTTCCAAGGGATTTTACTATAATCACAAAGATTACACAACTAATGCTCAAGCACACAAGCAAGAGACTTCCTTGCTCTAGGTCACACAAGACAAAGAGACTTCCTTGCTCTAATCACACAAGATTAGAGACTTCCTTGCTTAAGCACACAAGCTTAAGACTTCCTTGCTCAAGTCACACAAGACTTAAGACTTCCTGCTCTAAGTCACACAAGACAGAGAGACTTCACAAACTAACTTAATACACAGATTAAGTAGGACTGAAAGTTCTAAGCAAGACTCTCTAAACACTAAGCTCAGAGAAATGCAGCGGATATAAGAAACTAAACTAAACACAAATAAAACAGTGAGAGAGAGAGAGAGAGAGAAAGCACACACAGAAATTTTATACTGGTTCCTCTCACAAAACGAGAGTAGTCCAGTCCCCTTGCACTTCCAAGGGATTTTACTATAATCACAAAGATTACACAACTAATGCTCAAGCACACAAGCAAGAGACTTCCTTGCTCTAGGTCACACAAGACAAAGAGACTTCCTTGCTCTAATCAAACAAGATTAGAGACTTCCTTGCTTAGGCACACAAGCTTAAGACTTCCTTGCTCAAGTCACACAAGACTTAAGACTTCCTGCTCTAAGTCACACAAGACAGAGAGACTTCACAAACTAACTTAATACACAGATTAAGTAGGACTGAAAGTTCTAAGCAAGACTCTCTAAACACTAAGCTCAGAGTCTGTAATATCAAAAGATATTTAACTTAGAATATTACACTAGAAAGAATAACACAGTTCACAGCTTGAATATGATTTGAATCTTTCTGAGTTCAGATGATCTTCCAGTAGTCTTCTCTCTATCAGGATGTCTTCTATTTATACTCTAGGTATAAAGACGTTGAGAAAAGAACCATTGGTTGTACACTCTCCTTTTTGTTGACAAGACAGTTGTACTCTTTAACAGGACCGTTGTACTATTGCATTGGTTATGAGCTGTCTTCCTTCAGAGAGAGTTCTTCAGGATCTGATGATATTGTTTCTTTGATCTTCTGAAGATGTACACAAGCTTCAGACTGTGTTTCTTTCTTTGGCCTCTGAGGACTTCTTCAGAGGCTCTGATGCTTCCAGCAATTTCAGAGCCTTAACACTTCAGACTGTGTCCTTCAGATGTTCAAATGATGATCTGCGAGAATGACATTTTTACTTTGTTCCTGCACACTAGATCATTCATTAGTAATACCAATTGTCCATTTAATACCTTGTTATCATCAAAACTTAGGGTGTTTTAAAACTCATTTTGTTCCAACAATCTCCCCCTTTTTGATGATGACAAACATAGGTATTAAATACAATTGTTTGTCGATTAATTTAATTATGTCAACATCAGGTTGTTGAGGTTTGTAAGCTCCCCCTGAGTCTGATAAACCATTAGGGTTAGGTTTGCAAGCTCCCCCTAAGTTTTATCCATAATTAAGTTGAATCAGTATAAGAACAATTTGATAAACTTGATTGTAACTACATACTTAACTCTCAGAGTGTGAGGTTTGCAAGTTCAACTCCTGAGTCTGATAAAAATAATTAAGAGCACAATCTTAACTACCTTCATCTATGCAAACACAATTATGTTTATTAATTTGTTCTCCTTATCACTTAAGTTCATAAACCTTTAGCAAGATAAAAAGAATGAGATTCTTATTTCAGACAGTTTCAGATTATTATGTGAGTAGATATAAAAACTACTGACAATTGTACAACTAAATAATACTCCCCCTTTTGTCATCAACAAAAAGTTTTAAACAAATAGTGAAAAACAATAGGCGAAAAACAAAAGGTGAAAAACAAGAATCCTAAGGGTGTTTGGACAAGTAGAGAGTGAGAAGCTGTTGAGCCTTTCTTGCAGATGCCCCTGAGTAAGCTACCAGCTCTAGAAGCTTATTTTCTTGTTCAGCAAGCGTATTTCTTATTATGTGTAGAGCCGTTGCTATGAAGTCTGAATTGTCTTCTGCTGGCTGTGCCACAGGTGGTGCAGATACTGATTGACTTGGACCACTAGGTGAGCGAGTCACATGATCATTTGGTACATCAATTCTATCATTTATTGCAATTGCAGTATCTAAAAGCATCTTAGGTGATGAAGATTTGTGAGAGTCTGATGGAATTGATTGGGACGGGCCAGATGATATGTCATTTTGTGTTTCAGAGGTTTCATGGATTGGAGAAACTCTAAAAGATGTTTCTTTCAGAATCTCTTCCTCAGTAAGAATTTTGGGTGATGACTGAGGGATAACACTATTGGATGGCTCAGCTGTTTCCTCCTCAGGAATATGCTTAGCTTTGGAAGAGAATTGTGCAAAACTAGCCATAAGGTCATCAAACGAGGAGTCAGAAGACTCTGACTCAGAGTCTGAAATTTGGACATATTCAGGTTCAGAGGATGTTGGATAGATGGTATTTAGGGGTTGGACATGTTCTAGAATAGATGCTTCAGATATTTGATTGCAATAATTAAAAGAATGAGTATTACCTGTATCTGATATTTGTCTCTTCTGTCCCCTAGGAGTGCAATGCTTTGTGCGAGATCTTTTGAGAATTTTTGCACTTAGCAGGTCTTTCATAGTAGGTTCTGCAGCCACCGGCTCTTCTTCAACCTCTGGATGATCATCCTCTGTCCTATGAACTGAAGCTTCTTCCATGGATGGTTCCTCAACCATTATATCATTTTCATAGTCACTGAACACCTCCTCCTTAACTGCTCTCATTATTTGTACAAAAGTTGGACCATCACCTCTTCCAATGTCCTTATGAGTGACTGTGGTTCCTCTTTCCTTCATTAATCTCATGTATTCCAAAATGACTTCAGGGGGTTCATTATCAAATATGAAGGCGTCACTTGTAGGTTGAAATTTTGTCTTGTTTATCAGAAGAGGCTTTTGAGGATAAATAAGCTTGTCTGATTTCCTCAAACGCAGACTCACCAAGACTTTAGCATCAAGAATGGGAGCTCTAACTTGTTCAAGGTCATCAGACACTCCAGCAAACATGAATCTATCAGGAAGACCAAGTTGCTCAAAGATGGAGCTTAAGAGCCTTGATTGAGAGATCAACTTGGAAGGATTGTCAAACTTCTGAGCCTCACAGATTGTCTCACATAGATGTTGAAAGATGTAAGCAGGTAGATTCATTTTCCTTTTGGTGGAGAGGAAGTAGATAAAGTGTCTCTGATCCCAATTCAGAGAGTCACTGTCAGTATCCCTTGGGAGAAAAGATGAGAATACAATCTTAGCAAGAACCTTTTCACGATCATTCAAATGACTAACCTTGTTGGACAGCTTCTGATCCTTGAAACAAAGTCTGGCTATATCATTTAGATACACTGACTTTCTCCCAGAAGCTGTAGTATAGAGCCTTACCATTCCAGTGTTGGGAAGATTTAGCATCTTGGCCAAATTGCTTCTTGTTAAAATGACTTGAAAGCCTCCAACACTAAAGCAAATTTCTGTTTCAGTGAATTTTCTCAGACCCAATTCTTCTCTTGATTTTCCTTTATTTTCACTTGGGTTCTGATCAATTACTCGTTGAAGTTCAGCATTAGCATCTACCAAAGTCACAATTTCACTCTTTCTCCAGAAATCAAACACTAAATTGGAGTAGATAGGTCCATTAAGCATATCCAAGTAGTGCCCCCAGCCTTGTTCAGTGAAGAATTTCTTGTAGTCATGTCCATTGACTTTTAAGGCCTCAAAGTCTATTGGTTTTTCCATAACCAATTTACTTTCTTCAAAACAAAGATTCATAGTGGCATCTTTAAGATAAGAGTCCTGAGCAGAGATGTTTATGGGAATGTCCTCTAGAAATCTTAGTACAGAAGATGAGCTTGTCATTGTTGAGGTTAACGAACAGGGTTTTGCTAGTATGAGGGAGGAAGAAAGTGTTCTGGGTTTTAGAAGAAAAGGGCGAGATGTGAAAGTGAACTTGTGTGAGAAAAGAGTAAAGAGATTTTGAAAAACTCTAGTAAAAACAATGATGGGGGAGTACATTCGTTGCAATAAAGAATTTCGTCATAAACTGTCTTTACACTAACCAATCTCAGACTAAGAGTTAAGACAAATTAATTGACACGTGTACTCCACATGGGTAAACACTTCAGGGTTTAAAGATTTTCAGCGTCTGAAGACCTTTCAGAGTTCAGAGGCTGAATCCACAATTTTGTAAGTCAGAGCTTGATATCTTTAGAGACCAAAGTCATGTTCAGATGCTTTTTGATAAAATCTAGTCTTTCAACTGCTAAGGGTTTTGTAAATATATCAGCCCATTGTCTTTCAGTTTCAATGTATTGAATATTTACACTACCCTTCTGAACAAGGTCTCTTATAAAATGATGTTTAATTTCAATATGTTTAGCTCTTGAATGCAAAATTGGGTTTTTAGAAAGTTGAATAGCTGCAGTGTTATCACAGAAAAGTGGAATATTGTGGCTATTAACTTTGTAATCCTCTAACTGATATCTCATCCAGAGTAGTTGTGTACAACACTTGGCTGCTGATATGTATTCTGCTTCTGCTGTGGACAAAGCTATTGTAGTTTGTCTTTTGCTAGCCCAAGATATGAGATTTTCACCCACAAATTGACAATTGCCACTTGTGGATTTCCTCTCTATCTTGTCTCCAGCAAAGTCAGCATCACAGAATCCTATCAGCTTATAATCATTTGTTTTCTTATAAAATAATCCAAGATTTGTGGTTCCCTTCAGATATCTAAAGATTCTCTTTACATAAGTAAGATGAGATTCTCTGGGATCTGATTGGAATCTAGCACACAAACATACACTAAACAAAATATCAGGCCTTGATGCGGTTAGATTAAGTAAAGAACCTATCATACCTCTGTAGAGCTTCTGATCTACTTTGCCTTCTGAATCCTCCTTGCTGAGACTGCTTGTTGGATGCATTGGTGTTGTCATTGGTTTGCAGTCATCCATGTTGAATTTCTTCAGTAGCTCCTTTGTATACTTGGTTTGATGAATGTAGGTGCCATCTTTGTCTTGGTTGATTTGTATTCCCAGAAAGAATTTTAGCTCTCCCATCATGCTCATTTCAAATTCTTCCTGCATAATCTTAGAAAATTTCTTGCACAAAGATGGATTAGCAGATCCAAAAATAATATCATCAACATAAATTTGAATAATTAGAATGTCATTCTTAAATGTTTTACTGAAGAGAGTATTGTCAACTTGACCTTTTTGAAAACCTTTTTCAACCAAGAAATTGCTCAGTCTTTCATACCAAGCTCTGGGAACTTGTTTCAGACCATAAAGAGATTTCTTTAATTTAAAAACATGGTCAGGATGTGAAGCATCCTCAAAACCAGGGGGTTGTCTAACATATACTTCTTCAGAAATGTAGCCATTTAAGAATGCACTTTTAACATCCATTTGATACAAAATAATACTATGATAAGTAGCATAGGAAAGAAGTAGTCTGATAGCCTCAAGTCTAGCAACAGGAGCAAATGTTTCAGTATAGTCAATCCCTTCTTGTTGACTATACCCTTGAGCTACTAGTCTTGCCTTATTACGAACAACCTCTCCTTGTTCATTTAACTTGTTTCTGTAGACCCATTTTGTTCCAATGATATTTTTCTTGGAAGGTTTGGGTACTAAGCTCCATACTTCATTTCTTTCAAACTGATTGAGCTCTTCTTGCATTGCAACAATCCAAGCATCATCAGCTAGTGCTTCATCAGTTGAACTTGGTTCCACTAAGGAGATTAATCCAATTAATGAGTCTTCATTTCTGAAGCTTGATCTGGTTTTCCTTGGACTGTCCTTGTTTCCCAAGATTAGCTCTTCTGGATGAGAGGATTTGTATTTGAAATATTGTTTTGATTGTTCATTTCTGCTTGGACTGCTTCTGATAAGTTCTGATGCTGGTTGATCTTCAGAGTCCAAGGTTTCAGGAGCTGAATTTGTTTCTTCAGAGGTTGGTTGAGTTGGTCCTGATGTCTCTTCAGGTTCTGATTCTTCATCATCTGATAGTTGAATATCTGCAAAGTTCTCAACTAGCTCTGACACTTTGTCAGGCTTCTTGTCATCAAATTTTATGTGCATACTTTCTTCCACTGTATGAGTTTCAGAATTATACACTCTGTATGCTTTTGAGCGTTCAGAGTATCCAATAAAGATACCCTTGTAAGCTTTAGCATCAAATTTCTTCAGATGAACTTTTGTATTCAGAATGTAACATGTACACCCAAATTGATGAAAATAGGATACACTGGGTTTCTTTCCCTTAAATAGTTCATATGTTGTCTTATTCAAAATAGGTCTAATATAAATTCTATTTTGAACATAACACGCTGTGTTTACAGCCTCTGCCCACAGATACTTAGCAATGTTACTCTCATGCATCATGGTTCTGGCCATTTCTTGAAGAGTTCTATTCTTTCTTTCTACAACTCCATTTTGTTGTGGAGTTCTAGGAGAAGAGAACTCATGTAAGATGCCATATTTTTCACAAAAATTTTCAAACATTTCATTTTCAAATTCACCACCATGATCACTTCTAACTTTCAAAATGTGTAAACCTTTTTCTTTTTGTATCTATGTGCAGAAACTGCTAAAGACATCATATGCATCATCCTTATTTCTGAGGAATTTAACCCAAGTCCATCTACTGTAATCATCAACAATGACTAGTCCATATTTCTTCCCATTGATTGAGGTTGTACTTACAGGACCAAACAAATCAATGTGAAGCAGCTCTAAGGGCTTAGAGGTAGAGACAACATGTTTTGGTTTAAAAGAAGTTTTCTGGCAGGATCCACAAAGAGCATCTGAGTGATAGTGTAGCTTAGGTAGGCCTCTAACAAGGTCAAGTTTGCTAAGCTTAGAGATTAACCTCCAGTTAGCATGACCTAACCTCTTATGCCATACCCACTTCTCTTCACTCAGAGTTAGCAAGCATTTCACTTCTTGGTCTGCCAAATCAGAAAGGTTTACTTTAAAAACATTGTCTATTCTCTTGCCTTTGAACACTATGGACTTGTCAGATTCTCTAATTACAATACATAACCCTTTATCAAAGTTAACCACAAACCCATTGTCACAAAATTGACTGATGCTAAATAGGTTGTGTTTAAGTCCATCCACAAACCAAACATTATTAATTAAAAGGGAGGAGTTACCTACAATACCTATACCTTTGATCTTGCCTTTTTGGTTTCCTCCAAAGCCGACTGTTCCACCATCTTCAAGTTTTAAAGATGTGAACAATTTCTTATTACCAGTCATGTGCCTTGAACATCCACTATCCAGATACCATGATTGATTACCATTTTCTTTCAGTCTGGATAGCTGTAGAATAAACAAGGTCAATCATTGTAATAATATCCTCTACATTCATTGTGAAGTTTTCTCCAATAATCATTTGTTTTGTCCACTTCAGCAGCTCTGGAAGTAAAGTAATGTTTTGGAACATTAGCTTTTCTTCCACAGCTGATCACTTGCTTCCATTCATCTGATTTGAAATGATTTTTCCTACAATGAAAATCTGAATAGTAGACAATTTTACATTTTGGTACTCATTGTTTTCTGGGTCCAGTTTGGTTAGTTCTATAACCTTTAGTTCTTCCTTGCCTCTATGAAAAGCTTTGTGGACTATTAAAAAATTTCCTTTGAAAATTTGGTCTTTGAAAGTTGACCCTCTTAGTCCATTGATTTTGAAGTTTAGGCTTTGATTGATAATCACTATAGGACTTAGATTGCTTTTCTAATCTAGGATTAGTTTTGCTTACCAGAGTCTTATGTTGATTATTTATCATCAGCTTAGTTTGTTTTAGAGTCTGATTGGATGAGCTTCTGAGTCCCAAAGTTTTCAAAGTCTTAGACTTGATAATCTCAGGTTCTGAATACTTAGGTCCTGAGTTGCTCTCTTTGAGGTTCTGAGAAACAACCTCTGATGTAACTTCAGAGCTTGTTTTGCAGACCCCAGAGATACCTTCAGAGTCTGAAACAATCATAGCTTTGCCTTTGCTTTTCTCAGGCACAAAGGTTGAATAAAGGTTATCAGGAATATTATTTAAACAAATATAAGGATTTTGTTTCCCATATGATTTACCATATGAGTAACCAATTCCTTCACCTACATTTTTACAAACGTTATAAATCATAGACGCCATTTTACTTTTGTTGACGTTCTGATGAACAAATTCCTGAAGAGCAACCTCATGCTCATCAGTAGGTTTGTTACATCTTGTGCACCCATTTTCAAGTTCTTCAATTTTGATTAAAGAATTTTTATATAGAGCTTGAAAATGTTCAGCTTTCTTTGCTAACTCATCCTTTTGTGTTTTTAAAAGTTTTAGTTTAGAGGATGACTTAGCAAACTTGCTTAAAGACATACCAAGGTAGGTTAAGAGTTGTTCTTTAGAATAGTTTAAAAATACCTGTTCAGATTCATCAGAGTCTGATTCATCAGAGTCTGATCCTTCAGAGTCTTCATCAGCTGTAGCCATCAGAGCCATATTTGCTTCTTCATCATCACTATCTGAGGATGCTTCCAGGTCTTCAAACGTTGCCATTAAGCTCTTCTGAAATCTCCTCTTGTAGCTACTGAACTTCTTGTTCTTGTCCTTTGATGAAGCTTCAGGACATTTAGCAATGAAATGTCCTGGTTTGTTACACTTGAAGCAATTCTTCTCTTCTCTGCTGGGAGTGTTCCTTGAGCTATTTCCTTTACGACTCTTACTCATCCTTGCCCATTTTTGAAAGTTTCTGGTGAACATGGCAAGTTCTTCATCTTCTTCTTCTTCTTGATCATCTGAGGAAGAATCCTCCTCAACCCCCAGAGTTTTAGCTTTGACAGCTTTTGAACATTTCTTGGTTGAAGTTAAAGCTACTGATCTTTCCTTCTTCTTCACTACATCAGCATTCAAGACCATCTCATGGCTCTTGAGATTGCTGATAAGTGATTCAAGAGAGATTTTCTCAAGATCCTTAGCTTCCTCAATAGCTGTGACCTTAGGTCTCCATTTGTCAGTCAAGCTATTCAGGATTTTCCACACATGATCAGAGGTTGTATAACTTTTCTTCAGAATCCTGAGGTTAGACACCAGAGTCTGAAATCTAGAAAACATGGTCTCAATGTCTTCATCAGGTTTCATGGTAAAAAGCTCATACTGCTGAACCAGTAGTCTTGCTTTGACATTCTGAACTTGCCTATTACCATCATAGTTTGAGCATAGAGAGTCATACATAGCTTTAGCTGTAGATCTATCCATTATTTTGGTATATTCATCATGAGATATTGCTGACATCATGATTTGTTTGACCTTGTTGTGTTTAGAAAAAATCTTCTTGTTCTCAGCAGATAGAGCTCTTTTCTGAGCTATAGTAATCTTACCATCAGAGCCTATTCCATCAATAGGTACTCCTTCTTCTATCAGGTCCCAAAGCTCATCATCAATTCCATTGACATAGTGGTAAATGCTATCTTTCCACCATTCAAATCTTAGAGCATCACCACTAAAGATTGGAACCTTTTTATTGCTGGAATCATGATAAGATGCAGAGGAGGTAGAAGTCATGTTGTCGTAGGTGTATTGAACTTGAGATAGATCTGAAGCAGTAGACGTAGGTATAGGTGTAGATATGGCTTCCCCAAACATACAGAGTTTTTCAAAGATCTTTTACTGTCTCACTGTGAAGTGATTAAAAGACAGAACCGGAGCTCTTGATACCAATTGAAGGTGAAAAACACAAGAAGGGGGGTTGAATTGTGTTGTGAAAAATGATTCTTTTGCTTTAAGGAATATAGAAATGCAGCGGATATAAGAAACTAAACTAAACACAAAACACAAATAAAACAGTGAGAGAGAGAGAGAGAGAGAGAGAGAGAGAGAGAGAGAGAGAGAGAGAGAGAGAGAGAGAGAGAGAAGCACACACAGAAATTTTATACTGGTTCCTCTCACAAAACGAGAGTAGTCCAGTCCCCTTGCACTTCCAAGGGATTTTACTATAATCACAAAGATTACACAACTAATGCTCAAGCACACAAGCAAGAGACTTCCTTGCTCTAGGTCACACAAGACAAAGAGACTTTCTTGCTCTAATCACACAAGATTATAGACTTCCTTGCTTAAGCACACAAGCTTAAGACTTCCTTGCTCAAGTCACACAAGACTTAAGACTTCCTGCTCTAAGTCACACAAGACAGAGAGACTTCACAAACTAACTTAATACACAGATTAAGTAGGACTGAAGGTTCTAAGCAAGACTCTCTAAACACTAAGCTCAGAGTCTGTAATATCAAAAGATATTTAACTTAGAATATTACACTAGAAAGAATAACACAGTTCACAGCTTGAATATGATTTGAATCTTTCTGAGTTCAGATGATCTTCCAATAGTCTTCTCTCTATCAGGATGTCTTCTATTTATACTCTAGGTATAAAGACGTTGAGAAAAGAACCGTTGGTTGTACACTCTCCATTTTGTTGACAAGACGGTTGTACTCTTTGACAGGACCGTTGTACTATTGCATTGGTTATGAGCTGTCTTCCTTCAGAGAGAGTTCTTCAGGATCTGATGATATTGTTTCTTTGATCTTCTGAAGATGTACACAAGCTTCAGACTGTGTTTCTTTCTTTGGCCTCTGAGGACTTCTTCAGAGGCTCTGGTGCTTCTAGCAATTTCAGAGCCTTAACACTTCAGACTGTGTCCTTCAGATGCTCAAATGATGATCTGCGAGAATGACATTTTTACTTTGTTCCTGCACACTAGATCATTCATTAGTAATACCAATTGTCCATTTAATACCTTGTTATCATCAAAACTTAGGGTGTTTTAAAACTCATTTTGTTCCAACAAAATACACTCTTTACATTTACACCCGGTCCACATCATATATTCATTCAAATTAGCGTTGGCTTTCTCAACAACAACCATCACAGGTATGTCTTTTTTTTTAAACACTAGAGTATTTATGGTCTTCCATATATGATAGCAAGGCTTAGTAACTCGACACCATCTTTATTAGCTCGCGTAAGCATCCCCTGTAACCACTCATTGAACCTTTGATTAGGATGTTCTTCGAAATTAATAGTTAGCGGGGAAGCGAACCAAACTTGTTTCGTCCATTCACATTCTTGAAACACATGCTGAATATCTTCAATTTTTGCATTGCACCGGCGGCATAGGATATTACAGTTAACCCCTTTAAAGTGCAAGTTACTACGAACATGAATGGCATTATGAAGATTACACCAGAGAAAATGAGTGTATTATGGGGGGATTTTAAGTTTCCACATAGCATCCCATAATATTGTCTTCCATAGGGGTGCTAGTAGAGGGGTATTTCTCTGCCAATCTTGCATTGCTTTGTACCCTGATTTGACTGTGTACCTCCCATCCTTAGAACATTTTTTTTTTATTTGTGCTTGTTTACTCAATTTTTTATGATTGTCTAAGTTATTGTTGAAAGACTTTATATTATTCAAAAATTGATCTCACTCACAATAATTTTATGTTTCTTTCTGTTTTTCTTTATGAGACATATTAATATTGTTATGCTCGTGAATCTTCTCATTAATCATTATCCTATGTTTTGGTTTATTTTAATTTCTTTCAATCGTAAATTTTTTGCACTGATATATATGGTTTAGAATCCACTTTTGCTCTGATATATATAGTTTATTTACTAAAGTGTAATTATGTGTTTAGTAATCATTCTCTTTTTATGTTAATCCAGGTGGTGGTCAAAATTTGTATTAACTACGGGTTGCAAAAAAAGGAAGACCGGATAAAATTGGGGTGTTTATATTTCAACTCATATATTAATTTGCAGAACTATTTTTTTGTAATTTCTATAGGACCTATTATTTTACTCATATTAATCCAGGTTTATTTTTTTGTAATTTTATATCGGGTTGTTGTCTTGCGGTTGTCGTTTCATGCGTTTTGATATTGTACTACTTGTTTATTTTTATTTTTACAAAACTTAAGTTTTGTTTGATTTGATTTAATTTTGGGTTAAATATATTTTTAGTCCCTACTTTTTATGAAATTGTCAAGAATAGTCTCTACTTTTTACGAAATTGTCAAGAATAGTCCCTATTTTTTATAAAAATTGCCATGTAGGTGACAACTCAATTAAAACAATATGCTACATCATCAGTCCGTTTGCTGATATGAAAAAATAGACGGCAGAGACTATTTTGGATAACAGAAAATTTTCTGGGTTTTTTTTGACCATTTTTGACAATTTCACAAAAAGTAAGGACTAAAAACATATTTAACCCTATAAACTATTTTACAAAAAATAAAAAATAAATCATTCATACCTACACTAAACTTATATTATATAAAATATTTTACATAAAATCAAAATTAAATCCATTCATACATACCCTAAATATAAGATACCAGCTGCAAACAAACACCAAACTTCTCCACTTATCAAAAAAAAAAAAAAAAACCTCTCTTGTAATATACATCGTGGCATTCAACCATTGGTCAAATCTCACACCAAACACAAATTACATTACATCAACAACAACACAACGACCTTAACATCTCTCTCTCTCTCTCCCCCAAAAAACCCGTAATTCTCACCCACTTTCTCTCTCTAAAATCTTCCAATGGTATCCAAAAACCCGAACCCGCCCGAAGGTTTCTGCTTGGATCCGACTCCTATGGCTCTACCCGGTTTCGGCCCCTTCTCTTCCGCCTCCGCCGCCTCCAACTCTTCCGACGACGCCTCCAAGAAAATTCGCAAACCATATACTATAACTAAGTCTAGAGAGAATTGGACTGAACCTGAACATGACAAGTTCCTTGAAGCTCTTCAACTGTAATGTTTTCACTTCTTTCTTTAATTCACGTTTTTATTACTTTTTATTTTTGCTTATGAAAATTTAGATTTTTAGTGTTTTGGTTGAGAATTTGGTTAGTGTAGTATGAGTGTGTTGCTATGAGTGTTTAGTAATGGTTTTGTGTGTTTTATGTGCTGAATTGTGTGCAAAGGTCTGAAATTTAGGGTTTTGAATTGGGGATTTTTTTATGAATTTGAAGATGTTGCAGTAGAAATGATAATTGGGAAGGGTGAAGTTTGAATTTTTAATGCTGAGTTAATAGAGTGAAACAACAGTGAATTATGGAAATGCTTCGTAGGATATGGGAAAATTTTAAAATTTAAGATCAGGGCTGACGCTGGATACTTCTCCGATACATATTGGGAAGTATCAGACGTATCAGTGTCAGATACGGTATCTTACCGTGATACTTGGACAATTTTGGAGTATTAGAGCTTCTAGGTTTTATGATTTCATTTCCTAGTTTCCCCTAATTACTAAAAGGGTATGGATACAACCATTTGGATTTTCTACCTTTTTTTCAAATATGTGAGTGTGGCCAAATAATGTGACCAAATGCTTGTGATCATGCAAGAATTGGTCAGTGTAGGTTTAACCAGTTGTCAATGGCTTCATGTTGCCGAGACGAATTACCTTCCCCTGTCTCACTGACACTAGATCAAGTTGGAGTTAGCTGTTTTGAATTATATACTATTTTCATTTTGATATTTCCAATTTTAATTAGTACGAAAAACTTGTTTTACATTGTGAAAATAAATGAATGAGGGGGACTAGGTATAATTGGACCTAGTTGTATTGATTATGGCATCTAGATAAAATTATATTTGGAAAATATCTAAAAAGAAAAGATTCACTAATTAATCTATAGCAACAATGCAACATTCAAATGTTATGGAGATTACGTAGATTGCCTATATGTTGACAATGTATCGTGGATTTCGAATTATAATAGCATAGTAAATATACTATTATGCTTCCATAATTATACAACACAAATGACTTGAAGCCATGTTACTTTGGTTACTGCTTACTATAATTTTATGTGTCATATTAGGACGATTTTTTCCTTTTTCGTAGAAGAAAATATGATCGAAATAAGGAATAAAAGATACATCTACGAGAATTATGAATCCCACCCTCTTGAAAAGTAGATAAAGGAGTCAAGTAAGCCAAAGTGTCTATAATTCAACGTTGTGTATCTTTGCCTCTCAGTAATAGAACTTCCTTAAAGCGTCTGAGCGCACCAAAAAGAACCATAAACACAACACTTTCTAGCAACACATGTAAATGTCGATAAAAAATTTCTCTCAACCTTACGAACTCTTGAAAATGTTTGCACTTTTTTCTATCCATATATAGACATCGAATTATAATTGATTTACTTCAATTATCATGATAACTTGAGAGTGCTGTAAATCATTGCGTTCTTTTGGTAGAGAGTTTCATTGAAAGGTCAAAACTAATTCCATTTGTTAAATGAAATAGAGTTTCAAATTAAAGCTTAATGCGGCTCTTTCTATCCTTTTTGTTCCTGGCGTCACCATTTTGTATTATCCTCACATTTGTTTGTTCCTTTATTTCTGTATCCAGGTTTGACCGTGACTGGAAAAAGATTGAAGCATTTATTGGATCAAAGACTGTTATACAGGTAATTTCAAATGGGAATAAATATTCTTTACCAAAAGTGCATCATTATATTTAATATTTCCCGCGTTAAGTCTAGACGCTAAAGCTTTTTCTGTAGTTTGCAACATGTAATTATTCCCTCTTCTCATTATCTTCTTTAATATATTGCTAACGTTCCTTGTTGTCCTAATTATCTCCTTAACTCCTCTATTGACTAACTCGCTCACGGGATAATCTATTCTTCCGTAGAGTTTCACCTTGTCCTGATGGTAAATAGGTTGTAGTTGTTAAAAAACATAACATTCTGTAAGAGTCCTACCGAATGATACTTAATGCTATAGTTCCCTGTTCAGTCAAAACCTCCTTTGCATCAAGAGATTTTAGTTGTGGAAGAGGTCTAGTTGGACTTCCCGCTTTCAGCTCCCTTATTATGTGAGTGCTAACCCATGTGTGAATGATGGGAAATGTCCCTAACTGGGTAATGTTAGGAGGATATATAATAGAGAATTAGTTACGGAAGTTTTATAGTCAGTAATTTGATCAGTTAGAGAATATCATGTATAAATAGGAGAATACAAGGATTGATAATAGGATTGAAAGAGAAGATACAAAAGCTATACAATTAAGATGACAACGTTGCACTCAATGCTACCCCAAAGAAGCACTCTCCTTCACTAGAGCTTTCTTTAGTCACAATTCACAATTTAATTATTCATAGCCATCTAAGAATAACCAAATAACAAGTTTTAACAACCACGCAACAAACTTATCACCTTATTAACTAACCTCAATTAACTAACTCTTAATTACTCTAACCATGCAATATTCTATATACCAACAAGTAACAACCTCTGACAAGAATTAGATCATGTTAAACAGAAAACATCAATTGCAGATAACAATATTAGTATTTTTTTTCCACAAACATGTTACAAAAATATTATATGTTATTTATTGATTGGGTGTCTACCAAGGTTATCAAACTTGAGGAGCCTATATTGACTCAACTTGCAAATGATTGAGTGTTCACAGTAGAGATGACTTGAAAGATATGAATGTTTGTGTTTTGGGCTTGTGTTATAGTATTGTTTTTCATGTTTCAATGTGGTATGCATACATTATGTTAAGAAGGACTAAAACAATGCTCTCTGCTGACTATGTAGATACGTAGCCACGCACAGAAATACTTTCTGAAGGTTCAAAAGAGTGGAGCAAATGAACATCTTCCTCCACCCAGGCCTAAAAGAAAAGCTGCTCATCCATATCCTCAAAAAGCTTCCAAAAGTGGTCATTATCTATCACCATATCCTCACCACATTATAATTGCAGTTCTTTCTAATGATTTGTATTTGTTATTTGACAGCTCCTGTACTCCCACAAGTACCAGGGTCTTTTCAGTCTTCATCGGCTTTGCTTGAACCTGGATTTATACTGAAGCATGAATCCATACCAATGCTTGAAACTCCTATTATGAACACTGCGGTGTCTTCATGGTCAAACCATCCGTTGCAAAATACCAATTCATTACAAGGTGTTTAATGCTACAATTTTTGGAGTTCAGATTTTTCTTCCAAAATTTTTGCCATGAAAATAATTTTTGGAGTTTATTCAAGATATTAGAAACTTGTAACTCCCAAAAGAAAATACTGACTACTTGTGTTTGCAATGTCATGTTTATTGCAGTACCAAAAATAAATAATTCTTGCAGTAGCAGTGAAAGTACTCCTACAGTGCGGCCGGTTGGTGAATCTAACAGTCAAGGGAATAAACTTCTTCCATTGAGAGGCAAGGCTTTAGTGATTTACCTTTATAATTTCAGTTGATTTTCGTTTGTGGTTTCATGTATGCACGACAAAGTTGTGGTGTTATTATAGACACAGTTTTTCCTGAAAGAGGCATGTGGGATATATATTTAACCATGTATAATTTGCTTTGCACCAATTTCTTATACAAAAGCTATATTATGTGGGTTCTTAGTAACTGAATTCACCCAACTTTTTTGACAAGTGTTGAGATCTCTGTTATGCTAGCTACATTAGTCGTATCAGATTTGAATCCTGAGTGTAGAAAGGTATGTTGAGAGTCCCACATTTACCAGAGATATGCACTAGGCAATGCTTATAAAAACAGCTAATTCTCACCATTTAGCTGATTTTATGAGGTTAAGAATGATATCAAAATCTATTGCAGACCTGTATCAGGCTGCCTTATCCACCATCGGCTACAAATTTGGCCTAAAAATAGCTTTTATGCTTTGACAATGACAAGCCAGTTTTGTAGGTTGAGTTAGGCTATAAGTCCAAAATGTAATCAAAGTTTATCTTAGAGCTCTTATTATGCCAAGATCTTTGTTATTCCACCCACATTTTTGCACGCTCTAAAGGTCTAGTCATGGATCACTTTGTATTTTAAAATACTTATTTATCGTTCCACTGGCATTAATCCGGGCGTTAGATGTTCAGTTTTGAGTCTGAAGGAGTGTAACTTTGTAAGGTTTTGGGCAGTTGTGGACTCACACAGTCAGTTTTGTGGAGTTGAATTAGGCCCATAATTTATGATCTTCTATACCAAAATATTTACTTGATTTGTGATTGAACTGCAAGGTCAAAAAATATGTGTACTGAGCTTTTATTTTAACTCCACCATGCTCCACTAATAAAGTAATAATAATACAAATAATATGTTTCTGTTAATTTCTATCTTGGATAGATATATTTCATGCAACTCTGTATAAGGAATACCGTTATTTTATTACCCCGGAAGTCATGGTCTATTGTGTTTTTTCAGCATTATGACATGTTGCATTTTATATTTTTCTGCCTGGAAATTCTCTTAGGAGTTTTCTACAGACTCCTACTTTTACCAACATGCAGGCTCCCGCCCAAATATCTTTTCTTTCTTTTCTTCCATAATGATACAATTTTCTTTATATGATGTTGTTTAACTCTTTCATATTCACCATATCCTCAATAAATTAATTAGCATTTTAATGATTTTTATTTTATTTCTAATGCAGTTCTTCCAGATTTTTCTCAAGTATACAACTTCATTGGCAGTGTATTTGACCCAGAAGCAACTGAGCATCTACAGAAACTTAAACAAATGGACCGTATAGATGTTGAGACGGTATTGTTATTCTGCTCAGCTTGGTTGGATTCTGTTGTACTTGGTTTTTGTCCAATTATATTTTAAATAATTACTTTCTATTTAGTACCGATGCTTTAAATTGAAGGTGTGTCCGGTATCTGACACACGTTGATATCGGACACAAACATGTAGATCTGTTCAATCAGTTACATTTCCTCATATTATAACTAGTATCTACATGCCAGCGCTGTGTTTTGTCATTTATATGTGTCAATGCTTCATAACTACTTTTTGTATTTTGTGGCTGTTAAAAAGTACTAATAAATGTACCGTGTTGGCTCTTTTAGGTGCTTTTGTTGATGAGAAATCTGTCTATCAACTTAACTAGCCCAGATTTTGAGGATCATGTAAGTATTCATGCTACTGGTCTTTAGATTGTTAAAAAATATCACATACATCCTGATAAGTACATGCCTGTACCAGACCCTTGTAGAAGCACCATAAGAGTTTATTATGGTATAATATTATTAGTCTATTTTTTTTTACTTTCAGTAATTGAAGTATGATTTTTGGTAGTGCTATCTCAAAACATCAACTAATCTGTAATTTTATCCTCTACACTGAAATTAATTTTGATGTATAAATAATGGCAAATTGCACTCACCTCCCATCTATTTTGTAAAATTATAGGAGGGTGTATAATTTAAGTAGACCTGAGGGAGATGATGCGTCATTTCAGTATACCTCAGACGAGGTGAGTGCAATCTTTCCTAGAAATAAGTATAGATGCTATTCATTAACCACTTAATGAACACAATTGGCTAGATGGTGCTTAATTTTCTAAAACAGGTTTCTTTTGGCAAGATAAACCTTAGTTTCTTAGTCGTAGCTTTCTAGGTACTTGTGTTCTATGTTGTCCTGGTTCTTACGGTATACACAGCATGTATTGTAGACTGCCTTGTCTACAACATTTTGTTTCTTATCCTACTATTTGGCATATTCAGTCTTATGCATCTTGAGCTCAAATCTCTTAAGAAACAGAAAACTCACCAGCATCAGTTTTTTGACTTTAATGTTTATTTAACATGATGAATGCATTTGTTAGCTAGCTTAAAACAAACAAACAGACAAAATGCCGCATACTTTTTTCTTTTTTTTTTTGAACGGCAAAAATGCCGCATACTATGGGGCATGGTTAATCTCTAATTACTGAATAGTTTCAGTCGAAGAAAGAGAACAAAAATACTATTTTGTTTTGTTCCAGTAATTGAAGAAGATTCCAACCCCATAAAATGCATATTCATTTAGCATATTAACTTCATTAGTTTAAAAAAGGCATAATGCATCCTTAGGTCCTTTAAGTTTTACGTTTGTATCAGAAAGGTCCTTCAAGTTTTTTAAATATCAGATAGGTCCTTTAAGTTTTACGTTTGTATCAGATAAGTCCTTTAAGTTTTTTAAGTATCAGATAGGTCCTTTAAGTTTTAAGTTTGTATCAAATAAGTCCTATTTCTTAAGGACCTATTTGATACAAACTTAAAGGACTTATCTGATACAAACATCAAACTTAATCTAATACTTAAAAAAATTAAAGGACGTATCTGATACTTAAAAAACTTGAAGGAACTATCTGATACAAACGTAAAACTTAAAAGACTTATAGATGATTTTGCCTTTAAAAAATGCCACTAGTATTAGCGATAAGAAACTATATATGTATTCGCCTTTTCCCGATGACTGATGGAGATGCTTTTCATATTTCATGCAGAAAAAGATGCTTTCATCCTATGAAGTTGATCGAGAGACAAATAACTATCTCAACCAAGATAGACCGATACACGACGAACAGTTGAAGAGTTCTACTACTTAATTAGATGGGGTTGGATCCATAAGATTGGTTCATTTTTCAGCAATTGGATTCCATAATGTTGCATTATGTAAGATGCGTTGGAAAGTCAAGAAGCTGCTGAAAGGTTCCAGTCACAAGATGTTGTACTAGTATGTAATTGCTGTTAGCAGCTAAGAAAAGCCTTGATTGATTCTCTTCATTCATTTTTATGTCGTGTATATATCAAAATACCTTGATATAAAAGACAATAAAAATGTAGAAATGTATAGTTTTTCTAGTTCTGAGAAGGTTCCATACAGCATCTAAAAATTAAAATTATTAAGCTTTGTGAAACAGTCTCAAAGACTACCTAGTAGTACCTCATTATATATAGAAAAACGGATGTAAATCAACTAGTGTTTGTTCCTACCAGCCTTGCTACAAAATGACAATTACTTGTACCCTTTTTTCTTCTTTCAATGTAATCGGATTCAAGTTTCTAAGGGCAAATAGTTCATTTTTTCCTGTGAAAGTATAATTCGTTATCAAATTAATTTCTGAAAGTGTTAAAAATTAGAAATACATCCATATTATCTCCTTTGTTAATAATTTTATGGACTAAATTAACAAAAAATATGTTCTCAAAAAATACATTTGAGAACTAACTTTTTACTCAAAAACAAATTGGACTGATACAACTAATAAAAATAAATTAATACTATAATTTCATCGATTAAATTAATGAATAATACATTTGATAACTAAATTTCTTTGCTTAAAAACAAAACTAAATTTCTTTGCTTAAAAACAAATTTGGACCGATACAATTAATAAAAGAGATGCCTACAGATGTATGTGAAAACATCAAGAGAAACGTACACAATGAGTTGTCGAATAAATTGAAACTACAACATTGCAGCACTTTTTCCCTACATTCCATCACAATTAATTTGTACTCAAATTTGTTTAAGCAAGAATAGTGGCAAGGTAGTATTAGAGGGAATGACCTTCTGAGAAGTCTATATGTCGCACAAAAAATCCGTGTAAGAAGTTTATAATATAACACGGATTAGATTAGAAATTTATAATAACACGTACGACCCATTGTAATATTTGTGCTTAGATTAGCTATAACTTCACCCATCGATTCTACCATCTTTCTCCTCACAAGGGAAAGATATCAATCTTAGTTTTTTCGCGAAGCCAATAACAGCATATTAATATACTATATTGGATAGACAATCTATAGCTTAGAGAACAAAACTAACTGAATCTACCACAAAAGTTAAACAACATTTTATAAAGACTAGTTTTGTACCCAAAAAAATGAAAGAAACAAAAGACTAATTTTTCATTTTCATTGACGAGACTAACAACCAATACCTGTATAGTTTTGACTAACAACCAAAACCTGTATAGTTTTTCATTTATCATTTTCGTAGACAAAACCAAAACCCAGCACCATTAACTATTCAAGGAAAAAATGACTAAGACACAAAAAGCATCCACCATATTTTCACCAATTTTAACAAACTAATAGCAACCCAATGACCAATTATTAACAACCGAATTCAAAACCAGTATAGGATTTTAGTCCACTTCTTCCATCTTGCTCTCCTCAGCACCATCTTCTTCCAATGGAGGCATATCAACATCATCAGCACCAGTTTCCTCCTCATCAATGCTAAGACCCAATTTCAACATCCTATAAATCCTTCCACCAAATGTGTTAGGATCATCAAGGCTAAAACCTGAGGTCAAAAGAGCAGTCTCAAAAAGCAGCAGCACAAGATCCTTCACTGACTTATCATTCTTATCAGCTTCAGATCTCTTCCTCAACTCCTCCATAATGCCATTATCAGGGTTGATTTCCATAGTTTTCTTGCTAGCCATGTAGCTTCCCATGCTACTGTCTCTTAGAGCCTGAGCCTTCATAATCCTCTCCATGTTTGCGGTCCATCCATATTCACCGGTCACCAAGCAACAAGGAGAATCAACAATCCTGTCAGAGACAACTACCTTCTCCACTTTATCACCCAAGATATCTTTCATGACCCTGCAGAGATCCTCAAATGATTTCTTTTTCTCTTCTTTTTTCTTCTTCTCTTCCTCAGTTTCATCATCCAGCTTCAATCCTTCCTTTGTTGCTGAAACAAGTTTCTTTCCGTCGTACTCCTTCAGTTGTCCCACAGCATATTCATCAATGGCATCGACCATGAAGAGCACTTCATAGCCCTTCTTCTTGAGTCTCTCCAAGAATGGAGAGTTCTCCACAGCCTTTTTGCTCTCTCCAGTGATGTAGTAAATGTCTTTCTGGCCTTCTTTCATTCTGGTGACATAGTCCTTCAAGCTTGTCAATTCATCTCCACTCTTTGTAGAGTGATATCTGAGCAAATCAGCAAGTTTAGCCCTGTTCTGGCTATCTTCATGAATGCCCAATTTCAAATTCTTAGAGAAAGCATCATAGAATTTGTTGTAATCTTCCTTGTTCTCAGCAATCTCATTGAACATCTCAATGCATTTCTTTACAAGATTCTTCCTGATCACCTTCAAGATCTTGTTCTGTTGCAACATCTCACGAGAGATGTTGAGTGGCAAGTCATCAGAGTCGACAACACCTTTCACAAATCCAAGATACTCTGGTATGAGCTCTTCACAGTTGTCCATGATGAACACCCTCCTAACATAAAGCTTGATGTTGTTCATCTTCTTTCTGGTGTCAAACAAATCAAAGGGTGCCCTTTTGGGAACAAAGAGAAGGGCCTTGAATTCAAGCTGTCCCTCTACAGAGAAATGCTTCACGGCCAAGTGTTCTTCCCAGTCATTAGTGAGGCTCTTGTAGAAAGCAGCATATTCATCCTTGGTGATCTCCTCTGGCTTGCGTAGCCAGATTGGCTTCTGCTTGTTGATGAGTTCCCACTCATGAGAAACCTCCTTAATCTTCTTTGTTTTCTTGGGATCTTTCTCCTTGTCCTCAACAGCCCCTTCTTCCTCCTTCTTGGGCTCATCATCTTCATCGTCACTGATCTCTTTCTCAGTAGTCTTCTCAGTCCATAGGTAAATTGGATAGCTAATGAATTCAGAGTGCTTCTTCACAAGATCCTTGATTCTTCTTTCCTCCAAATATTCCAACTGTTCATAAAATGAACCAATCATTAATTCAACATAACTATTGAATAACACATGTATTTTTCAAAACTTACATAACCATTTGTTAAAAAAGGTAATCACTAATTTAATCTTCGAAATAATTAGAGCTATGTGAACGAAATTTCAAAAGATTCTTCAATCAATAAACTCCTCTTTGCTAGACAAATGCAGAAGTTAAATTCACAATCCAAAAGAATTACTTTAATAATTAAACTACCTGATCCTCTTTGAGGAAAAGAGTGATCTTAGTTCCCCTACCAAGTTGCTCGCCACCAGTATCTCTTGTAACAGTGAATGAGCCACCAGCTTGTGATTCCCAAATGTATTGTTCGTCATCATAGTGCTTGGTGGTAACAATGACTTTCTCTGCAACAAGATAAGCAGAGTAGAATCCAACACCAAATTGACCAATCATGCTCACATCAGCACCAGCCTGCAATGCCTCCATGAACTCCTTGGTTCCAGACCTTGCAATAGTACCCAAGTTGTTCACCAAGTCTATAAAAAAGACAAACCAAAACGGAACTTTCAGAGTGGTTCCAAATCATAATTACTAATGAACACCACATGTACTATGTTTAGATTTAAACAAGCTTAACAGGATTACAATTTTCCACCAAAATTTTAACATGAGCTACACTTTAAAACTTTCACAAATTCATGATGCCAATTTGAATATCATTGCCAAATTCAAACATACAAACAATCTTCTAAAAAACAAGGAATTATGACATTACCTGCTTTGGTCATGCCAATGCCACTGTCTATGATAGACAGCGTCTTGTTGGCTTTGTCAGGCACAATCCTAATGAAAAGCTCTGGTTGGGCATCAAGCTTGCTCTTATCAGTCAAACCCTCAAAACGAATTTTGTCCAAAGCCTTTTGCACCAAAAATTACATCCAAAAGCACAGTTAGTGAAAGTTGAATTGCATATACTTCATTAAATAAACAGACGTATTAATAGAAATATTGACAATACTCAGGATACAGATTACAGAAAATAATTCAATTTAATAAATAGCAGATTATGATATTACAGAAACTAATTCAATTTAATTAACAGAAAACATATTGTGATAAACTAATTAAATTGAGATCATACAAAAAAACAATTATTAAATTACCATATATGGGATCATACCAAATAAAAGTGCTTCAATTAATTAAACTACCACATATAAAAAAAATAAAAAAATGAAAAATAATAATAATATTATCAACTTCATAGTTCAATCGATTGTAACAGTAACAATACTCAGGTAACTAACTTAACTAAATACTATTATTATCAACTTTTTAGTTCAATCGATTGTAACATTAAGAATACTCAGGTAGCTAATTTAACTAAATACTATCATTATCAACTTCATAGTTCAATCGATTGTAACATTAACAATACTCAGGTAGCTAATTTCAGAAACTAATTCGATTGAATCTATAGAATACATATCGATAATACTCAGGTAGCTAATTTCAGAAACTAATTCGATTGAATCTATAGAATGCATATCGATAAACTAAATAAGTCGATTAACTGCTGCATATAAACAACTACTAAATGTATGACTACGAATAGTATCAACTTCATATTCCAAAAACTAACAGGAAAATAATAGTAATTCAAGATTAACTTGTTAATTAATAATCGAAACAACTACTAAATGTATGACTACGAATAGTATCAACTTCATATTCCAAAAACTAACAGGAAAATAATAGTAATTCAAGATTAACTTGAAAATTTAATTAATAATCGAAATGTGAATGAATCAAACACGAACTAATGCATTAATCCGAATGTGAATGAAACAAACACAAATTCACTAGTAAACTAAAACTAACTCCATAATTCCAAAATTATCATGAAAACAGTTACAATATAGATCAATTAACTGAAATGCACATTAATCGGAATATGAATGAAACAAACACAAATTCATTAATAAACTAAAATTAACTACATAATTCAAAAATTAGCATGAAAACAATTACAGTTATAGATCAATTAGTAATTGAAATGTGAACGAATCCACAAATCAATATACGATGATAAATGATGAATTGAAGAAACGCGAACTTACATCAGAAGAATTGCTGATAAGTTCACGCAAGAAAATCTCCTTATTGCTATAGAAAGTGTTGATAATCAAGCTAAGTAGTTGATTAATCTCAGCTTGGAATGCGAATGTCTCAACGTCTGCCATTGAAACTCGATCAAGAAACGGTTAGCGAATTGTAGAGAGAGAGATAGCGAATTGCAGAGAGAGAATATTGAGATGCTTCGACGAAATGATGGAAATGAATGAGGAGAGGTTATATAGTGTGGTGAATGAACTGGTTCTGGATTCTTCTATTACTCTCTAGATAATGTGGTAATACGGTGCCGTTTTGAGTGAACCGAGAACGTTCTGTTGTAACGGTTTAGTCTGGAATGTTCGCGGCTTTTCCGTTGTTAGAGGACGATAATCTGGCGCGGGAAATTCAGAGAATGATTTTTTTAGTTTTTCGCCGTTCGGTAAAACTTGATTCGGCCAAAAAATTTAAAAAAAAATTTATTTGGCTAAAATAATTGAGTAATCTTTCATTTGTTTACCATTATAAAAATATTTTTTTAAAATGCGAAGCTTGGGTTCTTTGGTTTAAAAAAATGTATTTTAAAATGATAAAATATATTTTTTTGTCAAAGAAATCTAAAACAAATGGACCAAATATTACCTCAAATTTTCTCCAAAACTTAGGCCCCGTTTGGCTCAGCTTATTTTCTATTTTTCTATTTCACTTTAAATGAAGTAGATCAGTAAAAAATTATGTTTGACTTTATTTCTCCTTACTTTTGATTTCTTTACTTTATTTCTCTATTTATTTTACGTAGATATATGGTCAAAAACAATTTTTTACTTCCTTAATTTTTTTAAAAAGAAATAGAAAAGTAGAACATAAGTCGGGTCAAACGGAGTGTTAGTAGACTCGCTAATGAAAAACATTTATACGACTAATAAATGCATCTTTATTTTCAAATGTTTTGACCAATGATATGAGCGGTTAATTGAATGCAATATTCATATAAACTCAATTGACAATTTTAAATGCAACAAATCAATAAGTGAGACAAGTCTTTCATCATGTACAAACTTGTTTTCACTATTAGATCAATAAGTCTTACCATTCAACCAAATGAGATGTGATGTGACACTTTGACCCAATTGTGAGACTTATAGTGGATGAACTTATAGCAAATAGCTAAAACGCTAGCTTATAACTAATAGGAAATCAGTTAGTTGATTGAATTGTATTATTTGATGAAATTAGCGGTTGACCTATTTTATAAGTATAAAATGTCGTAAAAAAATATGTTTAATTAATATTGGAAGAAAATATGATAAACTATAAGCTAATTGAATCAATTTATCAAAATAAGTCATAAGCTAAAAGCTCATGAGAAAAAAAAACTTTATCAAACATTATTTTTGTCATATGAACTTATAGGCTATAAGCCAGAAGCTCAAAATATGGTGTTGCCAAACAGAGTCTTAGGTTGTGTTTGGTAGAAAATAGCGGATAGCTGATAATCTATCTTACATCGAATAAGCTACCTGATTAAATTTGTAGTGTTCGCTAAAATTACTGGTTGAACTGCCTTATAAGTATGAAATGACATAAACAAAATATGTTTAATTAATATTTAATTTTTTTCTAGTAAGATGACAGGGGTAAAATTGGAATAAAAAATATAAGCTATAAACTCATAAGCTATTTGAAATAGCGTTTGAAAAATTAGCTATAAGTTAGTAAAATATGCTATAAACTCTTTAAAAAACATTTACCAAACATGTCTTTTTTTTGTCATGAGTTAGGAATGTCAATTTGCATTCGTCAGAGCGGATTTCCGTGGGGATTGCCCCATTCGGAGATCCGAAAACGGTGATTTTTTCCCCGTGGGAACGGGGATGGAGGCAAAAATTCTCCCGCGGGCACTTCGGGGCGAGGATCAGGGATTAAGCATCCGTCTCCGCCGATTCCCCGAATCCGTCCATATATACTTATAAATATATATTATTACTACTACTACTATTATTATTATTATTTTGGTAATTTATTATTATTATCAATTTTTTTTTGAAAGATTATTATCAAATGTTGATTCTTTTTCAAAATAAAAAATAAAATAAAAAAGTAACTGAGGAGTCAATGTCGATTATTTTCTCTACTGATTGTTAAAAAAATTGATTGTTCATTGTTTTTTGTATGATTATGCATTGTTTTATGGTTATGAAATGCATTATGTATTGTTTTGATCATTAAAAAAAAATGCAAAATATTTGTTTTTTAATAATAAGAAAGGAAAAAATAATATCATAATTTTGTCCAAAAAATATAGAAATTCTGTAATATTCGATCTCCGTGGATCTCTGCGGGCACCGTGGGGATGAGGATGGGGACAAATGTTCCCTCGTGGAAACGGAGATGAAGGCAAAAAATTTCCCTAGACACTTCGTGGCAGGAAACGGGGAAGCTTCCTCCGCACATTCTTTGCCCCGTTGACATCCCTAATATGAGACTTATTAAAGGTCCGTTTGGATTAACTTAATTTTGAGATTATGCAAAATAACTTATGCAAACAAATAATTTTTTAGGTATTAATATAAGTTTGTTAAGGTAGTTTATGTAAAAATAGCTTATAAAAATACAATTTTTGTTAATGGAAACTTGTAAATTAACATAAAATTTTATTTATTTGCATAAGTTGTTTTACATAAGCTAAAAAATAAATTAATCCAAGCGAACTCTAAGTATACTTTTTACCATTTCATATTAATCTAATAAATATATTTTTTTAATCTAATAGTAAAAACTAACTTATACATCACTATAAAAATTTACCTATTTTAGTACCAACGTATTTTTGAAGATAAATGCTTGCAGCATATCTGAAAAATTAATGATACAACTCAAAAAGATTTTAGAGCCAACCTATTTTTGAGGAGAATTGCTTGCAGCTTACATGAAAGATTAATTAATGATACAACTCAACAAGATTTTTTGACTAAAGATATTCATTAATGCAAGACAACTTTAAAATAGTTAAAAATATAAACTATAAATTTGCAAATAAATTTACAGTATCCATGTTAATAGTATAAAACCACAAATTGTATAAGCATATCAATATGACTATATTGAAGTGTTCGGAATGTTCATGCCCCCAGATTTGTACCTGAAACAAATGAACACCGCACAAAAACAAGACAACAAAATACTCTGTACAAAGACGGGACAACAAAATAGACCGTACGAAGACGAAAAATCAAAATAAACAAATATGTAAAAATCACACTTATCTACTATGTGAGAGAGAGAGAGAGAGAAACAATTTAGAGTGGTAATTTCAAACCAAAATTGACTTTAAATTACCTCTCTCCGGTCCGGTAGATTAAAAAAAAAGTTGTGACGACTAAGTTAGAAGAGAAGTGGATAACTCAAAAAGATTTTAGTGCCAACCCGGTTCCATTTGAAGACAAATGCTTGCAGCATATATGAAAAATTAACGCTACAACTCAAAAAGTTGAAAAAATGGGGCATTCCGAGAATTGAACTCGGGACCTCTCGCACCCTAAGCGAGAATCATACCACTAGACCAAATGCCCTTGTTGTTTACTTCTTTCAAATCAAGCAAATTCAATAAACATGATTTAAACTCGTCTTAGATTCACAATATCATCTTCTATGTAACTCAGATTCACGGCATGGCGACAACAGCACCGCTTATTCACAAACGCTTCTTCAGGTATACGCAAAACCCTTTGTTACAATTAATAATTTTGATTAATTATATTTTATAGCATGTTGTGATTCTTCATATTCAGATTTGTGCATGTTTGGTAAGATGATGGATTAATTTTGCTAAATTTATATTTAGGGTGTGTTTGGTTTTGTGGTGACAAAAATTGATTTTGAGTGAATTGATTATGTATACTGATTTCAGCTTAAAACTAAGTTGAAGTTAAAGTGATTTATGTTTGGATTATGGAAAAGTGAGTTGAACAATGAATTTGATTTTGAGTTTAAGAATCAATTCTATAATTAAAAGCTCCAATTTCTAGTTTCAAGTTAGAATCAATTCTGGAGGTAAAATGAATTCTACTCGGGAGCAACTATACATGTCAAATCAATTCTAGAATCAAAAGCTCCACTTTCTAGCTTCAAGTTAGAATGAATTATGGAGGTAAAATCAATTCTACATTTCGAGAATCAAATTTTCCTGTTTCAAAAGTGAAACCAAACATACAACATGCACGTAATACTGTTGCAGAAACATCTAAAACCTTTATATTGAGACTGCAATTGTAGTTATATTTTGCAATTTAGATCTATGCCATCAATCATTGAACCGACTCTCTTATGGTGAGCAATTCTTTTAGTGTGTATATAAACCATCTACATTTACTGAATAGATCAATGGTTGATGATAAATCATTAGTTTGTTATGGTGTGAATTCTTGATTTTCTAACTATATGAACTACTTCCTTAAAAAAAAAAACTATATGAACTACTTACTTTAGAAATGAAAATCTAACTTAATGCGGTGTGTTTGCTCGTTGGGATTCCATTCGTAGCTCAACATGCTGTGAAATGTTAGAGCCAGCCACCATTGGTATATTAAAATTACTGAACAAATTCATGGTTGATGAAGATCATTAGTGTGTTAAAATATGAATTCTTGTTTTTCTGACTATACTAACTACTCACTTTAGAGGAGCAAAATCCAATAAAATGTTATGCCTCTCCTCGTGGGTATATGTGCCATGGTTCGGCATGCAGATGATTATTATGAACAATTCCACACCAAATGATAATCCTTGTTTGGTTAAAGTAAATATCTGTTGATGCTTCTGATGAAAGTGTTAGTGGTTTTCTGAAACCTTTGATCTAGTAACTGAAGTTAGCTTATATCACTTGTGTTGCCACTGTGTAGTTTCTTCATTTCTTTCAGTATAGCCAAGAACATGACATGCTTGTTTCTGTTGTACTGTTAATTACCGATATAATTGCATAATTTTGAATTGCATTCTGTAGTATAGCTCCTCTTGGTTTGACTTTGGAGGATATTGAAATCTAATCAGTGTTTATGCCTGAAAGCGGTCGCATATCTCAAACCGTGTCTATTTTGCTAAATGCCTGGTTGCAAATGCATGACTCCTGGTCTTTTATGTTTGATTTATGAGCCTAATTTGCCCATTGGGCTACCAAGCCCATAAAAAGGGCAATCCATTTTCCTTCTCTGGCTTTAGTTAACCAAAAGCATTTTGTTGACTGGTTCTTTCTGTCTGTGATGCTTTGTTCAGTGATGAAATCAATTCTCCCGAATGCTGATTGCTGTTTTTGATGTCAACACACTTTCATCTTAGCCATAGTTTTCCGGAAGAATCAAATTGAAATCGAGTGGTGTACTTAATTAAATGGGGGAAGAAGAGGGGGCTGACAAATCGAGGAGAGTTGTTTTTGTGACTGTAGGGACGACTTCTTTCGATACTCTCGTGAGAGCTGTGGATTCTGAAAATGTTAAGAAAGAGTTGCTTGTAAAAGGGTATACCCATCTTCTTATCCAAATGGGTCGTGGATCTTATGTTCCTACCAAGGTAGTCTCAAATCTTAATATGCAATATGCATTCAAATTTTGTATTTTTCTTAGTATGCGTTCAATTTTGTATCTTTTTTTCTTAGTCTCACCTATTTAATGATGAGATAGATAGACATAAATTTTTCTCATAGTGGGATCTGTTGAATTTTTCTCTACGAAAGTCCATGTGTGCGGCATTGTCACTTTAAACATTTGCTGAATGAACTTTACTGCACAAACTTAGTACCATGGCTAGTAATAGTCTGGGCCGGTGAGGGATGGAAAATGAACTATTTTTAACTTTGAAGATAATTGGGTGATGCAGCCTCAGTGGAAGTGGCAGTCTTGGAAGCTTGCATGATTAGTATGTGGCTTTGCAACAAACTAATACTGCTTATTATTCGCAATGCTGTCTTTGGTAGATGGTGGAAGACCAAAAACCTGCCATATAAACACGTCTTTGCCTATGGCGGTTGTAAAAAAATCTGCCATGCCATTCCGCCATGACCGTCATTTAACAACACTGATTATACGTGTAAAGGATTTTAGAGAAGGAAGATAAAAATGTGGATAAATTTGTAGATACAATTACCTTGTATTATTTGCTTTGGAAAAATAAGCTGTAGTACATAATTTTAATACTTATGTAAATGAAGTATCTAAAAGTATCCTTTTATATAGAAGATACTTTTCTTTTTACTGAGTTAATTCTCGTTAGTATCTAAAAGTATCCTTTTACTGCAGTCTGAAGGAGAAAGTTCATTGGTTGTAGACTACTTCACTTTCTCTTCCAGTATCGCAGACCATCTAAGATCTGCTTCTCTTGTCATTAGTCATGCAGGTATGCTTGTTACAACTTGTCTATTACATGTTACTTTGCACTATTTATAGCCACTTTATTATGTTATTTGTATAAGACTGATTCATTAGAATGCCTAGTCTTTCTCAATGGTTCCATCAAATCCCAGCTTAACTAATATTTTCTATTACTTTGGTTATCCTTGGGGGACCTATTATCCAACGTGCCCCCTCTCAAGACACCTTTTTCTTAAGATGGAAGTTAGGAAACTTATCCTGTAATATAGACGAGTTCAACTAAGAATTTTCGTAGTCAGGCAAATTTTCCTGATTGATAAGAACTTTATCTCCATTGGCATTAGCTTGGATTTCAAGGGCTCAGGCCCGGTCCAAGCATAAGGTGGATCAAGCCCCTTGATTTAGACCTCACAAAAAATTTACTTTTTTAAAGGGATTTAGACCTCCAAATAAACAACTTTATTAAGCGCTTGTACTATAAACAGCTGTTCTAGGTAAAAAAAATAAAAAATTATCCTGTTTGGATAATAAGCACTTATAGTATACAAACTATCACATAATTGCTTATGTATAAGCTATTTCTATAACAAAAGAAAAAATAAAGTCAAATTGTTTTCATGCACATTGGTAGTCGTTTGTTAGGGTTGATTATGATTGGATCCACTGTGTCGTTTTGTGTGTATTAATTACCCAAAATGGTTGACCTACACCTTTGTGTGGATTTACCAAGTTTGGTTCTTGCCCCCCAGTCTTTGTATTTTTTTATTTTTATTTAATTTACTTTTTATTTGTGCTTAAAAAATATATATATATAAAGCTATAAATTGTTTTTATAAACTATCTTAGAGAGCTTATGGAAAAAAGCTAAAAACAATTCATGAACATTTCATACGCTGTTTTCCATAAACAGTATCACAAGTGTTTATGCCCAAGGTTGTCAGAATCGAGAGTTTGCTTTAAATCAAAAGAGGATAGTAAGATCGAAAAGTCGTAAATCGCAACCAAAAACGATGGATTCTACTCAATTAATTCTGTTGAATCGAAGGGGAAAATCGCAACCAAAATCGACGATTTTGCGATTTTGTGCGATTTTATTGGGATTTTGCTCTGATTTAGGATTCTACTCAGGATTCAGATCGTTTAGGGTGAGCAAAATCCATGATTTTACGATTCTGATCCCGATTTTAGCAACAGTGATTATGCCAGTAGATAACCTCAAATAAGCCTATTCAAAGTTTAGCTTATAAGCAATTGAACTGATTTTCTCCCTCCTTATCATAAGGTCCATAATGTCTAGAACTGAAGTTCTGATTTACCCTTTTAGCCAAAGCTCTCAATCTGAAAGGCTGTATCTTCCGAAAAACTATATCTCCTACGTGGAATTCAACTTTTGTTGTCTGTGTTTACTTCCTGGTTATGCTTTTTTTTTTCGTGCCCAAATCAAATGCTCCATCAATTCTGCTATGTGATGCCTTTACACACTAATTTTTGCAATAAAATAAAATGATCCGTCAATTCATCCGACATGTGATTTCTTTCAGCCATCAACCTTAAATCTCTATTGCGGGTTGAGGCGCATCTCTATTTAATACAGGTGGGTCTCTCCAAAATAAGGTCTTAAAAAGGGGTCCATCTTTGCATTATAGCATTTTTTTGTGACTAATTTGCAGCATAGTTATAGTAAGCAACTTCGCATTATTCCAAAACTCTGCCAATTGAGCCATTTTAGCCCATAATTAGGTTTAGTTCGCGTAAGACACCTAAGGCAAGACTCCAAACATTTGTGAGCAGCCTCAGTTTGTCCATTCAATTGAGGATGACATGCCGAACTGAATTTTAGTTTGGTTCCGTTCATTTGAAATAATTCAATCCAAAAGGTATTGATCAAACTACATCCCTATAAAAACTCTGTCCCGTCAAAAACAATCGAAAATGGTTATGCATAATTATTATGTTCATGCTCTATAGCCTGTCATCATGAGTTAGAAACATTGCTATCTCACAGTTACCGTTACTTAGTTGCATATTTTGTTACATGTGGAGTTTTTAGCCAATACCTTCAGTTTATTGTTTTATTCATTATCAACAATTTAATTACTATCTTTAAAGTACATGACAAGCATTAAAAAATAGGATTTTGTGAGATGACTAGAAAGGGATGATCCTTGGGTAGTAACTGAAACTACTTTGATATTGTGCAGGGTCAGGTAGCATATTTGAGACATTGCGGCTACGCAAACCTTTAATTGTGGTTGTAAATGAAGATTTGATGGATAATCATCAAAGTGAACTTGGAGATGAACTTGCCAACAGAAAACATTTGTATTGTGCTAGTCCTCAAACACTCCATCAAACTATAGCAAATATGGATTTAAATTCTCTTCTTCCCTACACTCCAGGTGATGCTACACCAGTGGCCAATCATATAAACAGATTCCTTGGTTTTCCTGATGATTGATCTCAACGCTTTTCTTTTTCTAGTCAAAAGAATTGGTGACGGATAATAATTTCTATTTGGGTTATAGTATGTGCTTAATGATATTTTTATTTATTTATTTTTTGTGACTGATGTTGAGGTATAGTGAAAATATGTTTTTTTCTATAATCAGGCACAAAATTACTGTAGGTCCAAGTGGCAAGAAGCTTAATTCTTAAACAAAACATTGGATTAGTATGTTGTGAATGAAAAAATTTGTCACTCAAAAACATATATTTTCTGCCATCTGAAGATATATTTCCAGGCAAAAATATACTCCAGTTGTTGACATTAATAACAAAAGCACGGTCGCCAACTTGTTTCTGGAATAGTTCAATAAAATAATCAAGAGCAATGAACTTAAAAACTTAAACTAAAGTGCAAATAGCTTTGTGGACATCCTCCAATTGAGTAATTTTGTTGAATTTCCTTGTTGCTTGCTACAGCATAAAAGTAGCGTGTATTCAAGTTGCCATCGCGATGCCAATAGGTCTTGGCTCTTTGTTTCCAAAATAAGTCATCCTTGACGAGAAGAGAGTTAATCAGTTTCCTCAAAGCATTAAAATAGAGGAATAAATTTGATATCGAGCTTTGTCCAATTTTCTGCCACAAATTTCAATATCTTTTATGATTTTATGACAATTCTCGCAAGGTTTGTAGCACATCTATCCAACTTATAAGATATGTTACTAGTCCCATAGACTTGCCATCTTTGTTTGACAAAACTTTCGAATTCAGTTTCAACAATCTAAGCATTTTCAAATATCTGGTCGTAGAGGTTTATTGTGAGGGGCAGGTGGAACAATTGCAAATTGCACCAATCCCGATTTGCCAAAAGCGCGATCAAATTTTTCTTCAATTGTTCTATCTATTCCCAGACTTTTAAACCACTTGAAGGGGTATACCTCCATGTGAATGTAAATATATATCAATCAACCCCACATTAATAACAACCTCTTTTAAGCCATTAATAGCCAATTAGGTATGTCAACTTGACCCTTTCTCTCAACTGCGGAAGAAATTTCATTGAAGTCCTCTATGTTACCATGTGAATGTAAATATATATGGTCAAATGTATCTGTAGGTCCATATAAGTCCTTTAAGTTTTTTAAGTATCAGATAGGTCCTTTAAGTTTATTAAGTATTAGATAAGTCCTTTAAGTTTTACGTTTGTATTAGATAGATCCTTTAAGTTTTAAGTTTGTTACATTTTGCAAAAACAAGATTTAGTCAGATGTGGCAACATCTGGAACCACATCCTGAAGCCAGAAAATGTGCAAAGTTTGTTACTTGAAAAACACACGTTTTATTTGTGAAGTAAATCCATTAAGCGACTTTCTTGTTCCCAAGACGAAGAATTCAACTTATTTCTTGATCATATCGCATTTTGTAACACCCCTAAAGATATGCCTATATTTTAGGGTTTTTGTTGGATTTACTTAAGAGAATCTTTTGCTATCGGATATGTTCTAATTTTTTGTTATTTGTGAAGCCTGAAATCAAGGAACAACCCAGGCTATCTCAAGCTATATATATTGAAGACTCAGACCTATTTTATTCACCGAAACCGAACCAAATTATAATATCAAAGATGTAGTCTTTTAGGGTTTCGTGTCTTGTAAGCCTTGTGCTTTATTTGTGAGCCACTCTTGTATCATCTTTTTTTTTTTGAAAACTCGGTATCCGGCCCTATGACCGACTAATCCGAGGGGACCTGTCATACCCCATTTTTTGACCGATTGATTTTGTTCGGCGTTTAAAACCTTCTTGCCCTTCTTGTCATTTCTGACGAAATTTCGGCAGAGAGGTATTTTAAAATACCTCATTTGTTGTTTCTTTTATATTTTTTCCTTTTTCTATTATTATTATTATTATTTATTATTTTTTACCATTATTATTATCTTCTTTCTTTTAAAATTTATTTAATTATTTTATTTACTGTTTTTATTAATTTTCGTATTTTATTAATTTAATTTAATTATTTTGTTTTTATTTTTATTTTTACTTTGTCCTTTTGTCCTTTTTTTTCCTGATTAAAAAAATCAAAAAAATTTGAAAGTCAACTTCCTTCTCCCACACAGTACAGGGAACATTTTTCTGTCTAAACAGTGTCCTTTTGTCCCAAGATTCAATTTTTTTGTCCAGATAATTGCAAAGTCCAGAGGTATCAAAACCCTAAGATTTGGGTATATAGTGAGCAGAGCCCTTAATGAACAGGACAGAAAAAAAACTCAGCCGCAGAGCAAATTGCATAAAAAACACAGAACCAAAAAATTTTTGAAAACAAATAAATTATCATCATCACTTTCAACAAACCCAGAAAACAAAACACATCTTCATCACTATTCATCATCTTCCCCAAACGAAAAAAACACATCAAAACCACAAAAAAAACTCCACCTTCTTTTTTTCGAAAAAAAATAGATCCAAACCCGAAATAAAAGAAAACAAACACAAAAAAAACCCACACTTTCTTTCTTTTCCAAAATCGAAAATCTAACCAAAACCGAAAACAAAAAAAGATAAGAAGAAGAACCAGATTAAGAACAAAACAGCATCAAAAGGTTGACCCTTTTCTTTCTTTTCTTTTTTCGCGATCTAGGGATTTTGAGTTGGATTTTGGGATTTTTGATTATAGATTTGTGTTTAGAAGTTGTTTTTGTATAACTTTGATGTTTAAACTTTTGAGAAAAAACTGAGATTGAGAATGAGAGAAATTGGCCGAGAGAGAGGTGAGGAAGAAGAACAGCGGCGGTAGAGAGAGGAAAGAATGAAAAAATGTGATTTTTTTTAGGGTTAGGGGTATTTATACCCCAACCCGATCCGGTGTGCGCGTGTCCATCGCAGCACACCGTGCACCCTCCCTTCTCAGCCTCTGATTTCAATCAGGTGGCCTGGATCTTTCCTTCTTTGATTTTAGATCAAGGCCGTCTGATCTATCAGACGGCCAGATTTAATCCTGTTTTTTTTGTTTGTTTTTTACACAGATGGGCCTCAAGGGCTGGGCCTTTACTGTTTCACTGCTATTAGCACCCCCTTTTATTTTCGTTTTTTCTATTCACACCACCCCCCTGTTTTATTTTATTTTTTAGCTTATGAAATAAGTGCTTTTGGCACAAGCTTATTTTTAAGCTATTTTAGCCAATCAAGCATGATGTCGAGGCTTATTTTACTTTCCTATTTATTTGATATTTAAAAGTTGTTAATATTACTTTATGTCTTTATTTATTTTTAGCTAATTTTATTTTTTTAAGCTTATGAGACAAGTGCTTTTGGCATAAGCTATTTTAGCTTTGTTTAGCCTTGTAAAGCATGATGTCGAGGTTTATTTTCATTGTCTTAGTTTCGTATTTATTTATTTATGCTATTTATCCATTACATATCATATTCATTTCATTACATCGATTTATTCATCATTTTTTTATCTTTATTTTATTATCGTAACATTGAGTATTTATCGCTTATTAATTGCCATTTACTTTTGTTTTTGAATTTAGGATGTAAATAGGCCAAGTGTAAATTCTAAATAAAAGTGCATAGCATACCCCGTCTCTTGCATCATTTCATATTTATTTTCTCGCAAAGATTTTAGAGTGTGATTAGGCCAATGTACCCTAAATGAAAAATTGCATCTCATGCATATTTATTTTTTATCGCTTTCCGCCAGTATGTGTAACGTTAAATTCCGAGGGAAAAGGTGTCGCTTTGATCAAAATATCATTGCGAATTGTCTTCGTGTTTAATTTATTCGTTATGACGTTTTAGGTTAGTGTCATTTTGCGCGCGTAACTATTACCTATTTTCTTCTCAAAAAATGAGGTCAAAACCTCTTTCAAAAAAATACATAATTATTTTCTTTTCGAAATATCATGGAAACACAATTTTTCATCAAACATTTCTATCAAAAAACCTTGGAATTCAAACCAAGTGTCCTTTTATCGCAAAAACCTTGGAATTCAAACCAAGTGTTATTTTTCTCGTTCAAACCTTGGAATTCAAACCAAGTGTTCTTTTTCTTACAAAAACCTTGGAATTCAAACCAAGTGTCTTTTATCACTTCAAACATTTTCTCAACAAACCTTGGATTTTAAACCAAGTGTCCGCGTCTTATTTTCATAATCAAACTTTAATCAATTTAACTATATAGACTTTTTTTTCATAAACTAACATCAATCAAACTCACATTTTGCCACCTTTGGCTTTTGGTCTTTAAAACCATTTTCAAAAACTTTAAAATTAAACAAACAAATTTACTCGTCTTTTTACCCCGAACTACGGTGGTTTGATCCCTCGGGTACGTAGGCATGAGACTTGTCTCTCCAATCAATAAAATCAACAAAAACATTTTTCTTCTTTTTCATCACCTTAAGCATTTTTTATCACTACCTTAATTTCCCACTTATACATTTTTACAAGCAAATAAAATAAAGCGCAAAGTTTAGAATAAAAATAAGAGGTTCCTATAGAGTACTATAGATACTTAGGGTGCTAGTATCTTCCCTTCGTATAACCAACCCCCGAACCTTGTTCTCTAAAAATAGGTTTTTTTCGAACTTTTTTCCTTTCCCTCGGATAAATTAAAGATCGGTGGTGGAATATTAAATTGCGATTCGAAGTTAATTAATAACTCGATATCCAAAAATCACCGCGACAGAAATGGCGACTTCACTGGGGACAACCAAGCGGGTTGAACCTAACTTGTTTTAATCCTTGTTTTGCGCTAGTATTTTATTGCTTATTTGTTTATATGTGTATATATGTTTTTTTTGGGATCTCTTGAGTGGTGAGATAAGTCCTAACCCGGGCTTGAGCGACACAATAAGATAGGATGGGATGAAATCATAGTGACATGTCTTTAGATTATGAAGCACATGTGATATGATCCCGCTCGGTGGAGGCCTCACGACGGTAGTACTCGTCGTCATGATAAGTCATGATGGTGTTATTATTTTCAATGTGAGTGTCCGGAGAAGCCGAGGACCTTTAGATTACCTTTAACCCATCTTGGCCTTTTTTAGGGCGTAGTGCGGTGACTAATCAAGAGTAAGTCTTGAATTTAGTTGTCACGCGAGACTACACTCAAACGAGATCATTTTGTGAATATTGTTGGAACGAGAGTAGTCACGTAATCCAATGATGTTCATAAGGCGGTTGATGACTTTGGGAACTTTGTAGAACCCGTCATGCAGGTACAAATAACCATAGTACTTATCATATGGGAGGGCTTTTACCCTTAAGCTCCATCATTATGTATCCCAACTTTCAAAGCTATGTTGTGAATCATTGTAACATAATCATGCATCCATGCATTCATTTCATCATAAGAAAAAAATCTTTTCGAAGGACCTAAGAGAATTATTTTGTAAACATCGCAGATTATGGACCTAAAGAAAAGGAACACTAAGAAGTACAGTTTCAAGGAACCGGACCTTTCCCGACTAAGAGAGCTAGGATCTCTAGTCCCTTTCCCCGAAGATTTCCAAAAGCAATATGGGAAGCTTTTGAGCATCCTCAATACAAATGTCGAAGAAGGGGCTCTTAACACACTTGTCCAGTTCTACGACCCAATTTATCATTGCTTCACTTTTGTTGACTATCAGTTGGTTCCTACTCTAGAGGAATATTCTTATTGGGTTGGTTTGCCGATCTCGGAAAAAGTACCTTATACCGGCTTGGAAGAATTTCCCGCGCCTTCAGCTATTGCACAAGCTCTCCATTTGAATAGTTTTGACATAGCCTCTAATATCACTAAAAAAGGGGGATCTCAAGGTTTGACATCCAATTTCTTATTCGGAAGGGCGTTTATGTTTGCTGAAAAGGGGAGTGTGGACGCTTTCGAAGCTATCCTCGCTCTACTCATCTATGGGTTGGTGTTATTCCCCAACGTCGACTACTTTGTTGATAGTAGTGCCATCCAAATCTTTTTGGGAGGAAACCCTGTTCCTACCTTACTTGCGGATGCCTACCATTCCATTCACCATAGAACTCAAAAGGGTAACGGACTTATTATTTGTTGTGCACCATTACTATATAGGTGGTTTATTTCGCACCTACCTCAGACTAGTCGCTTCAAAGAGAATCCAGAAAAGCTCCGTTGGTCCCAAAGGATTATGCCTCTTACTTCGGCCGATATAGTTTGGTATAATGCCGCTTCTGATGTAGGAGCAATCATTGACAGTTGTGGAGATTTCCCCAACGTGCCTCTTCTTGGCATACGAGGAGGAATCAGTTATAACCCTACTCTTGCTAGACGACAGTTCGGATATCCCATGAGGGATCGGCCTGAGAGTGTCCTCTTGACCGGCATATTTTATTCCAATGAAGAAGGGAGCCAATACATGAGGAAAGAGTTTGCTCGGGCTTGGTACAATGTCCATAGGGAAGGAAAGAATCAATTAGGAAGGAAGCTTGGCATTGTCTCCGAAGAATACACAAAGTGGGTAATAAGTAGGGCTATAGAACGCGGGATGCCTTATAGTTTTTCATCTTCTGCCGATGCATCTTCTCCTACCACACCACCTTCAGTTATCCCATTCGAGACTATAGATGAGTTCCAGGAACTTTTGACTAAATTAAAACTTGAGAAAGAAGCATGGGAGAGAAAGTTCCGAGAGTCTGAGATCGAGAACAAAGAGTTGAAGGAGAAGTTGAAAGAACAAGAGAAGATGCTCTCTCTACAAAGTGGTCTGTTGGCCGAGAAGGAAGATATGATTAGGGTCAAGGATGCCTTATTGAGACAAGATAGCAAGAGGAAGAAGAGGCAAGGGGATTTATTTTCCTCTGGCTTCGATTCACATTTCGATGGCTAGGTGGCTTCATGGAAATTGGATTTAGTTCTGTTTTATGTTTTTATTTTGTTTGAAAAATGGTTGTAACCTTTGAATTATTAATGCAATTTTTATTTACTTTTCCTTTTCTTATAAAATGTTTACAAAATTATTGTCTTAAAGTCCTTCGAGAAAATCTTGCATATTTTAAACATAACATATTCATGCATCATATCACATTCATAAGTTTCAAAAAAATCGAGTCTCATATTCTTTCTCTCCTCTCTGTCCCAGTTAAAGTGGCCCGACGACCACGACCACAGCCATCTCGCACGTACAACACTCAAGCAAACAAGAAAAAGAGAATGGACCCAGTCGAACAAGAGAACGTTGAGCTCCATGGGGAAATAACAACGCTCCGGGCTGAAGTAGAAAAGCTAACCGCCATGATGAGATCGTTGGTGGCTGCGCAGAATCAGCCACTAACCCCTCCTCCTCAAGCTACAGTCATCTCTGAAATCGCCACTGCCCCGGTTCCAGTGGTACCCGTCAACGCACATCAGCACGTCATGCCCGAAGGTTATCCTTGGGGCATGCCTATGAATTTTAATGAAGGGCTTCGACCCGAAGTTCCCGAGGTCCCCACTCCTACTTTGCCGCATGCTACTGTTGTTCCCCAACCTGGGACGATTCTTCCTCAAGTCACTATGTGTGTCCCTCAGTCAACAATGACCATTCCAGCTTCCGTAGCTCACACCGTCCCTTATGTGAGCGAACCAGTCTACCATGCGGAGGATCCAGAGACTTATGGCCGTATGGATAATCTTCAGGATCAGTTTGATAAAATGCAGCTCGAGATTAAGGCCCTTCGTGGGAAAGATTTGTTCGGCAAAAACGCCCATGACCTTTGCTTGGTACCAAACGTTAGGATCCCACCTAAGTTTAAGGTCCCCGAGTTTGAGAAGTACAAAGGAAATTCCTGCCCTCAGAGCCATCTGGTAATGTACGCCCGAAAGATGTCCACTCAAACAGATAACCATCAGTTACTAGTCCACTACTTTCAGGATAGCTTGACAGGTGCCGCTTTGAAGTGGTACATGGGCTTAGATAGCGCCAAGATCCAAACATTCAATGATTTGGGCGAAGCTTTTGTCCGTCAATACAAATACAATCTAGACATGGCTCCAGATAGAGACCAACTTCGAGGTATGTCTCAAAAAGATAAAGAGAGTTTCAAAGAATATGCTCAGCGATGGAGAGAGATTGCCGCTCAGATTTGTCCACCACTAGAAGAAAAAGAAATGACCAAGATCTTCCTAAATACTCTTGATTCATTTTACTATGAACGAATGATTGCTAGTGCACCCAGTGATTTCACTGAGATGGTAAACATGGGGATGCGACTTGAAGAAGGGGTCCGACAAGGACGATTGGTCAGAGAAAGTGTTCCGGTCAACAGTACGAAAAGGTTTGGGAGTAACTTTGCAAGGAGAAAGGAGTCAGAAGTAAGTATGGTGGCCCATGGACAGCATCAACGACCGTATATGGGCTACCAACACGTTGCAGCTGTCTCACCAGTGCCTCGAAACCCGCCTTACCAGCCACAAATTACCCAAAGACCACCTTCGCACTATCCACCACTTTATCAACAAACATATCCTCAACAACCATACCCACAACAACCACAAATTCGACCACAAACTCCCCAACAACCCTACAATTATCCCAATCGCACCCAGAGAAATCCATCATTTGACCCCATACCCATGAAATATGCCGACCTACTCCCCGCCTTACTCGCCAAAAATCTTGTCCAGACGAGACCACCTCCACCTGCGCCAGCAGTACTACCTACTTGGTACCGTAGTGACCTAACTTGTGCCTTCCATCAAGGGGCCCCTGGCCATGATGTAGAACGTTGCTACGCCTTCAAAAAAGCTGTTCAAGAATTAATCCATAATAAGGTGTTGTCCTTCAAGGATGAAAATCCCAACGTCCGAAACAATCCGCTGCCCAATCACGGGTCCTCTGTCCATTTTATCCAAAGTTGCCAAGAAACAAGCACCATTCTCAGTATAAAGGATATCAAAACCCTGTTGGTGCTCATTCATAGTAAAATGTGTGAAGCAAAGTTGTTTAGCCATGATCATGCAACTTGTGAGGAATGTTTGAAGAATCCTCAAGGTTGTTCCCAGGTTCAAGAGGACATACAAAGGTTGATGGATAAAGGAGAATTGGTAGTTACAAAGAAGAGCGAGGATGTTTGCGTCATAGTACCCGAATTCAATGTCTCTGACCGTCTCGAGATGATATATAATAGTGGAGAGCCCATAGTTACCCCGCTGGTGATCTGCTTGCCAGGGCCTATGCCATATACGTCCCTGAGAGCTGTGCCATATAGATATGATGCCACCATGTTGCAGAATGGGGTGGAAACACCTATTCCTCCTTTGATATCCGTGGACAATATTGCGGATAATAGAAAAATACTGAGGAGTGGGCGTATTCTTCCGGGAGTTGTTCAAGGAAAGACCGGTAGTCCTGTTGAAAAAACACAAATTCCTGACTCTAGTGGGACTGGTGAAAGGGTGTATGAAGACTCAGATGAAATTTTGAAAATGATCAAGAGAAGTGAGTATAAGATCATGGATCAATTACTACAAACCCCTTCCAAGATTTCAATTTTATCACTCCTAATGAATTCTGATGCGCACAGAGATGCACTAATGAAGGTCTTGGACCAGGCATATGTCGACCATGACGTAACCTTGGGCCAATTTGGTAGCATAGTGGGGAATGTCACAGCCTGCAATAACTTGAGTTTCAGCGACGAGGAACTCCCTGAAAAAGGAAAGGATCATAACTTAGCATTACATATCTCGGTAATTTGCAAATCTGATGCCTTATCAAATGTGTTGGTGGATACCGGGTCATCTTTGAATGTAATGTCCAAGTTTACTCTCGACAAGCTCGCATACTGTGGTGCGCCTTTGAGGCCGAGTGCATTAATCGTGAAAGCCTTCGATGGGTCAAGAAAATCAGTAATCGGTGAAATAGACCTACCCATTTCAGTTGGTCCCTATGAGTTCCAAATTACCTTTCAAGTCATGGATATTCAAGCTTCTTATAGTTGTTTGTTGGGACGACCATGGATTCACGAAGCGGGGGCGGTGACTTCCACACTTCACCAGAAGCTGAAATTTGTGCGGGAAGGAAAATTGGTGATCGTGAATGGAGAGGAAGCTTTATTGGTGAGTCATTTGTCGGCTTTTTCTTATATCAGTGCTGATGTTAGGGATGGTACGTCTTTCCAGGGGCTTTCTATTGAAGAGAAAAAGTCGAAAAAGGGGAAAACATTTATGTCTTCTGCAAAAGATGCGCAAAGGGAAGTACAACAAAGGTCACATCTGAAATGGGGGAAGTTATTACAAATGCCGAAAAGAAGACACATGGAGGATCTGGGTTCTGCTCCGTCTACAGGAACGATCAATTCAAATAAGGGTACTTTCGTCAGTGCCGAACCGATTCACACTCCACCAGAAACTAATGCTATCAGTGAAGACAAAGTTGAAGAAGAGCAGCCTTCTTTCGTGATTCCAGGAGGAATTTGCCGCAATTGGGTCGTTGTTGATGTCCCTTCTGTCACTCCTCTATCTAAGTAATATGTTTGTCTATTTTTGTTTTCCAAAAAAAATCCTTTTGTCCTGCCCAAGGCAAAAGCGAACGCATGTGGGGCTTTGTTTTGAGCTTCAAGTATTTTAATGAAATTGTCGTTTTTATCATGACTCTTATTTTTGTTTTCTTTTTATTCTGGAAAATGGTAACACAAAAAAACCAAAGTATATATTTTATTTTCCTTCCACTTCCTAGCTTTTAATCATTTTTCAAAAGATTTGCATTCTTTTATTTAATAAAATCAATCATAAATCATATGCAGATTAAGCATCAATGAACCCGTTGAACGCAATGATCCCAGACCATCTCCCAACTTTGAGTTCCCTGTTTACGAGGCTGAAGAGGAAGAGGATGAAGGGATCCCTGATGAGATCAAACGACTATTAGACCAAGAGAAGAAAGTCATCCAGCCTCATGAGGAAGATGTGGAGTTAATTGATTTAGGTTCCGGTGAAGGAAAGAAAGAAATCAAGATTGGGGCATCCTTAGAAGCATCTGTCAAGGAAAGGGTGATCGTTTTACTCAGAGAATATGTTGACATATTCGCCTGGTCATATCAGGATATGCCCGGTTTAGATCCCGAAATTGTGGAACATCATTTGCCTCTGAAGCCAGAATGTCCTCCGGTAAAGCAAAAGTTAAGAAGAACTCATCCGGATATGGCCCTCAAGATCAAAGAAGAAGTACAAAAACAAATTGACGCTGGTTTTCTTATTACATCAGAATATCCTCAGTGGTTGGCTAACATAGTACCGGTTCCAAAGAAGGACGGCAAAGTCAGAATGTGTGTTGAAAACAAAGATTTGAACAAAGCTAGTCCGAAAGATGATTTTCCTTTGCCTCACATTGATGTATTGGTTGATAACACAGCTAAATCCAAGGTTTTCTCCTTCATGGATGGTTTCTCCGGGTACAATCAGATCAAGATGGCAGTTGAAGATAGAGAGAAGACCGCTTTTATTACACCTTGGGGCACTTTCTGTTACAAAGTAATGCCTTTTGGTCTAACAAATGCAGGTGCTACTTATCAAAGGGGCATGACCACCCTTTTTCATGACATGTGTCGCGGTGATTTTCGGACGCCAAGCTATTGGTTAGCTTTGGTTCTCAAAAAATATGATTCACCACCGAGCTTTAATTTATCCAAGGGAAGGGGAAAAGATCGAATAAACCCATAATAAATTTTTAGAGATTTAAGGTTCGGGGGTTAGTTATACAAAGGGAAGGTATTAGCATCCTATGTATCCGTAGTACTCTACGGGAACCTCTTGTAAAATATGTATTTTTTGTGCTAAAAATGTTTTGCTTGTAAAATTTGCTTATAAATGATTGAGTAACGATGAGGGAATTCTTTTATTAATTTTTGAGATATTCAAAATAAAAGGAGAAAAAAGTTTTATAAATTTTGAATTGGGAAGACACAAGGTCTTTTGCACTACGTACCCGCGAGGGATCAAAATCTCGTAGTTCGGGGTAAAATTTGTAAAATGGTTTGTTTGATTGATTTTAGGAGAAAAGACGAGTCGTCATCTTAAGTTTAAACTCCTTTTAAATCCGCCACGAACATACTGAAAAGTTTATATCTTTTCCTGCCATATGTCGTGGGGAGATGAATTTCAACTAGAGATGACTCACGTCTAAACTCTCTTGAGAAAAAAAGTTTGAAATTGAAAAGCCAAGCGGCAAAAGATTTGAATTGTTTTTTTGTATTTTTTAGTCTTTGTGAAAATATTTAAATATGCTTAAGTGTGCTAGAGCATTTATTGAAAAAACAGTTTAAAAAAAGGTTTCTCGACGAAGGTCGAGGCTTATTATAAAATGATTTCTTTTTTTGAAAATATTTGAACGTTTTTTGCCCTTTTTTATTATTTTAAGAAAAAAATTGTATTTTTAGAACGTCGGTTATTCGGATCGCAAGCCATCCGGCAGGAAACCCGAAGTCACCGGAGAGTGAAAAGTCATCCGCCAAACCACTCCTTTTTTCATTCTTTTTTTTATTTAAACAAAAATGATTTTTATTTCAAGGTTAAAAAAAAAAAAGCGAGCAAGCAAAAGCACAAAATATACATCGTAACACGGGGTTAACGAAACATTTCCTTTTTCCCTCTGGACTTGAACAAATAAGACATACAACAATATTTTTTGCATTTTTGATATTTAAGCAGTAATAAACGAAACAAATAACATGGCATATTTTTGACATTTTGATATTTACACATAGCATATGACACATAAATAATGTACAAAAATAAATAAATTAGATGACAATTGGATATGATGGAACACACAAATAAAATAATAAAAATAAATAAATAAAATAAATAAATAACGCAGGGGGTGTAAACAGCAAGATATGGGGGGTGTGAATAGCAAAAACTGGATTGGGCCCAGTCCACAAGGCCCACTGCGTGTAAACCAACAAACAAAAAAAAAAAACAGGACCAATCCTGGCCGTCTGATGGATCAGACGGCTCAGATCTGATCACGAAAGAAAGGAATCAGGAATGCCTGATTAACATCAGATGGTTAAAGGCGCGCAGGTGCACGATAAGGCTGTGCACCTGCGCGCACAGGATCAGTGAGGGGTATAAATAGCGAAACCCTAAAATTAAAACACAAACTTCATCTCCTTCTCTCTCTCAAAAAACCGCCGCCGGCTATTCTTTCTTCTTCCTCGCCTCTCTCGGCCGTCTCACCACCACTAAACTCCATCATTTAAAAAAACTTCCAACCGCAGATATACATAAAATCACCTCTTAAACCCAAATACGAACTCAAAAAAAAAAACTCAAAACCTCAGCAAATGTTTAGATCGAAGAAAAAAGGGGTAACGAGAGAGAAAACAAAATTCAACCTTTGGTATTGAGTTAAGCTTCGGATTCTTCTTCTTTCTTCTCGTTTCTTGTTTCGGTTTTCGATTTGATCCTCTTCTCCTCCTTTTCTTTTCGTTTTTGATTCTGTTCGTGGTGGATGTGATTTGGTTTGAGGTTTTCTGTTTATGATTTTTTTGAATTGAAGAACGAAAGTGATGAAGCCTTTTGTTTGGATTTTTGTTTTTTGGGTTTGTGTTGATGAAGACCGGTGAGGATGATTTGATCTGTGTTCTTCGTTTCTGGGTTTTTGTTTTGAATCTGAGACGATTTATGGGTTCTGGGTTGAATTGGGGATGAGGATGAAGATGAACAATGGAGTTTTCTGATTCTGGAAATGATTTATGATTCTGGATTTGTTTTTCTAGTTTGATTTTGATTTGATTTTGTTAAAAATTTAGGGTTTATGTTGTTGTTTCTCTGCGGCTGCCTCCTCCCCTTCTCTGAGACAAAATGGTTCTGTTTTATAACCCAACAAGTTCTAGGGTTTGGATTATTGAGGAAAAGGGCAGAGATGTGCTTTGCTGAGTTGAAATGGGATCTCCCTTTTTGGGGAAGAAGACACAGAAAAAAACGTGACCTCAAGGACAGCCAAAACGTGACCTTCATTCTTTGACTTTTTTTTAATTAATTTAAAAAAGAAAAAGGAATAAACACATAAATAAGTAAAAACAAATAAATAAATAAATAATAATGATAATAAAACTGAATAATAAAGTAAAAATAATTGAAAAAAAAACAGAATAATATTAATAATATAAATATATAAATAATAAATGAACACAAAAATGAGGTATTTTAAAATACCTCTCTGCCGAAATTTCGTTTGAAAAAGCGAAGTAAATCCCGGGCAAAAATGCATGACACATGGACATGAGGCGGGATCTTAGGTCAAAAATTGGGGTACGACAGATGCCCCTATTTAAGTTTCTTCATCCGGAGAGATGAAGATTGAAACCTTTATCTTGACGAGAGGAAGAAGCTTAAATACAAAATACACAATTTTGGACCTAAGATGCCATGAATGCTTATGATGCAAATGCAAATACAAGATTTTGAATCTTGTGGGAAAGTGGAATCACAAGTGACAAGTTTTTATTACTGGGGAACAAAGACATTACAGGTGAGCAACAAAAAGTGACCCGACTGAGGGAGGAAAACAATGATAGGGAGAGGAAAATGATCCAACTCCACTTGTGAAACAATGTAGTTTTACAGGGGATAAGTTGTCTACTATCATATGGATAGTTTATAAAAGGCAATGAGAAACATCACTTACTACCGTATGAATAGCTTAGCAAAGGTAAAATGGGAAAAAAGAGAGACACTGTCTACTACCATATGGATAGCTTATAAACGACAAGTGACAAATATTGCTAACTAACATATGGATAGTCTAGCAGAAACAAAATGACAAAAATTGTCTACCAACATATGGATGGATTCGACATGTATATTACCTACTACCATATGGATAGCTTATAAAAGGTAATAACAAAAAGAGACACTGTCTACCAACATATGGATGGCTTATAAAAGACGAGTGACAAACATTGCTAACTAACATATGGATAGTCTAGCAGAAATAAATGATGAAAATTGTCTACCAACATATGGATGGATTCGACATGTATATTACCTACTACCATATGGATAGCTTATAAAAGGTAATAACAAAAAGAGACACTGTCTACCAACATATGGATGGCTTATAAAAGACGAGTGACAAACATTGCTAACTAACATATGGATAGTCTAGCAGAAATAAATGACGAAAATTGTCTACCAACATATGGATGGATTCGACATGTATATTACCTACTACCATATGGATAGCTTATAAAAGGTAATAACAAAAAGAGACACTGTCTACCAACATATGGATGGCTTATAAAAGACGAGTGACAAACATTGCTAACTAACATATGGATAGTCTAGCAGAAATAAATGACGAAAATTGTCTACCACCATGTGGATGGATTCGACATGTATATTACCTACTACCATATGGATAGCTTATAAAAGGTAATAACAAAAAGAGACACTGTCTACCAACATATGGATGGCTTATAAAAGACGAGTGACAAACATTGCTAACTAACATATGGATAGTCTAGCAGAAATAAATGACGAAAATTGTCTACCACCATGTGGATGGTTTTGATATGTACTGGGGATGACCTCACACGGGAAAGTTGAATATATATGGGTTGGTACACAAGTTACCCAAATGAAGAGACTGTGGCTCACTGGTTGAAATTAGAACTGGATCCAGGAAAGAAACTGGAGAGAAATAGTCAAACAGACTTTATACCCAATGAGAAATGAGCTCGACTGGGGGATCTTCCTATCCATGTATTCGGAAAGGGATATAACTGAAGCAACCTTCTTCCACGAGGATGAGCTCGGTGGGGAATTTTTGAAAGGATATACACTTTCTGCTTATGGCTGACAATCTACTTGGGGAGAGCGACATGTCCACCCCTACCCTTTGAGGACACACACGACTGATATGAATAATATCAAGAAAATGTAGCCATCATGTATTATGGAAATATATATGTGTTATGCCTGCATGCATGTCATGTATGTGTATGCTGACAAGACTGATTGGACAAATACGACTGAGGGTAAACCAACATCGCAGTACGTTCAAATACTCGGCCAACCTTAACAAATTGTATACATCACTTGAGATGGACCAGAGACACTGATTGGGGAGGTCTGATTATGAAACTCAAACTTTTTCATGGAGGACAAATCTTACAAGGGAAAAATCCAATATTGGCCCGAAGTCGCCATTTGAAACTAGGTGGGGAAACTCATTTTAGCTGTTGTTTTTTTTTGAGATAACTGTTGATGTCCCCTTTTGTTTTCAACACTTGAAGAGAATGTGTTCGTAATTGTCCCTCTCCCCTTTTCTTAAAAAGAGTGAAAATATTGTGTACATTTTTTGAGACTTTTTGTTCCAAACATTATCATTATATAAAAAAAGGAATTATGCAAAAATTCCAAATGAATAGGGAAGGCTCAAATTTCATTAATTGAATGGTAGCTTGCAAAAAGCGTGCCCCATGGATCATTACAAAAAGTTGGAAAATGGTAAATACATGGAAAAGGCTACATTGTTACACGATAACCACTATTCTCTCTAGAAACTTTGAGTTCCAACTGTGTTTTGAGCTTTTAGATTGAAGGTTGCTGACTCTTTAGTAGCTATATCGAATGCCCCAAGCAGACAAGTTTAACCTGATGCAGCTATTTTGTCGGAATCCTTAATTTTTGCCTAGATTGCCTTTTCAGGTTTTCAATCTACCAGGATAATCTTTTATTTTTTTATGTCTCTAATTTTTGCCTGGGCCGCCCTTTCGGGTTTTCGGTCCACCGAGACGCTCATTTTTGCTTAAGCCGCCCTTTCGGGTTTTCGACTTAACGAGCTTTTCTTTATTATTAGACAAAATATTTCTTGACTGCATCGGCATTCACAGGGCGTGGGAGCTCATCACCATCCATAGTTGCAAGTGTCATAGCGCCACCGGAGAAAGCTCTCTTAACAACGTATGGGCCTTCATAGTTAGGGGTCCACTTGCCCCTAGAATCTGGTTGAAAAGATAGAATCTTTTTGAGTACGAGGTCCCCTTCTTTGAACTCACGGGGTCGAACCTTCCTATCAAAAGCTTGTTTCATCCTTTTTTGATATAACTGACCATGGGACAAGGCGGTCATGCGTTTCTCCTCGATTAGATTCAACTGGTCATATCTACTTTGACACCATTCAGCCTCAGACAATTTGGCTTCCATCAGAACTCTCATTGACGGAATCTCGACCTCTACGGGTAACACTGCTTCCATGCCATATACGAGAGAGAAAGGGGTTGCCCCTGTTGAAGTGCGGACCGAGGTGCGATACCCATGCAAGGCAAATGGTAACATCTCATGCCAATCCTTATAAGTAACAACCATTTTCTGAACGATCTTCTTGATATTCTTATTTGCAGCCTCAACAGCGCCATTCATTTTGGGTCTGTATGGAGAAGAGTTATGATGTTCAATCTTGAAGTCATCACACAATTCTTTCATCATTTTATTATTCAGGTTTGACCCATTGTCCGTGATGATCCTGCTTGGGACGCCGTACCGGCAAATGAGTTGATTCTTGATAAACTTGACTACCACTTGTCTGGTTACATTCACGTATGATGCCGCTTCGACCCACTTGGTGAAATAGTCGATGGCCACTAGGATGAAGCGATGTCCGTTTGAAGCTTTTGGCTCAATCATACCAATCATGTCGATACCCCACATAGAGAAGGGCCATGGAGAAGAAAGAACATTGAGCAGAGTTGGTGGCACATGTATCTTGTCAGCGTAAATCTGGCATTTGTGGCATACCCTTACATGTTTGCAGCAATCAGATTCCATTGTCATCCAATAGTAGCCGGCCCTTAACATTTTCTTAGCCATTGCATGTCCATTAGAATGAGTGCCAAAAGACCCTTCATGCACTTCATTCATTAACATTTCTGCTTCGAGTTTATCCACACATCTGAGAAGGACCATGTCAAAGTTTCTTTTGTACAATATGCCCTCATTCAGGAAGAAATTGCCAGACAACCTTCTCAAGGTCTTCTTATCTTTGTTGGATGCCCCAACTGGATACTCCTGACTTTGAAGGAATTGCTTAATGTCGTGAAACCACGGCTTGTTGTCTGCGACCTCTTCAATGGCAAACACATGAGCAGGTCTTTCGAGACGCCTAATGCTGATCCGGGGCATGTCGTTCCAACGACTCACTTCAAACATGGAAGATAGGGTGGCTAAGGCATCTGCCATTTGGTTTTCCTCCCGGGGGATGTGATGCAGTTCCACCTTGTTGAAGAAAGTGAGGAGGCGCCTCGCATAGTCTTTGTAGGGGACCAGGCCTTGATGACGAGTTTCCCATTCTCCTTTGATCTGATTAATCACGAGGGCTGAATCTCCATATATGTCGAGGACTTTGATCCTTAGGTCAATGGCTTCTTCAATCCCCATGATACAAGCTTCATATTCTGCGATGTTGTTTGTACAATCGAATAACAATCTAGCAGAAAAAGGGATGTGGGTGCCTTTGGGAGTAATGATGACTGCCCCTATTCCATTACCATATGCGTTAACAGCTCCATCGAATATCAAACCCCATTTGGATTCGGGTCCGGACCCTCTTCAGGTAAAGGTTCCTCACAGTCTTTCATCTTTAAATACATGATCTCTTCGTCAGGAAAGTCAAACTTGATAGATTGATAGTCGTCAATGGGCTGGTGAGCCAAATGATCAGCGATAATACTTCCTTTGATTGCCTTTTGGGTACGGTACTCAATGTCGTACTCGGACAACAACATCTGCCAACGGGCAATCCTTCCGGTTAGAGCAGGCTTCTCGAAGATATATTTGATCGGATCCATTTTTGATATCAACCAGGTGGTATGATTAATCATATACTGGCGGAGGCGTTTGGCAGCCCATGCTAAAGCACAACAGGTCTTTTCAAGCATAGAGTATCGAGACTCACAATCCGTGAATTTCTTACTCAAATAGTAAATGGCATGCTCCTTTCTTCCGGTTTCATCTTGCTGACCAAGTACACAACCCATTGAATCATCTAACACTGTTAGGTACATGATTAGTGGTCTGCCTTCGACTGGAGGGACCAGGATTGGGGGCTCTAGCAAATATTCTTTGATATTGTCGAACGCTTTCTGACAATCCTCGGTCCAAGTAATCCCTTGATCTTTGCGGAGAAGTTTGAATATTGGCCCGCAAGTAGCAGTCATATGAGAGATAAATCTGGAGATGTAATTCAATCGTCCAAGAAAGCCTCTTACTTGCTTTTCAGTCCTCGGAGCAGGCATCTCTCGAATAGCTCTGACTTTGTCTGGGTCTACTTCAATACCCTTTTGGCTGATGATGAAGCCTAAAAGTTTTCCTGATCGGACACCAAAGGTGCACTTATTGGGGTTCAAACGAAGCCGATACTTTCTCAACCGCAAGAACAATTTTAAGAGATGCCCAACATGCTCCTCTTCGGTCTTAGACTTAGCAATCATATCGTCCACATAAACCTCAATCTCTTTATGCATCATATCATGAAAGAGGGTAGTCATGGCTCTTTGATAAGTAGCTCCCGCATTCTTCAATCCAAACGGCATCACCTTATAGCAAAAGGTCCCCCATGGTGTGATGAAAGACGTCTTTTCTCTATCCTCGGGCGCCATCTTGATTTGATTATATCCGGAGAACCCGTCCATGAAGGAGAAGACATTGAACTTTGCCGTATTGTCGACCAACATATCAATATGCGGCAACGGGAAATCATCCTTCGGACTGGCCTTGTTTAGGTCTCGGTAATCGACACACATCCTAACCTTACCATCCTTCTTTGGAACTGGTACTATGTTGGCCAACCATTGAGGGTATTCAGCTGTAACAAGAAAACCTGCATCAATCTGCTTCTGGACTTCCTCCTTGATCTTGACCGCTAAGTCGGGATGGGTCCTTCTCAACTTCTGTTTGACTGGTAGGCATTCAGGCTTCAGTGGTAAGTGATGTTCCACGATGTCAGTATCCAATCCTGGCATGTCTTGATATGACCAAGCAAACACATCGACATATTCTTTGAGAAGCTCCGTCAATCTGCTCTTGACGTCCTCATCTAGTAGTGCCCCAATCCTGACTTCCTTCTTATCTTCTTCAGAGCCCAAATTGATCGTTTCCAATGGCTCTTTGTGAGGCTGAATGACTTTTTCTTCATGCTCAAGTAAGCGAGAAATTTCATCTGGACTTCCTTCATCACCCTCTTCTTCGGCTTCAAACACAGGAAACTCAAAGTTGGGGGAGGGCATATGGTTATTTTGTTCAATGGGGTCATTGATGGTTAATCTGCACATGTGATTTATGCTTGATTTTAGAATGCATATGATAAAGACGTGTAAAGAAAAAAAAATTTTAGAAGGAGTGTTTCTTTTTTCTTTTTAGTGTGTTTTTTTTTACTATTTTCCAGAAAGAGCACAAAAATAAAAATAAAAACAGATGGAATGGAAGTCAAAACGACATTTTTATTGATTGATAATATTTGAAACAGGAATGCCCTACACATGGTTCACTCTTGCCTTGGGCAGAACAAGAGGAATTATTTAAAAAGTGCCTTAACACAAGTTCACTTTCGTCTTGGGCAGAACGAAAGGATTTTTTTTTTTTTAAAAGGAGACAAACAAACACATTACTTAGACAAATGAGTAACGGAGGGAACGTCGACAGCTATCCAATTGTGGCAAACCACCCCTCTCGTGACGAAGCTTGGCAAATCTTCCTCGGTACTGTCTTCGGTAATGGCATCAATTTCTGGAGACGGAAGGTGGATGAACCCAGCACTACAGAAGATGTCTTCAATTGGTTTGGTGGCAGCATTTGGGCTGGCAGCTTTTGCAGATGGTGCAGAGAAACCCAACCCTTCTCGAAACTTGTTTTCCGGTAGTGTCAGAACTTGCCCCCAACCGGTCGATGAACCATTCTGAACTAATTCTCGTGCATCCTTTAATGACGCCATGGGTCCCTTATCCTTCTTGGTGCTCTCATCATCTAAAGAAAGACTTTGAAATTGTGTCCCAACAACATCGGGATCATCTTCAATAATGGCACTAGCTTCTGGATGAATGAACCCTGCACTGTGGAAAGTATCTTCAATCGGTTTGATGACGACATTCGGCCTAGCAGATGAAAGAGAGAAACCCAACCCTTCACGATGCTTATTTTCTGGCAAAGTCACAACTTGTCCCCAACCTGCAGACAACCTATTACGAACCACTTCTTGTGCGTCTCTCAAGGAGGAAATTGACGCAATATTCTTCTTGGCATGCTTATCATTTAAGGAGAGACTTTGAAATTGTGTTCCACCGACATTAGAATCATCTTCAATAATGACATTAACTTCCGGTAAGGAGGGGTGAATGAACCCAGCACTGTAGAAAGTATCTTCAATTGGTCCGTTGACAACATTCCGCTTGGGAGCCCTTGTAGATGAAGGAGAGAAGCCCACCCCTTCACGATACTTGTTCTCTGGCAAAGTCACGACTTGTCCCCAACCTGTAGACAGCCCATTTTGAACCACCTCTTGTGCATCCTTAAAGGAAGAAATGGATGTCACATTCTTCTTGGTATTCTTGTCATCTAATGAGAGACCTTGGAATTGTGTTCCATCAACATCACTAGCACTGATGAAAGAGAAAGACGACAAATGGCTCACCAACAAAGCTTGCTCGCCACCTACAATTACCAACTTTCCATTCTTCACAAATTTCAGCTTTTGGTGAAGCGTAGACGTCACTGCTCCTGCATCATGAATCCATGGTCGTCCCAACAAACAACTGTACGCGGCTTGGATATCCATCACTTGAAAAGTAATCTGAAACAAGTGTGGCCCGATCATCATGGGTAAATCGACCTCTCCAATGACAGGCTTCTTTGAGCCATCAAAAGCTTTGACCACTACTCCACTGTGCCTCATCGGGGCCCCTTGGTAAGAGAGTCGAGCAAGAGTCGCTTTAGGCATCACATTTAGAGACGAGCCAGTGTCTACAAGCACATTTGACAATGCATCAGAATGACAATTCATGGATATGTGCAAGGCAAGGTTGTGATTCTTTCCTCCTTTCGGCAGTTCTTCGTCACTGAAACTCAAGTTATTGCAAGCAGTGATATTTCCCACTATTCCACCGAACTGGCCAACTGACACATCATGGTCTACAAAAGCTTGGTCCAAAACCTTCATTAAAGCTTCCCTATGGGCATCAGAGTTCAACAGCAAAGATAACACAGATATTTTCGAAGGGGTTTGCATCAATTGGTCAACCACCTTGTACTCGCTCTTCTTTATCAGTTCTAAGATCTCATCGAAATCTGAATCGGGTCTAGTCCCACTGGACTGGCCTTTGCCTTTATTCAAATCTGGACTCGAAATACGAACTTCTTCCCGCACCTCCTTACTCACTAGATCTTCAGACTTCTTCTGGACCATTGAGGGAAATACTCGGCCACTTCTTGTGACTCTACTCACTTCGGCGATGTTGACCGAAGGTGGCAAAGCAGGTATGGGAACCTCGTGCCCATTTTCTATCATTGTGGCGTTGTATTTGTAAGGTATAGCCTTTTCAGAAATGTAAGGCATCGGTCCCGGTAAGGAAATCACTAATGGAGTGACGATAGATCGTTGACTGTTGTAGGCCACTTCTATATGCTCGGGAATGTTGAACTCAGGTATTATAACAAACACTTCATCATTGCCATCATTTGGATTTTCATCCTCATTCCTTTTATAAGTGATTTGAAGCTCTCTTCTGTCCAGCATACCTTGTATATCAGTCCTCACTTGTTGACAACCTCGCGGATTGTTGGGGCAGATCGGACAAGCCTCATGATCATGTTTGAAGAAAAACAACTTACACAAATTCTTGTGAGTCTGGACCAATGGTTCTCGGATATGCCGAATGTCAAAAACCTGAAATTTTCCCGGACACCCAAACACCATGTTGACAGATGCCCCATGATTTGGTAATGGATTGGCCTGGACATTCGGATTTACGTCCTTGAAGGACAAGACATTTGCTCGGATTAACCTTTGGACTTCAGATTTCAATATAAAGCAATGTTCAGTGTCATGACCCGGTGCTCCTTGATGGAAAGCGCAGGAGAGATCAGCTCGGTACCATCCTGGCAATATCTCGGGAACTCGGGGAGGTGCTCTAGTTTGGATCAACTTCTTCTCGAGCAGGGCAGGAAGTAATTCCGCATACTTCATAGGAATGGGATCATATTGTGGCGGCGGCCTCTGAGCACGGTTCTGCTGGGCATACTGTGGCGAAATTTGTTGTTGATATTGCTGCTGATATGGTTGTTGGTATTGTTGTTGAGGTTTTTGCTGGAACTGTGGCCGATAACCGGGACTCTGGGAAACAGTGGCAACATGTTGGTATCCTGCATACCGTTGCTGAGGTCGCCCATGGGCCACCATACTGACTTCCTGTTCCTTTTTCCTTTGAAAGTTGTTCCCAAACTTCTTCACGGTGCTAGTTGGGACATTCTCCTTAACCAATCGTCCTTGTCGGACTCCTTCTTCGAGGCGCACGCCTATGTTTACCAACTCGGTGAAATCATTGGTAGGGCTAGCAATCATTCTTTCATAATAAAAAGGGCCGAGTGTATTCAGAAAAATTCTGGCCATTTCATCCTCGTCTTTGAGTGAGTTAACTTGAGCAGCAACTTCCCTCCATCTTTGTGCATACTCTTTAAAGGTTTCCTTATCTTTTTGCGACATGGCTTGGAGTTGGTCTCTATTCGGGGCCATATCCAGGTTATACTTGTATTGGCGAACAAAGGCCTCACCCAAATCATTGAAGGTTCGAATCTTCACACCGTCTAGGCTCATATACCATTTTAGGGCGGCACCCGTCAAACTGTCCTGAAAGTAGTGAATCAACAGTTGATCGTTGTCGGTCTGCGTAGACATTTTCCGAGCGCACATCACAAGGTGGCTTTGGGGACAAGTATTCCCTTTGTATTTCTCGAAATCAGGAACCTTGAACTTAGCTGGGATTTGGACATTTGGCACTAGACATAAATCATGAGCGTTCTTCCCAAACAGGTCCTTCCCACGGAGAGCTTTGATTTCTCGCTGCATGTCGTCAAATTTCTCCAAGATCTCGTCCATCTGACTATATCCCCTCACATTCTCCGTATGGTAGATGGGTTCATTGTCGTGCGGGGTAACATGAATCAATGGGTTTGTAACAACCGTCGTAGGTTGTGAGACAGGGACATGAATTTGAGGAAGTGGGGTTCCTGATCGAGGCACCGGAATTACATGTTGAATAGTGGGAGTCGGGATTTCAGTAGCGCCCGGGTGACCTCCTCCATTGAAGTTCAAAGGCATGCCCCAAGGGTATCCTTCAGGCATATTCTGTTGAGGCGTGCTACCATGTGTCGCTGGGATCGGGGTTGAGACAATTTCTGAGATCACCGGTGCTTGGGGAGTCGGTGGTCTATTCTGCGCTGCCACTAGTGCTTCTACCAAGGCATTCACCCTATCCAATTCTGCCCTGAATGTTGTTACTTGCTCGTGAAGCTGTGCGTTCTCTTGTTCCAAAGCGTCCATCCTCTTTCTTCTTAGCCGAGTATTGTGCGCGCGAGTTGGTTTCGGACGCGGTAGTCGGGCCACTTTGGGAAGAGACCAGTCGACAAACTCCCTTTTGAGAAAGACAGGAATTAGTTTTTTTGAACTTTATGCATGTATGCATGTAAATATGAACATATGTATGCATGATAAAAAGAAAGTTTTTATTCGTATTTTACTTTGAGGGGAACACATAAGCGAACAATTATTAAAGGCTTTTGAAAGAAATAAAGCGACAAAAGTAAAAGATCCACCGATAAGGTTCAACATTGATTTCATAATACTCAAAATACAAAGCACAGATTCCTTCATAAAGTTTAACTTCGATTGCAAAATACTTAGAAATACAAATTACAATTTCCTCTCATGGAGTTTCAACAAAATATTCAAAACATGCGTTACAAGTTTTCAACATAAAGTTTAATCATTACAAATCACGAATCAACATTAAATGCTTTCTTAGCCTCGGCCAATTCTTCCTTGTAATACTCCAACATTTCCTTGCAATACTCCATGAACTTTTTGATGTCTGAAGGAACTTTGTAGTAAGACATGGCTATCTCGGCCTTTGCTAGCTTTTTTGGAAGATTTTCAATGACCATATTTGAGAAAGCGGCCAATTTTGCAAATTCATCTCTCCACCTATCTGAATCACCCCACACCAACTCAAGTACCATTCCACGTTGAGCCATCTTGGTATTTACCTCTTCGAGTTCTTCATTCAAGCGTGCAACCCGTTCTTCATACACCCTAAGAATGTGTTCGATTTCAGCTTGGATACGTTCACACCTTTCTCTTTCTTGGAAGTAAAGATTTTCAAACTCTTGCTTTCGACCAACTTCTAAATGTAGCTGTTCTTCGAACTCTTGGTTTTTCTGGGCGAGGGCTCTTTCCATGTTAGCTTGGAGGTACTCTCGCCTTGCCTTTTCTTGGGTGTATAGTCCTTCAAACTCTTGACTTTCGTTACCTTCGTGACGCCATTGTTTCTTAATCTTTTTGGTCTCTTCAACTTGCTCTAGGTATCTTAATCTCCATTTCTTTTGAGAAGCAGTGGCCGACTGTCCGAATTCTTTTACTTTTCCATAGGACTGTTTGAGCCTTTCTATCTCCTCATCCTTGGCAATGAGATTTTCTCTTGCGCTGAGCATACCATCTCCGATCTTCTCTCTTTTATCCTCAGATTCTTTTAAACTTTTCTGACTCTCTTGCAAGGCCCCTTCTTGGTACTTTAGATCTCTTTCTAATCTTGCTCTTCTTCCCTCGACTTGCAAGTATTTCGATTCCCACTCTTCATTTTTCTTTTGAAGTTCTGAAATCTTAGCTTTCAACTCTTCAGCCTCCTCAATAGGAACCATAGTGATTGGTTCGGGTGACAAAGGTCTGACTACCATATCGAAAGGTAATCGATTAGCTTCAACTCTGTCCCGCACCCATTGAGTGTAGAGTGGCTTAGCTATGCAATTCTTTTTGGTCCAAGGTTTCTTGTGTATTTGCCCCCAAGCTCTTCTGATTTTCCTTAGCCATGCGGGGTTTTCCTCTCCCTCTTTCAAGATAAATTCCTCCAACAAACTATTGTCTGGTTTATCCTCCATTGGATACCCTAACTGTCGAAACGCGAGGACGGGATTATAGTTGATGCACCCTCGAGTTCCCATAAGAGGTACGTTGGGAAAGTCGCCGCAACTGAGGATGATTTCTGTACCATCTAACTCTCGAGAATACCAAAAAATATCTTTTTCAGTGAGAGCCATCATCCTTTGATGCCATTTTAGACCGGCGGGATTTGACACAAAAGAATCTTTCCTTGGTAGATGAGACATTAGCCACTCTTGTAGTAAGGGAACACAACAGAATAACATACCCTTCCTTCGCCCTTCATATTTGATGTGGAGGGAATAATAAAGATCGGCTAGTAAGGCGGAGACAGGGTTCCCGGCTATGAATACTCCGATGGCGGAAAAGTCCACAAAATTCTCAACGTCGGGAAACAGCACTAATCCGTATACCAAGAGAGCTAGCACCGCATTGAATGGTTTCCAATCCTTCTTTTCCAACAGAGCTTGAGCCTTCGTTTCTAACACACTTCTCGAGAATCCTTTGGAAACTCCCTTCCTATCATTCTTTTTGTCTTCTAGCCATGATGATACCTCGGCGCTTGTAAGATGAAGAGCTTTGGCAATTTCCTTCATAGGAGGTTCCTCTCCCAAACCTACATAAGGCCCATGGTCTTCTAGACTACAACCCAGGATCTTGGCGAATTCTTCTAGTGTGGGGGCCAACTGGAAGTCTTGAAAAGTGAAACATCGGAGTGGTGGATCATAGAAATGAGCTAGGGTGGTTAGTGCCATATCGTCTATCTCTATATGCAGCAAATTGAGTATCAACCCATAATCTAACTCAAAATTTTTCTTGGCGATTGACGTCATTCCCTCACTCAACCCTTTGAGGCTCTCCACTTGTGGTTTCTTGACTTTGAGTGTGGGTGTGTGTCTTCTTGTTGAAGCCATATTTCTTCCTCTTTTTTTTTGAGCTTTTTAATCAATTGTTCACTCAAGTCCCCTATAAAGCAAAATGTACATGCAAAAATTATTTTCATGAATGCCAATGTTATGGTATGAAAGGATATGATCCGGAATATTTTTGAATACTAGTTACATGGTACTAATTTAAAAGTTTTCCAAACTACCGCCCCTCACATGTAGACTCTAGGCTTCGTAATGGTTCCTAAAATCATTGATCTTACTTGAAAGTATCACAGCCATCGCAAATCCTCGCAAGACTGTAACACTTCCAAGGGATCTCTTTTAGGTGTGGCTTTCGCGTCAACCCTACGAGGTATCCACCAAGAAGGTCAACACTTAACCACCAATTAGGGTTCTAAGCAGAGGTCCCTAATAACACGTTTCGAGGTTCTAGACTGGTTTAAAAGGTCCCTAGAGTCATGGATCCAACGAGAAAATATCATCGCCATTGCAAATCCTCGCAAGACAACAATATTCTCAAGAGGGTCTACTCTAGGCGTGGTTTTCATGTCAACCCTACGAGGTATCCACCAAGAAGGCCAACACTCAACCACTAACTTATCCTAAGTTTTTGCTCAAGTCCGGGTAGAGGACTTTTCTCTCATAAATATCAAACCCAAACATATAAGCATAATAAAGCAATACAAAATATACAAGAAAAATAAAAGCACAAAATATAACATAGATACAAGCTAGGCTCAACCCTCTTGGGGAGTCCCCAGTGAAGTCGCCATTTCTGTCGCGGTGATTTTCGGACGCCAAGCTATTGGTTAGCTTTGGTTCTCAAAAAATATGATTCACCACCGAGCTTTAATTTATCCAAGGGAAGGGGAAAAGATCGAATAAACCCATAATAAATTTTTAGAGATTTAAGGTTCGGGGGTTAGTTATACAAAGGGAAGGTATTAGCATCCTATGTATCCGTAGTACTCTACGGGAACCTCTTGTAAAATATGTATTTTTTGTGCTAAAAATGTTTTGCTTGTAAAATTTGCTTATAAATGATTGAGTAACGATGAGGGAATTCTTTTATTAATTTTTGAGATATTCAAAATAAAAGGAGAAAAAAGTTTTATAAATTTTGAATTGGGAAGACACAAGGTCTTTTGCACTACGTACCCGCGAGGGATCAAAATCTCGTAGTTCGGGGTAAAATTTGTAAAATGGTTTGTTTGATTGATTTTAGGAGAAAAGACGAGTCGTCATCTTAAGTTTAAACTCCTTTTAAATCCGCCACGAACATACTGAAAAGTTTATATCTTTTCCTGCCATATGTCGTGGGGAGATGAATTTCAACTAGAGATGACTCACGTCTAAACTCTCTTGAGAAAAAAAGTTTGAAATTGAAAAGCCAAGCGGCAAAAGATTTGAATTGTTTTTTTGTATTTTTTAGTCTTTGTGAAAATATTTAAATATGCTTAAGTGTGCTAGAGCATTTATTGAAAAAACAGTTTAAAAAAAGGTTTCTCGACGAAGGTCGAGGCTTATTATAAAATGATTTCTTTTTTTGAAAATATTTGAACGTTTTTTGCCCTTTTTTATTATTTTAAGAAAAAAATTGTATTTTTAGAACGTCGGTTATTCGGATCGCAAGCCATCCGGCAGGAAACCCGAAGTCACCGGAGAGTGAAAAGTCATCCGCCAAACCACTCCTTTTTTCATTCTTTTTTTTATTTAAACAAAAATGATTTTTATTTCAAGGTTAAAAAAAAAAAAGCGAGCAAGCAAAAGCACAAAATATACATCGTAACACGGGGTTAACGAAACATTTCCTTTTTCCCTCTGGACTTGAACAAATAAGACATACAACAATATTTTTTGCATTTTTGATATTTAAGCAGTAATAAACGAAACAAATAACATGGCATATTTTTGACATTTTGATATTTACACATAGCATATGACACATAAATAATGTACAAAAATAAATAAATTAGATGACAATTGGATATGATGGAACACACAAATAAAATAATAAAAATAAATAAATAAAATAAATAAATAACGCAGGGGGTGTAAACAGCAAGATATGGGGGGTGTGAATAGCAAAAACTGGATTGGGCCCAGTCCACAAGGCCCACTGCGTGTAAACCAACAAACAAAAAAAAAAAACAGGACCAATCCTGGCCGTCTGATGGATCAGACGGCTCAGATCTGATCACGAAAGAAAGGAATCAGGAATGCCTGATTAACATCAGATGGTTAAAGGCGCGCAGGTGCACGATAAGGCTGTGCACCTGCGCGCACAGGATCAGTGAGGGGTATAAATAGCGAAACCCTAAAATTAAAACACAAACTTCATCTCCTTCTCTCTCTCAAAAAACCGCCGCCGGCTATTCTTTCTTCTTCCTCGCCTCTCTCGGCCGTCTCACCACCACTAAACTCCATCATTTAAAAAAACTTCCAACCGCAGATATACATAAAATCACCTCTTAAACCCAAATACGAACTCAAAAAAAAAACTCAAAACCTCAGCAAATGTTTAGATCGAAGAAAAAAGGGGTAACGAGAGAGAAAACAAAATTCAACCTTTGGTATTGAGTTAAGCTTCGGATTCTTCTTCTTTCTTCTCGTTTCTTGTTTCGGTTTTCGATTTGATCCTCTTCTCCTCCTTTTCTTTTCGTTTTTGATTCTGTTCGTGGTGGATGTGATTTGGTTTGAGGTTTTCTGTTTATGATTTTTTTGAATTGAAGAACGAAAGTGATGAAGCCTTTTGTTTGGATTTTTGTTTTTTGGGTTTGTGTTGATGAAGACCGGTGAGGATGATTTGATCTGTGTTCTTCATTTCTGGGTTTTTGTTTTGAATCTGAGACGATTTATGGGTTCTGGGTTGAATTGGGGATGAGGATGAAGATGAACAATGGAGTTTTCTGATTCTGGAAATGATTTATGATTCTGGATTTGTTTTTCTAGTTTGATTTTGATTTGATTTTGTTAAAAATTTAGGGTTTATGTTGTTGTTTCTCTGCGGCTGCCTCCTCCCCTTCTCTGAGACAAAATGGTTCTGTTTTATAACCCAACAAGTTCTAGGGTTTGGATTATTGAGGAAAAGGGCAGAGATGTGCTTTGCTGAGTTGAAATGGGATCTCCCTTTTTGGGGAAGAAGACACAGAAAAAAACGTGACCTCAAGGACAGCCAAAACGTGACCTTCATTCTTTGACTTTTTTTTAATTAATTTAAAAAAGAAAAAGGAATAAACACATAAATAAGTAAAAACAAATAAATAAATAAATAATAATGATAATAAAACTGAATAATAAAGTAAAAATAATTGAAAAAAAAACAGAATAATATTAATAATATAAATATATAAATAATAAATGAACACAAAAATGAGGTATTTTAAAATACCTCTCTGCCGAAATTTCGTTTGAAAAAGCGAAGTAAATCCCGGACAAAAATGCATGACACATGGACATGAGGCGGGATCTTAGGTCAAAAATTGGGGTACGACAACATGATGCACAAAGAGATTGAGGTATATGTAGATGATATGATTGTCAAATCGGGTACTGAAGAAGAGCACGTGGAGTATTTATCGAAAATGTTTCAAAGGTTGAGGAAATATCGTCTCCGTTTAAATCCCAACAAATGTACTTTCGGTGTTAGATCCGGAAAGCTCCTGGGGTTCATTGTTAGTCAAAAGGGTATCGAGGTAGATCCAGACAAAGTCAGAGCCATCAGAGAAATGCCAGCTCCACAAACAGAAAAGCAAGTTAGAGGTTTCCTGGGTCGACTAAATTACATCTCTAGATTCATCTCCCATATGACTGCCACATGTGGGCCGATTTTCAAATTGCTTCACAAAAATCAAGGGATTGTTTGGACAGAGGACTGTCAGAAGGCTTTTGACAGTATCAAAGAGTATTTAATGGAACCTCCGATCCTTATCCCTCCAGTTGAAGGAAGACCGCTCATCATGTATTTAACCGTGCTAGAGGAATCTATGGGTTGTGTGCTGGGGCAACAGGATGAAACCGGTAGAAAAGAGCACGCAATCTATTATTTGAGTAAGAAATTCACAGATTGTGAATCTCGATACTCCATGCTTGAGAAGACTTGTTGTGCTTTGGCTTGGGCTGCCAAACGTCTCCGACATTACTTGATTAATCATACTACTTGGTTGATATCCAAAATGGATCCAATTAAGTACATTTTTGAGAAGGCAGCTCTAACCGGAAGAATTGCCCGTTGGCAGATGTTGTTATCCGAATACGATATTGAGTACCGTACCCAAAAGGCAATCAAGGGTAGTATTCTTGCTGACCATTTGGCTCACCAACCAGTTGAAGATTACCAGCCAATCAAGTTTGATTTTCCAGATGAAGAGATCATGTATTTGAAGATGAAGGATTGCGATGAACCGGTGTTTGGCGAGGGACCAGATCCTGAATCCCAGTGGGGTTTGATATTTGATGGGGCCGTTAACCTCTACAGTAGTGGAATTGGGGCAATCATTGTTACCCCTAAAGGTGCTCACATTCCTTTCACTGCGAGATTACAGTTTGAATGTACTAACAATATTGCAGAATATGAAGCTTGTATCATGGGCATTGAAGAAGCTATTGACTTAAGGATCAAAAACATCGACATTTATGGAGACTCAGCTCTTGTGATTAATCAGATCAAAGGAGAATGGGAGACTCGCCATGCTGGTTTGATTCCTTACAGAGATTATGCAAGACGGTTGTTAACTTTCTTCAATGAAGTGGAGCTACATCACATTCCTCGTGACGAGAATCAAATGGCCGATGCTTTAGCCACTCTATCTTCAATGTACCGAGTTAATCGCCGGAACGAGATACCAACCATCAGTATTCGGTGCCTTGAGAGACCAACATATGTGTTTGCAACCGAGGAAGTGATGGATGACAAGCCTTGGTTTCATGATATCAAGATGTTCCTTCAGAAGCAAGAATATCCCCCGGGGGCATCTAGCAAAGACAAAAAGACTCTGAGAAGGCTGACCAGTAGTTTCTTCCTGAATGATGAGGTGTTATACAAAAGGAATTTTGATATGGTCCTGCTGCGGTGTGTGGACAAACATGAGGCTGATCTATTGATGCATGAAGTACATGAAGGTTCATTCGGAACCCATCCTAATGGACACACAATGGCCAAGAAAATGTTAAGAGCCGGCTACTATTGGTTGACGATGGAGTCTGATTGTTACAAACATGCCAGGAAATGCCATAAATGTCAGATTTATGCGGATAAGATACATCTACCGCCAACTTCTCTGAATGTTCTCTCTTCTCCTTGGCCGTTCTCCATGTGGGGTATCGACATGATTGGTCGGATTGAACCAAAGGCTTCCAACGGACATCGTTTCATCTTAGTGGCTATTGATTACTTCACCAAGTGGGTTGAGGCAGCGTCTTATGCCAATGTGACCAAGCAGGTGGTCGTACGTTTTATAAAGAACCATCTTATCTGCCGTTATGGTGTTCCTAACAAGATTATTACAGATAATGGGACAAATTTGAATAACAAAATGATAAAAGATCTGTGTGACGAGTTCAAGATTGAGCATCATAATTCATCTCCTTACCGGCCTCAGATGAATGGCGCAGTTGAAGCTGCAAATAAGAACATCAAGAAGATCGTGCAGAAAATGGTGGTCACTTACAAAGATTGGCATGAAATGTTGCCTTTTGCTTTACATGGATACCGTACTTCAGTTCGTACTTCGACAGGGGCAACCCCTTTCTCTTTAGTATACGGCATGGAAGCAGTACTCCCCGTAGAGGTTGAAATCCCATCAATGAGAGTCTTAATGGAAACTGAGTTGGCCGAGGCCGAATGGTGCCAAAATAGATATGACCAATTGAATTTAATTGAGGAGAAACGCATGGCGGCTTTATGTCATGGACAGTTATATCAGAGAAGAATGAAACAGGCTTTTGACAGGAAAGTTCGGCCTCGTGAGTTCCGTGAAGGTGACCTTGTGCTCAAAAAGATTTTGTCCTTTCAGCCGGATTCTAGGGGCAAGTGGACGCCTAATTATGAAGGCCCGTATGTTGTCAAAAGAGCTTTTTCTGGTGGTGCTATGACTCTTGCAACCATGGATGGTGATGAGCTCCCTCGTCCTGTGAATGCCGATGCAGTCAAGAAATACTTTGTCTAAAAAAATAAAAGAACAGCTCGCTAAGTTGAAAACCCGAAAGGGCGGCTTAGGCAAAAATGAGCGTCTCGGTGGGCTGAAAACCCGAAAGGGCGGTCCAGGCAAAAATTAGAGACATAAACAGAAAATAATATCCTAATAGGTCGAAAACCTGAAAAGGCGATCTATGCAAAAGTTAAGGAATAAGACAAGTAACTGCATCGGATCAGGCATCACTTGCTCAGAGTACCTCGATTGACAGAATATCTTTGGCTTACAACATTTTAGACTGCAAATTCAAAGTTGTTAGGGAGAATAGCGATCATTGTGTTTAACGTACCTTTCCCACCCAATTACCATTTTTCATCTTTGTAACGATCTGTGGGGTTGTGCTTTTCGCCAATCGCCACTCTTTTAATCAAATTCGAGCCTGTGCCCTCTATTTGGAATTCAAATTTATTTGCAATTTTGTTTCCCCCTCTTTCAATTTAAAGTACTTGAAGCAAAAACTCAAAAAAATAATTTAAAGTTTTTTAGTAGTTCTTTTTTGAAAAAAATACAAATGACAAACATACTTCTTAGATTCATGAGTCATACAAGCATATATCAACATTGTTCCGAAAGCAGACAGATTCAACAAGGCAAATACAGTCATTGCTAAAAAAACAAAAGCTCGATGAGTCGAAAACCTGAAAGGGCGGCTTAGGCAAAAATGAGCGTCCCGGTGGATTGAAAACCCGAAAGGGCGGTCCAGGCAAAAATTAGGGGGCAAAACAAAAAAAGAAATATATTCCCGGTGGATTGAAAACCCGAAAGGGCGATTCAGGCAAAAGTTAGGGATTTCAAAAAAAAGGAAAAAGCGAAAGCATGACTGTTGAAGCAAAGACCATGAGAAAATATTCGGTTTCAGTGTACAAAATGGCGACTTCTGCCAGACCTCTGACCGATGGGCTTTACCCCAAGAAGCAATCACTCTTAACATGGATTGACACACCATACCGGGTTTTACCCCGAGGATCTGATTTATTTCACCTATAACGATGGTGTCCCCAGCGGAGAACTACCGAGTGGTTGTACGGATACGTCGGCCCAATGCTCATCTTGCCTGATCCAACTTTTATCTCATCCAGTCATGTACAAATATCATTCAATCATACAAATACAAGCTACATACATACCTACATACATACATACATACATACATACATACATACATACATACATACATACATACATACATACATACATACATACATACATACATACAATCATTCACATATGTATACATACATTCATATTTACATACAACATGCAAACAAAATCATTCATACATACTGCATTGACCATCACATATCCTGCTTCAATACATCACAAAAAGAGTCATCCCCAGTGTATCTGGCCCAGAGATGTCTCCATCAATCATACATCACAAAAAATCCATCCCCAGTGAGTCTGGTTTAGAGATGTCTTTATCAAGCATATTTCAAGTAGCAGGTTTTGCAAACGAACAACTGCAAACTTGTGGATAATTTCCCAAAAAAAACGAGTCATCCCCAGTGAGTCTGGTCCAGAGATGTCTCCATCAAACATATTCAAAGTAGCAGGTTTTGCAAACAGTCAAACTGCAAACTTACAGTTAATTTCCCCAAAAGAAGTCATCTCCAGTGCGTCTGGTCCAGACAAATACACATTCTTGTCATGTCTCGCTCTCCCACAATGACAGCAGACAATTTATTTCCTCGTTGTGTCCTTACCATCCCACAATGTTGGAAGACACTGCCGTTACTTGTCCTTACCATCCCACAATGTTGGTGGACACTGTCTTTACTTCTGTCCGTACACAGGACTTTACTGCTTATGTCCGCACACAGGACTTTATCGCTGTCTGTCTTTACTTCTGTCCGTACACAGGACTTTATTGCTTTCCGTCTTTACTTCTGTCCGTACACAGGCCTTTATCGCTTTCAGTCTTTACTTCTGTCCGCACACAGGACTTTATCTGCTTATGTCCGCACACAGGACTTTATTGCTTTCCGTCTTTACTTTTGTCCATACACATGACTTTACTGCCTTCTGTCCGCATACAGGACTTTATCGCTTTCTGTCTTCATCACTTCTGTCAAATAATTTTCATTGCATTCAAACACTTTGTAAATATAACACTCATAAGCATAACATTCATAACATCATATCATAGCATTTTATGGTTTGGTCCGGCCAAAAATGGTGTACTCTGTATTTAAGTCTCTTCTATCGTCGAATCAAAACAAAAACACCATCAAAAATCATCTTTTTCTTTTTATCTCCGACGGAAGAAACTTAAATAGGGGCATCTGTCATACCCCATTTTTTGACCGATTGATTTTGTTCGGCGTTTAAAACCTTCTTGCCCTTCTTGTCATTTCTGACGAAATTTCGACAGAGAGGTATTTTAAAATACCTCATTTGTTGTTTCTTTTATATTTTTTCCTTTTTCTATTATTATTATTATTATTTATTATTTTTTACCATTATTATTATCTTCTTTCATTTAAAATTTATTTAATTATTTTATTTACTGTTTTTATTAATTTTCGTATTTTATTAATTTAATTTAATTATTTTGTTTTTATTTTTATTTTTACTTTGTCCTTTTGTCCTTTTTTTTCCTGATTAAAAAAATCAAAAAAATTTGAAAGTCAACTTCCTTCTCCCACACAGTACAGGGAACATTTTTCTGTCTAAACAGTGTCCTTTTGTCCCAAGATTCAATTTTTTTGTCCAGATAATTGCAAAGTCCAGAGGTATCAAAACCCTAAGATTTGGGTATATAGTGAGCAGAGCCCTTAATGAACAGGACAGAAAAAAAACTCAGCCGCAGAGCAAATTGCATAAAAAACACAGAACCAAAAAAATTTTGAAAACAAATAAATTATCATCATCACTTTCAACAAACCCAGAAAACAAAACACATCTTCATCACTATTCATCATCTTCCCCAAACGAAAAAAACACATCAAAACCACAAAAAAAACTCCACCTTCTTTTTTTCGAAAAAAAATAGATCCAAACCCGAAATAAAAGAAAACAAACACAAAAAAAACCCACACTTTCTTTCTTTTCCAAAATCGAAAATCTAACCAAAACCGAAAACAAAAAAAGATAAGAAGAAGAACCAGATTAAGAACAAAACAGCATCAAAAGGTTGACCCTTTTCTTTCTTTTCTTTTTTCGCGATCTAGGGATTTTGAGTTGGATTTTGGGATTTTTGATTATAGATTTGTGTTTAGAAGTTGTTTTTGTATAACTTTGATGTTTAAACTTTTGAGAAAAAACTGAGATTGAGAATGAGAGAAATTGGCCGAGAGAGAGGTGAGGAAGAAGAACAGCGGCGGTAGAGAGAGGAAAGAATGAAAAAATGTGATTTTTTTTAGGGTTAGGGGTATTTATACCCCAACCCGATCCGGTGTGCGCGTGTCCATCGCAGCACACCGTGCACCCTCCCTTCTCAGCCTCTGATTTCAATCAGGTGGCCTGGATCTTTCCTTCTTTGATTTTAGATCAAGGCCGTCTGATCTATCAGACGGCCAGATTTAATCCTGTTTTTTTTGTTTGTTTTTTACACAGATGGGCCTCAAGGGCTGGGCCTTTACTGTTTCACTGCTATTAGCACCCCCTTTTATTTTCGTTTTTTCTATTCACACCACCCCCCTGTTTTATTTTATTTTTTAGCTTATGAAATAAGTGCTTTTGGCACAAGCTTATTTTTAAGCTATTTTAGCCAATCAAGCATGATGTCGAGGCTTATTTTACTTTCCTATTTATTTGATATTTAAAAGTTGTTAATATTACTTTATGTCTTTATTTATTTTTAGCTAATTTTATTTTTTTAAGCTTATGAGACAAGTGCTTTTGGCATAAGCTATTTTAGCTTTGTTTAGCCTTGTAAAGCATGATGTCGAGGTTTATTTTCATTGTCTTAGTTTCGTATTTATTTATTTATGCTATTTATCCATTACATATCATATTCATTTCATTACATCGATTTATTCATCATTTTTTTATCTTTATTTTATTATCGTAACATTGAGTATTTATCGCTTATTAATTGCCATTTACTTTTGTTTTTGAATTTAGGATGTAAATAGGCCAAGTGTAAATTCTAAATAAAAGTGCATAGCATACCCCGTCTCTTGCATCATTTCATATTTATTTTCTCGCAAAGATTTTAGAGTGTGATTAGGCCAATGTACCCTAAATGAAAAATTGCATCTCATGCATATTTATTTTTTATCGCTTTCCGCCAGTATGTGTAACGTTAAATTCCGAGGGAAAAGGTGTCGCTTTGATCAAAATATCATTGCGAATTGTCTTCGTGTTTAATTTATTCGTTATGACGTTTTAGGTTAGTGTCATTTTGCGCGCGTAACTATTACCTATTTTCTTCTCAAAAAATGAGGTCAAAACCTCTTTCAAAAAAATACATAATTATTTTCTTTTCGAAATATCATGGAAACACAATTTTTCATCAAACATTTCTATCAAAAAACCTTGGAATTCAAACCAAGTGTCCTTTTATCGCAAAAACCTTGGAATTCAAACCAAGTGTTATTTTTCTCGTTCAAACCTTGGAATTCAAACCAAGTGTTCTTTTTCTTACAAAAACCTTGGAATTCAAACCAAGTGTCTTTTATCACTTCAAACATTTTCTCAACAAACCTTGGATTTTAAACCAAGTGTCCGCGTCTTATTTTCATAATCAAACTTTAATCAATTTAACTATATAGACTTTTTTTTCATAAACTAACATCAATCAAACTCACATTTTGCCACCTTTGGCTTTTGGTCTTTAAAACCATTTTCAAAAACTTTAAAATTAAACAAACAAATTTACTCGTCTTTTTACCCCGAACTACGGTGGTTTGATCCCTCGGGTACGTAGGCATGAGACTTGTCTCTCCAATCAATAAAATCAACAAAAACATTTTTCTTCTTTTTCATCACCTTAAGCATTTTTTATCACTACCTTAATTTCCCACTTATACATTTTTACAAGCAAATAAAATAAAGCGCAAAGTTTAGAATAAAAATAAGAGGTTCCTATAGAGTACTATAGATACTTAGGGTGCTAGTATCTTCCCTTCGTATAACCAACCCCCGAACCTTGTTCTCTAAAAATAGGTTTTTTTCGAACTTTTTTCCTTTCCCTCGGATAAATTAAAGATCGGTGGTGGAATATTAAATTGCGATTCGAAGTTAATTAATAACTCGATATCCAAAAATCACCGCGACAGGACCAATCCCACCGCCCACTTGCGGGGGCCCCATTTAAAGCCAGAGTTTTTTTGCTCTCTATGGACTAGCCCACCGAAATTGGTACCAGAGGGAATCGAACCTGAGACCTTGAGAGGAGCATACTCCAAGGACCCAAGCCAACACCACTAGGCCAACCCAAGTGGGTTCTTGTATCATCTTGATGCTAGAGTAGGACTGTTTTTAGTTGAGTTGTAATTTTTTAATCTACTCCTAAGCTTTAAAGTACGGAGATAGGTATTTGTTTGAAGAGTGTTCTTCGCCAAATTGTTATTAGTGTTATACGGTCACACTGGGCGTGTGGCTAAGAGGAAGTGAGACGGGGCGTCTCATATCTAGGAGTTCCTAGGTAGGATTGCATGAGATAGTGTCTAGGCGATAAGATAGAAACGAGAGGTTTTGGAATCTTTGAACTAGAACTATAGTAGTGAATTCATTCCTGGATTGGTATCCCCCAGAGTAGGAGAGGTTGCTCCGAACTGGGTTAACAACATATTGTGTTATTTTAATTTCTGTTTTTTTATTGTTAAATTGTCCATTATGTTCTGCTGGGAACTGTGTTGAAGCAGATGCTGCCCCATCCGGTACCCCATCTGGACATCGCCGGAATTTCAGTTTGTATCAAATAGGTCATATTTCTTAAGGACCTATTTGATACAAACTTAAAACTTAAACGACCTATCTGATACTTAAAAAACTTAAAGGACCTATCTGATACAAACGTAAAACTTAAATGACCTATTTGATATTTAAAAAACTGAAAGGATCTATCTGATACAAACGTAAAACTTAAAGGACCTATAGATGCATTTGGCCAATATATATCAATCCCACATTAATAACAACCTCTTTTAAGCCATTAATAGCCAATTAGGTATGTCAACTTGACCCTTTCTCTCAATTGCGGAAAGAATTTCATTGAAGTCCTTTACGTTAAATCAAAATGGATTTTAGGACAATGTCTATGAAGTTTGGATAATAACAATGTATAAGAGAATAATTGAGTATTCTAATGTATGTTCAAGTGTGTAAAATCATAAATTGAAAAACTACTTATGATATTAGAGATATGCATCAAAATGACATATTGAACGCGCTATAAAAGTCAAAAGACAACTTTAATGACTAAGAGCACCAATATCGGTTGACTATTGGTATGGTTACACATAAAACAATGTCACCGTGTCACTGTGTATTGGATAATTGGTATAGGTGGGAGTAGCCAAACTTGGAACTGTGGTACTGCACAGTACCGGTGCTTTGTTGCACCTTTTTACTTTTGAATTTTTTGAATTTTTATTTTGTAAGTTAATAGGTGCATAATTTGGATATATAGTGGGGTAAGTGAGATCCAGTTAAATTTTTTTGAAGAGTGGTATCGATATTTAGAAAAACTAGTTGAGTTGTTTAAAAAGTGGAAAAATGTGAATAGTATAAAAAATGAGTGGGAACTATTTATGCAACCAATATGAGTGGCATGGATGTGAATGCTATAACAAATTCCAAAGAGTTTTTGAGTAAGTCAACAAAAGCCAATGCTCTTATCAAGACTAGGGGTGCTCGCGGTTCGGTTTGGATCGGTTTTGAGGCAAAAATCCATCCGATCCAAAGTTAAAATTAGTTGCGGTTTGGTTTGGTTTTGGATGGCTAATTAAAAAAAATCCGATCCAATTTTGTGCGGTTTAATTTGGATCTGTTTTTGGATATCCAAATTACAAATTTAATTTTTTTAATTAAATAATGATATTATTAAGACACGATAAAATAATATATTCATGTAAAATATAACATATAATACGTTAAAAATTAATATTTTGCAATGAAAATGATCAATTATATGTGAAACCTATGAAATAGTAAAAAGAAACAGATTAATTTAAACTCATAAGCATTATTGAGAAAATTAAAAATCAATAATTTAATATGTTAATGCAATATATCATACTAATAAAAAGTTAAAAAATATTAAAAAATATGTATGCGATTTAGTTCGGTTTGAATCGGTTTTGAAAAATCAATCCAAAATCCGATCCGATCCAGCGGTTTTCACAAAAAGGATCCAAACACATCCAAAAATATTCGGCTTTTTTGGGGTTTTCGGTTTTTTTGGATCGGTTTGCGGTTTTTATTTGGGTTGGTTTGAATTTGAGCACCCCTAATCAAGACCTTCAAGAAGAATCAAGAGAGTCATTTGAATCTGAAGACCGTTCAAGCAAAAGACCATCTTTGAAGCTGAAGCGAGATTCTAAAGTGATAGTGACAAATAATATACTTCTCTGAAGAGTCTACTTCTAGGACCGACATATTTGTCCTCTTACTCAAGAATGTCAACAACCAAACAATGTTCATAGAGTTCATTTCGAAGAAAGCTACAACAACCTTTCCAAGTATAGCAAAATATTTCTTTACTAAGAAAATGGTCTGATCAATTGAAGAAATAACTATCCATATTGGAAAAAGCTTTCATCAATGGGTTTATTCATTTCTCCTATTTATATGGGACTTTGAGCGACTTGAAGACTTGCAACTAGGGTTGATCATATCCGAACCAATCCAAAATTAAAACCGCAAACCGAACCAATCCAAACCGAAACCGCAAAAAATCGCATTTAGTTTAAACTGCACGGATAGTTTTTCATCTAAACCGCGTGGTTTGGTTTGGTTTGCGGTTTTAATTTTAGAAAACCGAACCAAACCGCAATATTTAACTTAACTCTATCAATTAATAGGAATCAAATGAAATTCTGGCTCAGTCCAGATGGGGTACCATATGTGGCAGCCTTTCTAGCGTAGACCAAATGGGGTACCTGATGGGGCAACCTTTGATACTACACTGGTTACAGCAGAAGCAATATATTATAAACAATAACAAACTGAAAATAAATAGTACGCAGTGTTTGTTAACCCAGTTCGGCGTATAACACGACCTACTCTGGGGGATACCAATCCAGGAGAGAATCCACTATGATAATACTAGTTAGAAGCTTCCAGGAAACGACCCGTTTACACTTCGTCACATAGTCACTACCCGTGCTATCTTCAACCTAGGCCCACCTAGATCAGAGACCCCGTCCCTTCTCCTCTTAACCACGCACCCGGCGTGATCGTAAGCAAACAATCAATTTGGTGAAGACACACACTTCAAACAATACCTATCTCCGTATTTCAAAGCTTAGGAGTAGATTAAAAGAATACAACTCAAAAGACACAGTCCTAAGCAAGTATCAAGGTGATACAAGATAGGCTCACAAGTAACAATAGACACGCTAAAATCCTAGACAAAGAATACAATTATTCAAACGAGCTTCAGTAACATAAAAAGGTCTATGGTCTTCAATATATATAGCACAGTGATAGCCATGGTTGTTCCTTGATATTTGGCCTTCAAAATAATATTAAATCGTAGCATATCCGATACCAACATATTTGTTTAAACAAATCCAACAAAATCCTAAAATATAAGAATATATTTTAGGCGTGATATGCTTTGGGATAACTTCAGAAAATAAATCAAGTTCCATGTCTTGAGGAACAAGTAAAGCGCTAAAGGGATTGATTTGATCAATAGCGCGCGAAACAACCTTGTAACAAACTATCCATAATTTCTAGCTTCAGGATGTTGTTCCAAATGTAGACACATCTAACTAGATGTTGTTTTTGCAAAATATAGTCAATTTCAAAAACCCAACACAACATATTACCTAGTCCAACTTAGCAAGCTCAACCCAAATTGAGTCCATAAAACAGTAGGCTGTGAAAAGATATCATTTAACGCGATCCAAAACTATATTATTGGTATTAAAAACAAATTTTTATGTATATGCAATTTCTGTATATGCATATTATATCATGTAAACAATAAATAAATTAAAATTTCCTATGTTTATTTCGTAACAAGTTGGTAATATCGTCATATTTTTTATATCGCGATAAACCGCACCAACCGAACCGATCCTAACCGGGTTAGTTTGGTTTGGTTTGGATTGGATGACTTTTTAAAAACCAACCGAACCAAACCGAACCGCATGTATTTTTATTTTGCGGTTAGGATGACTTTTTGGCTCAAAACCGAACCGCACCGCGAACACTCCTAGTTGCAACACTACTCTACAACTTCTAAACTCCAAAAACTCACAATCTGTAAAATTTGTGAAAGCAAAACCACTTAGATTGTGTTCTTACGAACTTCTAATCTTAGAATATCTCAGTTGTTTAGAAACAACTATGCGCTTATTGTAAGCTTACCACTCTCCGAGTCTCAGGAGTAAGAAAATCGCAAACAATCTTTGTATAACTAATTTGATTGAAAGTCCTTAGTTGTAAGACATCGAAAGTCTCTTTATTAGTAGTATTTTGAACAAGGAAGTCTTAAGACCAATAATATCTTAAGCAAGAGAAAGTCTCTCGATCAATAATATCTTGAGCAAGGAAGTCTTGGACTTGGTGTCTGAGTAGAAAGTCTTGGACTAGGTGTCTCAACAACTTTAATCTTGGTGATTTTAATTAATTGAAAAACTATCAGGTGTGAGGGTGCTGGAAGGAACTCTAGTTAACAGGTGAACCAATATAAAACCTTGTGTCATTCTCTTTCTCTCTACTCTTAACTCGTCTTTCATTCAACCAGTTTTATCTTCGAAAGAGGTTTTTAGAAGAAAAAAACACAAGTCAAACCCCTATATTTCTTATGTTTTTCTCACCTTTATCCTACGATGTACCAAGGTAATTGAGAAGTACCAGAATTTTATCTCAAGGTTAATGCAATATGTAGTATTAAAAGAAATAGATTAAGTTTTATCATAAATATATGAAAGTAACATACTATTAAATTTTTTCAAAACAATATACAATAAAATTAATGGAATAGTCCTGTGAGCATATCTCACTTGGTTGGAAAATTGCATGTAAAATGTAGGGACCGAGGTTCGAACCCTGACACTCCCACTATTTTACCTTAGAAAAGTGAAATTCTAGTCACTAGGCTACTTGACAAAAAAAAGAAAAGTTAATGCAATATATCAAACTAATAAAAAGATAAATTAATATTAATATATAGACTTAATTACAGTTTTGGTTTCCCTGTTTTTACCCGTTCACAAAATTGGCCACCTTATTTTAAAATCATGCAGCATTCGTCTTTTTATTACTTAAAAGTGATTTAACATATTTCAAATGATATGACATACAATATGTTGATATTAAATGATCCAAAGTTATGAAATTACAAAAATTATTTATTTTTTGTAATTAAATATTTTTTGTAATTTCATTAATGAAATATAAATAATTAATCCAATTAAATGATACTACATAATTAGGTTGTATGTCATCATTTCAAATATGTTACATCACAATTTTTAAGTACAAAAATTTGATGGACGACCAGAACGGAGTGATTTTAAAATATTGAGACCAATTTCGTGAATGTATGAAAATAGGAGGACCGAAATTGTAATTTCGTGAATGTTAAAATTTAATCTTATCCCGAAGTTTTTACAAAATGAAATTAAAAAATAAATGAAATGTTTGAGATTCAAATTTAATCTATACATATAAAATGCAAATGCAAGGTCGCTACAACTGATTTAAACTCACAACCAATTTATTTACAAATTTAATTTAAAAGCCATACTCCATATTATTAACAAATGTCCTCAGCAGGAGTTGAACTTATAACCTTTTCATAAAGGCTTCATATTTTAGCCACTATGTCATATCAATCAATTTGAAATATTTTTGCAACCAACATGTATTGAATATGCAATTCAATCAAATTTTTTTTTCTGGAGTAATGATATTCTAACAACAAATTTTGGACAACAATTTTGACAACATGATGTGGCACAAATTGGACGGATTACACTTTTATCTTACAACAACTTTTTTATTCTTTTATTACAACATTACCCCTCCATGCATAAGTTGTCCACTATGTTGTCAAAAAATTGATGTCAAAATATCATTACTCTTTTTTCTGTGATACATGTTCAAAATATCATTAATATTTTTCGTTGCTATGCAAATATTCAATTTGTTTAAATAGAAATCAATTTTTATTTTATAAAGATATGTTATGAATAACTGACTTTTTTTTTACACATAGCACCATTGAACTCATATCTAATAACTGACTTTTTTTTTACACATAGCACCATTGAATCCATATTCAATAACTGACTTAGAGAAGTACGTCAATCATTGTCGGATCAAATATCGAACTTATTATGTTGAGTTTCACCATGGTAAAGTAAGTATACTTTTTATTTCAACCGAATGTATTTGAGCATTTAAAATTGGTAGAGATTTAACATTGTTATATATCTTCCAATTTTCATATATATAATGAGATAATTACACGTGAACCAAAGGTAGACGGGCAACAAGCTGCGCCGCTAGACATTGTTATTGTTTTTATTTTATGGCGCGGTCATATTACCAAAAATGTTTGCATCTGATTTTGGTGACAACAACGTACATCGTTATGCTACACTTAGCCTTTGTTTGGTATGAGAGAAAATGAGAAGAGAGAAATAGAAACACGGAAACCAATGCATGTATTTGGATGCATTGGTTTCTGTGTTTCTATTTCTCTCTTCTCATTTTCTCTCCTACCAAACACACCCTTATTAATCCAAACGAAAATCAATTTGAAATTTTAGTTGAAAAAATTAATGGCAGCATATATTTTAAACATGAATGGTCTACATTGCATGATTTTTATAATATTCAATATAGTGATTGGGTTAGTTTATTATACACTGAGATGAGTCAATTTGAACTGATTTTAAAAGAAAAATTTGATTGTGTCATTTATTTTTAAACATTTATTATAATTCTTTTTATATAATATATGAAAATCCCACGAGTTGTTCTCTAGATAAAATAAATTTTAACAACAAATTGTATATAGAATTTTTAAAATCTAAACACCCAATTGAAAAAGTGCCTTATACCAAGCAGAAAGAGACAAAATTTTCGGCTCACGTTAGCTCCATTCTTCAACTTCAACATCAACTTCAACGTGCAATCTTTACGTCTCCGATCCTTCTCTCACATGAAGAACCATGGCAAAAACCAGATCTCTCAAGAAAAAACCTCGTGAATCAAACCATAACCCAAACCCTTCCATGGCGACTCCTTCACCTCCTCCGCGACGGCGCAAGCCACAAACACTTGCCACTGTTTCCGCTATTCTTGCAGTTTTACTTGTCATTTCTGTAATTTGTCTCTTGCTCGTTTCGTCGAACACTTGGCGTGCGTTTCAACAAGTCGTTTCTTATGAGACGATTACTGTTGTTAATGAGTTCCCTCATGATCCTCAAGCTTTCACTCAGGTTGATTTATTTTGTTTTCTACATATTGTGTATTTGACATTTTTAATGGTTGAAGTTTTTTTTGTTAATGTAGCTGAAGATCAGTTTCTTTGGTTACTGTTTGATATAAATGGGGATTGGTTTGATTTATTGTATATTCTGTGTGTTTGGTTGTGATGGAAATTGATTTTGTAAAGTTGATTTTTGGTCAAAATTGAGGTAACGTAAAGTAATTTATGTTTGGACACATTCACAAAAAAGTGATTTTTATCATTTCATGTTTAGATAGTTGGATCAAAATTGCATTTTAGTGTGTATATGTATATGACACTTTTGATAAAGTTTTAGAATTGATTTCATGTCAATGCAACAACTAGAAGTCTAATCTTTTGGGTAGAATTGAGTTTGGATCTTGAATTAATTTTAGAATTGAAAGTCTAATATAACTAATGTGTGGTCAAACCACATTTGCTTAACAAAAAGGTATAGAACCAAATATAGATGAACATGAGAGTTGGTTAACGATTTTGATGCAATGCTACATTTGCTTTAGTTTTGATGATGAATATACTTCAAGGCCTGTAACTGCAAGGCTACTAGGCTATGGTTCTATGCAATTTTCAAATGTTAATAAATCACCTAGTTCTAGTTGTGAATCCCAAATGCTAAGTCATTAATTCTAAGGAATTATACACATTAGTCTGTGAGTCTGTGAGAGACTAATATGAGATGGTATTTGTTGTTTGACTAAGGTGGGGGCATTTGAAACCTTATGACCTAGATTACAAGTTGAGCAGATGAGAAAACATACAAGAGTGCAAGTAATTTAGAGAGAGAATGTTCTTTGAAGCTTATTCTATTTCTCATGAAATGAATTACAGAGTTCTTTGATCTATTTATAGGAGTGAAGCTTGTTTAAATTAGTTAGACTAGTACTAGCAAATTTTCAAACTAAACACGAGATAAATAGATCTGCCATGTTACACACCAGTACACTTTAAGAAAGTACTGAATTTTGTTTGGGGAACGATTATTTCAACGACAAAGGCTAGGTAGTTTAACTAAGATAGGTAAGAAATTTGGTAGAAAAGAGGGAATTGCAAGTTAAATATCATGTTGTATGATTGTATCTTATATTTATTTCTGTCCATGAGGTGTCAACTTAGTGGTAAAAGTCTAGCCTTGTAACCTCAAGGGACAAAGATCAAATCGTCTCGGGAACAGTTGTAAAATGACCATCAGTGCCTCTTTATTAATTAATAATAATAGTAAAAAAAATTTATATGTTTGAAAAAGTAAGGAATGACTTAAACACGACTAAATTTCAGTGATGGGCATGGCAACTTGCTTGGATGCCCTAGCATAAGTGGCACGTAATCTTTTTGATTAATGCAAATATTGTGTTTCGTATAAGAGATATATACTTCAAAGAGTTTATTAAATTGTTGGTTAAGGTCTGCATTGCTTATTTTGTCACTCATTAAAGAGAAAAATGGCTTCTCTCTGCTTGTCTGTTTTCAGGGCCTTCTTTATACCGGAAATAACACCTTATTTGAGTCAACTGGTATTTATGGGAAGGTAATGTTTTTCATTTTCTTTTCCACTGTTGTCTTTTTGTTACTTTTTCCTTTCTACGGATGGAGTGGAATGCGAAATTTTGTGTATTCCTGAGTTTGAAATTTTTTAGCTGACATCAGTTACATCAATTGGTTCATTTTGTTCAAGAAACAATTATGAGATTTAGTTGAGCGTTAATCCTTGTTTAGCAAATCTGGTCCTCCCCAGAGCCTATAGTGGTAGGAGCCTTTTGCATTGAGCTTCTGTAATGTTCATAATATTTAGTTGTGAACTTTGAAGCACCGCCTACAACATAGATACCGGACATAAAGCATACATCTCAGTTTATCTTGTAGGATCGATTTGTAATCCTAGATCATCTTAGATTATCTCATACTATTAGTTTCTCCTAATAGAGAGTAGAAACAACGTATTTGCTCTAGAGAAATCCTTTTGGAAATTCAAAGCTTCTTCTATGCTCCGACCTATTGTCCTGACTTCCATTTATACTAGTTTCTTCAAAACTATCCTATTCTTGTGATACTCTATATTCAGTTTGCTCACTGCACTACTTATTCAACAGATTCATTTAAGACAAATATGTTTAAATGTTAAGATGAAAATGATTATGACCACCACTGGTGCTATCTATTGAATAATACCAAAATGTTTCTAAGCTTTTATCCGTTGTGAAATACAGTTAATCAAGATTAGTTTTCTTTTCTAATTACATTCTAATTTTTTGATATCCTAGACATACAATTACTGTTGTTTTTGATGTGTAATATATGTTTAACATTTCAATTATTTGTTGTTTCAGTCCTCTGTCCGTAAAGTCGCTCTTCGTACTGGGAAGGTACTGACTCTGTTCATTATCCTTTTCAATTATTATAGATTTATATGAACGGCGACTGATGGAGAGCAACCAAACTCTGTAGTTGATTGATGCCAGTGCTTGACATTTGTCATTAAAAGCTTATATAGGCATAGTTGCACTGACAACAATCAATTATATAATGAATATAATTCTTAACTCTATGACCAATTTTAAACAAGATAGTAAGGTTAATGATTAATCAAGGTATTGTGATGTTTAAACAGTATTTTTGCTTTATTAAATTACTGGACCTTTCACTCATTTTTTTGAACACAATGTCTCTTTTGCTGAAATGATGCATATTTCCTAATTTCAATGCAAAAATTACTTTAAATTAGGGGAACATTTTTCAAGGTAGGTACGTTTTTTATGTGTTTAGTTTTGTTTTTACTAAGGTACTTTAATTGTGTTTTAGAAGGAAACACAAATTTCTAAGTTACATTTTCCACTGTTCTTGCTTGTTCATGCATTCAAAATCTGCTGTTGTTGTAACCACTAAATTTGTGAATGTGTGTTAGGAACCTAGGGACGAGAAATAGAAAATTGATAGGCACTAAAGAAAAGAACCAATATTTAAATGATCGAGGTTGGAAGAATGACTACTCTGGCAAGTTGTCCACCTTCAACAAAATGTTTCCATTTCATCAATTTTCTAATTTCTCTATATCCGTTTTTCTATTCTTTTTTCCCTTGTTTATCGAATTGATATCCTCTCTAGATAATTAACTAGCCTAACTTATCCCAACTACTTTGCATCTCTGAGAATTCCTTTCTTTAACATTATGGAATATACTCCACATAACAGAACTGATAAACCATATATTTCTATATTTTGGACTCTTTCGAGAGCCACTTGGTTATCTGTGATGAACACTTTGACATTTGTATGAGGGTATAAATTTTCATTCGGGCTTTTCTCATAAGTGGTGTACTTGTTATGTTTGATTATGCATAGTAATTTGGACACTGAAAGTCGTTGCAAGAGTCAATATTTATTCTTGGTGCTACTTGCAGGTTCAGAAACTTCAGAAGTTGGATGATTCTTTATTTGGGGAAGGTTTAACTCTCCTCAATAATAGGTGTGAAAGGAACATTATGTTTTATTCTGTTTTTTACTGTAGGCTGATTGGAAGGAAAGGGAGTTTGATTTTTAATATTGTTTTTCCGAAAGACAGGACTGTCTTTAATGTTTAGACATTTCATTTTACTTATTCTAATAGCTTCCAGTACATCAGTAACACATAACAATATTGTCAAATTTCTTTAAACCACTTGAAAATTTAAATTTTCGGAGCCAGAGTAGTACTTGATATTGAAGTTAAGGGCCAAGTGTTATTTTCTTGTTTGCTCGCAACTAAAATCAAAAGCTGATGGCAAGCCAATTAGAAGTGAGCTTTAAAGGAGAAAGACGCAATGCTGCAGTTCCGTTTTGTTTGAATGTGCTATGCTCTGCCTTCTTATTGTTTGGTATATAAAATAAGTTAGTAATTAACTCTTAGAGTTTGGGCTGAGCCTAACACAACTCTAGAAAACCAATTTGTAAATTGTTATAAACTCTTACTTTAGATCATATTAAATTCAATGTGGGACTCACAGCACTTCCCTTTTATGCCAAATATTGGGCATGTGGAGCATGACTTGAGTGACCCAATAACAGATGACCATACATATCTTGGATATGTTATGGTACCATCTTCAATAGGAATCTCAAGCAACTTCAAGTATATTTTTTTACGTTAACATTATTTTTATTTTGTCTTAGTTTCTATTAGGTATAAAAGCAAACAGATATACTACTAAAACACTAAATATTTACAAATTTTGATTGCTAATGAAAACTGCAGAATGGCCCTGATTTTTGCTGTTGTAATTTTGCAATTTAATATCTTCTGGATACTGTAAGGGTTGTTTACTTTCTATCCCAATATGGTGTGCTTTTTGCTTAGACAAGTGACATTGTGTTATTAGTGATTAATAATCAAGTTATTTTTATGATTATGGTTGATCTTTTTGTTTATTCTAATACATTATCTGGCACACTTTTGTAGGCTGATCCAAGTAACATGGTTGCAGACAGTTGGTTTCATATATGACCTCAAAAATTTAAGCAAAGTTTGTTGCTTTACCTTCCTACTCATGTAATATTTTGTCTTTGGTTTGAGAGACTCCTAATGTTTTGATTCAATGGGACTCTACTAAGTAAAGTAACAGCAATGTGGAATTATTGTGGATCGGCAATCATTCTTTACTATTCTGCATGACTGAATTCTGGCTCTATACTGTATTATGCCTCTATAAGTGATTTCGGCTAACTACTATATCTGATTAAAAAAATTCCGTAGTGGAAAATGCATATTTTATAATATTGATCTCATTAAAATAAATTGAATATTTGTTGTTATATGTGGTGCAGTTTACATGCAAGGATTTTGGTGATACTAATCTTTTTTGTTTGATTCTATTTCCTGAGATTTCTTCAGTGCTGTGGTGAATGCTTCGAAATTCCTTTTAATATCGCAAGCTAGATCTTAACAGCTTACTTTTGCAATTTCTGTAGCTTGGGACATTTAAGCATGATATGAAAGATGGTTGGGGTCTTGCAACTGATGGAAAAGTCTTGTTTGGAAGTGACGGCAGTTCAACATTATACCAAATTGATCCTCAAACATTTAAAGGTCAGTCTCAAATAAAATGTTATTCGTTTCCTTTCACCCTTTTATTAGCGAAGCCCCTTTTCTCAAACATATTCTTTCTTTGCATTTTAATGAAACTTACACTTCTTTCTTAAATGTAGCTGTATCAAAACAAGTTGTCTTCTATAAGGGTCATCAAGTTCATAATCTCAACGAACTGGAATATATAAATGGTGAAGTTTGGGCAAATGTTTATATGGTATGTCTTTGCATGATCAACTATGATGTTAGTTGGAGCAAATATATCTTCTGAAAAATGTGAAAAACAAAGACAAATCTTAGCCATGTATGCTTGATGCTTGCGACCTAAGGCTCTCTGTTAAGTTAGATTTTATTTGAGGTTGTTTTTTGATTGTGTAGACTGACTGTATTGCAAAAATATCTCCTAATGATGGTGTTGTTGTTGGATGGATTCTCCTCCCAAATTTAAGGTGCAATTTCTTATTCTTTTTCTTACTAAAATATTTACTTAATGATTAGCAACATCAAAGTGGTCCTCAACGATTTTCAATTACTGCCAGGCATTAATTTTGTTGCTTACAGATGTTTAATCTATCATATGCAGGAAAGAATTAATCGAAGCTGGATATAATGTAAGGAACCTGAGCCTTTTGATATATCTATAGATAATACTTTTGTTTAAATTTATATTGGAGGTAGCTGTTCCACATGCTTTTCTTCTTATATTTTAGGCTATTGATGTTTTGAATGGGATAGCATGGGATGCTGAGCAGGAACGGATTTTTGGTAGGCTCCAGATTTTTTCAATTACTATAAATTTTTATTGATCATTTTCAATTAAAAAGTGAAAAATACGGCACGTAAAAAGTTAAATATATTGTCTCAATTCAAAGCGAGCCTATTTGATTTGTAAAAAATAAAAACTTCTATTTTATTTCATTTTTTTCAAAGATTTGTGAACGTGTTACAGGTTTTAAGTAGTAAGTAGTATTTTGTCAAAAAAAAAGAAATAGTAAGTAGTATTAGCTTATTAGTTGATTTTAAATAATAGTTTTACTTTATGTCATTTTACCCTTTTAGTCTTTATGATGTTGTATTTAAAAAGCATTTGTGCTTTATTTGAGAATCAATCAATATTCAACGAAGACCTTCTTCTCTATATAAAACTCTCATTCAATTCTATGCTTACTATGGTTGCATAATCTCTCATTGGTAACGGATTTTATTCTAAATCATTAGAATCCCTACTATTGAGACTTGGATTTTATTGATTCGTCCCTAAAATCCTATTTATCCGTTACAATAGTAGGGATTATAATGATTTAGAATAAAATCTGTTACCAAGGAGAGATTATGTAACGACAGTATGCATAGAATTAAATGAAAGTTTTTTATAGAGAACAAGGTGTTTGTTGAATATTGATTGACTCTCAAATGAAGCACAAATGCTTCTTAAATACACCATCAAAAAGGCTAAAAGGGTTAAATGCCATAAAAGTAAAACTATTATTTAAAATTAACTAATAAGCTAATACTACTTACTACTTAAATCCTGTAACAGAACGGCGAAGACAATTTTTTGTTTTCCACAATTTATTTTACAAATATTTTAATCGGAAAACAAAAGTAGAAACTGTTTTTTCAAACCAAAGAGACTCGGTTTTCTTTTCCCCATTAAGTTTATGTGAGTTTTGTTGTTGTTTGCAGTGACTGGAAAACTGTGGCCAAAGTTGTATGAAATCAAAGTTTCACCTATGAAGTCAACAATTAAAGAAGGGATGGTTGAGCAGCTTTGCTTGCGCAAGCCTTTCAATTTTTCATGATTTATAAACACGGTACTGACATGATCCTACTCAAAACAAAACCAATGCTAAAATTTATAGTATCATTTTTCTGTAGCAGATTAACCAATCTTTCTGTATTTATAGAGCTTGAAGTTCTAAGTAACAGGAAAATGCAAAACAAAACTCAGTTTGAAATGTAATGTGTGCTGAAAAAGAATGGAAATACAACCCCAAATGAGTAACAATATTTAGTGTTTATTTTGAGGAGGTAGGTGCCATTGTTTGAGCCTTTTTAGCAAGGCCTTAGATAGAATTATCAATGAGACTTGCTGTTAAAATTATCAGTTTTGTTATTTAGTGTTTTAAAGTTTAACCTGCAAAATTGCTTATAAAGTTTCATTCGGTTAAATATTTTTTTTATAACATTTGTTTATTTTACAATAAGTTTTATTATTAACATCGTTAATCATGTCTAGTCGGAAATATATAATTAATGATTATATTAGATATGGTAAAACTAAACACTGCCTAATTTTTTCCTCGCTTAATGTATTAAATCTCATTTTATATTCTTCCTCTTCACTTAATGGACAGAGACTTCATCAGGGAGTTCATTTGTTTATCGTTTAATATTTGATATATTGGATTTTGTACATTTTTTTCCCAAGTTTTCCAACATTATATGCTTATTTTCTTTTATTTTTTATTTCTTAAATAAAGGTAAATATATTAATTAAAAAATGGAATAAAAAAAGCCAAAGGGACATTCATCCAAAAGCATATTATTCCAGTATTATACGCTTATTATCATTTAGGTACCGTTTGACGTAACTTTTTTTCCTCTTCTTTTTCCTTAGAAGTATTAGGTCAAACAACATTTTTTAAAAGTTCTAATAAAAAAAGAATAGTTTCTATATTTTAAGAAAAATTATAATATATTATCAAACATACCTTTAACCCTAATATAATAATAAAAAAACAACTTTTAATTTTTTTTTATGAAAAAAAGTAAGATTTACCAAACAACTTTAATTTTAGTTTAAAAACAATTACTTCTAGCTTTATGGTTAAAATAATTTCTACACCTAAAAAAAACTGGGTCAAACGATACCCTAGTCGCAGATGAAAATAGACAAATTAATAAAAACAAATTAAAGAATATTTTATTTTTCAATTGTTTTTTGTATTAATAATTTGGTTTTAAATGTTGATAAATTAATGTTTAGATTTAATTGGAAGAGGGATTCACATTTAGTGTCAAGAGTGCACCACAAATTAAAGCAAGGATACGATATATATCTCTTTTAATTGTCTATATCCTGCTTATCTTAAGACACAGTTTATAATTTATTTTTTTATTTTCACCATAAGGATTTGGTCCATGGACTGTCTAATCTTATTGGAAGTCTATAAATGCTTAATTTAAGAGAAGTAAACAAGAATTAAATTTGGGGAAACAATGGGGAGCCACACTTTTATTACATCAAGGGATGGAACAATGGAAGCAAACTATTACATTAATTAATTATGATGCAAAGAAAGTAAACAAGAACAACAACCATCTTTATTCTTTATTATTACCATAATACTATAGAATTATTCCTATCTTTAGTTTAAAACTTCACTGCGTTATTGTTGAGCACCACCATCACCGGCTCGAGAACAACTCTTATTTGTTCACAACTTCAAATAAAAATGATTTTGGTGCACACATATGAAATACCTTTTTCACATATGTGCTGTGTTCAAATCATTTTTAGTTACGATTATGGTCAAACAAGTGTTGTTATCGCCACAAAGTGCACAACTAATTCTTGAGAGGTATTATGTCTTGAAGAGATTTCCAAACATCAAGAGTTTGCCTCACAGCCCCCATAATGATGTCATCTGATCTGCCTGGGGTGAAACTGATACGTACAAAGTTCTCTCCTTTGAAAAGGTAAGCTTCACTCGAGATGTGAGAAGCAAAAGCCGCATCGATTCCCTTTTCGAAGATTGTATCTTTGAAACATGTAAACCCGTCGCTAATATCCCTAATAATCTGGACGAGACTATTGGTGCCGTAGTCTATACGAGCATATTTGTCTCCTCTGAACAAGTAAACTTCTTTGTTCAAAGTTGACCTAAATGCAGCGTCTATTCCGTGTTCAAACACGGTTCCTTCTAAAAAAGGAAACATTTCAGCAATTTTCATAGGACCAGATATTATTTTGTCATTGTCACTGTGGGGAGCATAGTCTATCTTAGCGCAAAGACTTTGATAAAAGATGAATGCCTCATCGTTATCAGTGTCGAAGGCACAATCTATTCCATAACTTCCAAATTTTGTATTATCAAGTGATGGAAACCCGTGACGAACAAGAAGAGGCCCGTACAAAATCTTATCGTTGCTGGTTCCAGGAGCATAATCCAATAGCAAGAGCTTATCATTGATGAAAAAGTATGCTTCATTGTTCCTAGATGAACGAAATGCAGCATTTATGTAACCAGATTTTGTCATCTTAGGTATAGTAAGGTTAGTGATAGAAGTTTTTGGATTCAAGGAAGGTTATGTTGTGAGCAAATACAGGGAAAAGGAAGGATATATATAGATCATTTAATTTCTTCCTCCAGCATTTGAAATGCGTTTTTGATAAATTAAGGAACAATATAATACATCACTTACAATATAAAATATATCACATGCTAAATGCTTATATATTTTTTATTGTGTATATGTTACTATATGTTATATTTATAATGCAACTAAGAGTTTAAGATAGGATAAAATAACAAAACAATTGATGCACATCACATGATTTTCAACTTATGCTGAATGCATTTTTTTATCATTAAATTTTTAAGCATCTATCATGGGATTGATGCTGAACTTGATAGGGATGACCACAATTCGATCCCCTGCAATTACGGTTGGGAGGAGCTGAAATCACTTTACCAGAACTGAGTCCTAAATCAGATTAAACTGATGGTGTAAATAAAAAAAATGAAATAATTTAACTTTTGAAGAGGAAAACCTTGTATGTCATATACCTAGAGTAAATAAAAAATATTTTGAACCAATTAATAACAACAGTCCAATTAAGCTGCTCTCCTCCTGGATCAGAGCAAAAACTGCCCCTGTTCACTAATTAAGTTTTAAAGAACTATTTTGTTAAATTGATTGTGTGCTTCGTTATCCCTGTATCTTTTGGAGAATCTCAACATGTGCCCACATGTTAAGAATATAAATGTGGTAAAATATTATTGTAATTTGTGTATTCATCAACTACTTGAACATTAAGAGCAAAATTTCTACTTTTAGGTAGCTTAACATGTGCCCTCATGACGCTTATTTTTTTTTTGCTATCCTTGAGCACTTTTTTTTTTTCTGAAATAAATAGTTTTTAAACTTAACACAATTCAAATTCCTTTTTCTTATGTTTTTTTTTTTTTTGGTAAATTTTCTTATCCTCTTCCTACCTTTAAAATTTTTTCATGTAGTTTATTGAAAGACAATTTTTTTTGTCCAGTTCATTTTCCCCAATTTTTTGCCTAGATATATAAACAATTTTAAAATTAAATAAAGTACAATTTAAATTATATGCTTAAGCTTTTTATTTTTGAACAAATAAAATAAAAGGGTTATTTATTTGTGAGAAGAATTGAACTCATAATTTAATTTGCACTTCATCCTATATCTCTCCTAACTTAAGAGACAATTTGTAATTGTTAGATGCATAATGCATTCTAATGCTTCTAGATAAATCTCACATGGGACAACGACCAAATAAAAGAAAGAAAAAATAAAGTCTCACGTTGGACAATGAAACTAATACTATATATCGATTCCACATTTAGGGCGTGTTTATTTCAATTTTAAAAAAATGGATTTTTCTTTGTATTTTTGAAAATAGATTTTGTAAAATCGTTTTTCAAAATATTACAAGTTTTTTCTAAATTGAAACACTAATTTTGACATCATATAACATAAATGTGCATTATTGAAATTCAAAACATAGTCAAAATCGCAATTTTTTTCAAAAAGTTGTATTTCAAAAATGATTTTTGTGAAAATCTATTTGAAATAACTTCAAAATTAAGTGATTTTTTGAAATTTTGATATCCTAATTTTTTTTTCAATAAAATGATGAAAGATCTGAAATAACATTTTAAGAATAACTATTCAAACAAAATTTTAATTTAAAGCTTTTATAACAAAATTCTTTGTAAATTTTTTTTATACAAATTTTTTTAATACTACAAAAGCTATTTTAAAAAAAAATCAAAACAAACGGCGCCATAATTTTTTTCTGGCGAGGAGTATGATACAATGTACGATTGGCATAAAGAAATAATAAGAGTTTAAACAATTCTGCTTATTAGAAGCATGGTCTTTATTAGAAAAAAAGAAAAGAAAGAAAGAAGCATGGTCTTTAAACAATTAACATAATATAAGATTAAGATTGGTCACATGCATGCATGTGCACACCGTATTATATATAATGGTGACAATGATAAACATTCTACCGTTGCTATGCATATAAAATTAAGAGAAATGTTATTTAAACATAAAAAAAGATATTTCTACAACATTAAGAGGGAGTCACGTGTATATAATTGGGGAGTTCTTCAACACATTTGGTTAATGCCCCCATTAACCAAATATGTTGAAGAATTCCCCGGTTATATACACGTGACTCCCCTTGATGTTGTAGGCATAAAATCTTTCAAACTTGAAAAAATAGTTACTTTTAACTTTGTTTTAACTTTATCTTCCGCAAACAATCAAAAGGTGTCCCATATACAATTTCTCGTAAACAAATAGTTGAGAAGTTGAAGATCAAATTTGGTTAATGTCACTTAACCAAATGTGTTGAAGAACTCCCCGATTATATACACGCGATGAAGGTGCGTGGAGAAAACACAAGAAGGGGGGGGGGGGGGGGGGGGGGTTGACTTGTGTTTTAGATATTTAAAAACTTTTCAAGATATTTAAATATATCAGAGTCTTTAAGCACAGCGGAATAGTTTACACAATCAACTTAAGGCTGAGTGAATGATGAAGGAGTAAATGAGAGAGTGAAAGAGAGAAAGAGACACAACAATTTATACTGGTTTCCCTCACAAATTGAGAGTACTCCAGTCCCCTTGCTTCCAAGGGAGTTCACTATAATCACTAAGATTACAATTCAGATGCTCAAGCACACAAGCATGAGACTTCCTTGCTCTAAGTCACACAAGACAGAGAGACTTCCTTGCTCTAATCACACAAGATCAGAGACTTCCTTGCTCAAGCACACAAGCTTGAGACTTCCTTGCTCAAGCACACAAGCTTAAGACTTCCTTGCTTAAGCACACAAGCTTAAGACTTACTTGCTCAAGTCACACAAGACAGACTTTCTTGCTTCTACACTAAGCAGAATACTTCCTTGCTTCTACACTAAGCAGAAGATTTTTCCAAATTACTCACGCAGGAGTAATACTAACTTCTAAGCTTAAACTTATTACAACATAATAACTTCAGAGGCTTGAGCTAGTTTCTATTCTCACTTCATTTGAGAGATGTTTGCTATTACAATTCATTATTCTCACTTGATTCTGAGAGATGTTTTCTATTGAAGATCGTTAGTCATCAATTCTTTCTTTTGCATATTTATATGAGTTGAGAAAGACATTGAGACGTTGGAGAAATTCCCGTTGTAAATTGAACAGCTGTAGTCTTTGAATATCCGTTGAGTAAAGCCACGTCTTCTTTTGCAATTAAGCTTCACCTTTACTGTTTGTCCAAAATACAGTAATAAGGTACAACTAGCTCTTAGAGAGAGTATGATCACATCCTTTGTGACCGTTGTAATTAGTTGTCCTTAAACAGGTCATCAGGCTTGATAAGATTAGTTGATGTAGCCCTTTTGATGACTGGGGGAATTCCTTTGCTTCTGATGAACCTTTGATAACTTGGAGTCTGATTGGTCTTGAATAAATGGCCTCTGATAGTCCTTCGTATTTCAGCTTCTGAACGTCTTCATCTTCTGAATAACTCATGACTAGCAGACAGCATCTGAACTCTTGTAGGCATCTGAACATCTTTGAGCTTCTGAACTTCTCTGAGCTTCTGAACTCTTGCAGACATTCTGATCCTCTTTGAGCTTCTGAACTTTGTTTAGCTTCTGACCACATTTTAGCTTCTGAACTCTTTCAGAGAGTAATGATTCAGACTTCCATAAGGATTCATCAGAGTCTAAATCAAGTGTGCTCTTGATATAACTTTGGATTCTCCTGCACACTAGATTTAAACATTAGTAACATCAATTGTCCATTTAATACTTTGTTATCATCAAAACTCAAGGGTGTGTTCTAAGACACATTTTGTTCCAACAATCTCCCCCTTTTTGATGATGACAAACATAAGTATTAAATACAATTGTTGTTGATAAAAATCAGCTATGTTGACATTAGGCTTCTGAGTTTCGCAAGCTCCCCCTAAGTCTGATATCCCATAGGGTTAGGTTTGTAAGCTCCCCCTATTTTGTATCCATAGTTAATTTTAATCAGTTTCAAAATTACTTTATTATATGACTTAAATTATTCATATTTTACTATATAAAGAACAAGGTTTGCAAGCTTCTTCTTTTCATAGTGTGATAATCTTTAAATAAAGTTGCACCCTTACTCAAGAACTATCTATGAATAATAAACTTCAATTAATAAATGTATTCTCCTTGAAATTATGCGCTTAATGAAGATGCAAGATAAAATAAAATATTTAAATTAAATGACAATAGGATCAGAGGCACTAGAAACGTATATACACACACTTGGTTCTGATGGTTATCATGAAATACAGTTTCAGAGTTCAAAATATTTTTCAAACAGTTCAGAGCTTAAAAAATCTTTTCAAAAATAGTTCAGAGCCTGAATCAAAAACTTGAAAATAGTTCAGAGCATAAAGCAAAACTTTTGAAAATAGTTCAGAGCTCTTTAGCACAATATTTTGAAATCCTCAAGATCAGATTGTCATATCAAGGCATGAACCTCATGCCACTATTTTGACCATTCTCCTACGTTCTCTCTCTGAAGCATTACAAAGCCCTAAAAAGCAAAGTAATTTCGCTTCTTCCAACAATTGATTTACCAATATTCTTTCTCCCCCTTTTGTCATTATCAAAAAGGTAGTATAAGCAATTAATAATAATTCCAACTTTCAATGCCGTCAAATCAGGAGTGGTTGAACGCATTTAAGACTTGGCAATTGATATGTGCTTATAAAAGGAGAGAGGTACCTAGTCATTTTATTCACACAGAATAATCGTAGGTTATTGATAAAGCAGTTGAGAGAAAAAATGAAACGCTCAGAGAAGAAGAAAGTAGTTTCAACGAAAGATAGTCAAGATAGGAGAAAACATAAGAAGAAACCAATAGAAACAAAGCCAGTGTCTGTTACAGAAGAACTCAGTTCAGAGTGTGAAGAAAAATCTTTGGACGCTGACTGTTTTAAGTTCTGAAGACATATATTCCTGAAGAAAATCAAACTGATATCCAAGGCTCTAGAGGGGCTAGAGTCTTTTCCTGAAGGAAACCAAACTGATGCATCTGAGTCGGTTTCTTCAAGAAAGACTGCTAGTTGGATGGCTCAGCCAAAATCTCAACCTTTCCCCTCTACAAAGGTCATAGTTAGGCTTGCAACCACAAATATGACCTTTGGAGCATCCAGAAGATAATCCTTAGAAATTTTTATATGTAATTCAGAACTTATGTTCTCAATGAAATAAAATTCATTACTTTGGCTTGTTTATTTTTGATTTCTTATTTATATTTCTTCTCTTGTTATGTAATTTGATTCTTTAAGAATACCCAAATATTGTACTCATCGAAAATCAAATTTTATGAATAAAAACTCAAGAGTTTGAAGTATCAATTTGCAAGATTGTTTGTCTAAAGAAAATGAAAGTCAGTTCAAGAATTAAATCAAACAAAAAATGCTAAACAGAATCAAAACAGACATATAAGCATTCAGATAAACATAGTGAACAAATATGTCAGATTAGCAAAAAGATGTTTAACACATACAAAAGTTGAACCTAACAATGTGCCTAACAAAATATTAATCAATTATGAAGTCATATAAGCAATCAAAGAAATCCTAAGGTTGGGGTTGACTACAGATAGAAGCTAGGGTTATCATGATGTTTTTCTGATTAGCATTTACTTCCTCCATCAATCCCACAAACTTGTCCACTTTGGCTTCAATCCTTCTGATATCAGTCTCATAGACAGGATTCCTCAGATGCTGTTGATTATCTTGATCACCTCTCAGATTGTCTTGAAAAGGTACATTCAGATCGTCCACTATTGAAGCTAACCTTTCCCTAAGGTTTTGCCCAATATTTTCTCTTGCAGCAGAGGATTCAGGATGATCCCTCTCTGTGTCTACTTGAGTCTGAATGTCCTCCTTAGCATTGATAGCTTTCCCTTTGTCAAATTTCTTCTGTTCTTCCACAACTGTCTTCTGAAGATTGTGCAGCTCTTTTACCAGTTCCTCTGTCAGACTTACCCATTGAACAACATACTCAGATGAAGGCATTTCAGTTTGCCTTAGATCATAAAGACCATGTATTTGATTAAACAAGTCGTTGCATTTGCTCAAGACATCAGGATTGTTTGATTTGGTTGGGTGAGGTTCATTGGTTAAGGGTGTATTGGTGAGTTGAGGATTGGAATGGATAGGTATTTGTTGTGTCTGTTGAGGACTAGGGCTGGTTTGGACAAAGCCTTTGAGGTGGAAATCTTCTATAAGAAGTTCTTTGACCATAGCATCAACATGGTTTGATGGTGGGAGGTTAAGGTTTTCTTCTGAAACAACATGTTCAGAATGTTCTGAAACATCAGAGGTATGTCCAAGTTCTTCAGTGAATTGTTGTTCAGGTTGTGTTTGGTTTTCAGGTTCAGAGGGTTGTAGTTCAGATGGAGTTTGGTGTTCAGGTGTATGAGGGTCTGAAGATGTTTGAGTCATAGATGGCTAAGCTATTTTATGCTTAGCTTTGGCATTAAGAAGTTCAAAACTAGCTAGGATTTCATCTAACTCATTAGGATTTAAATCAACTAAAGAGGATGATGAAGAAATATTGATAAAATCTGGTTCAGGGTGGGTTATTTCTGGTATAGGAGGTTTTGATTTGACAGGTTCTGATATAAGTTGTTTTATGGTAAGATTGTCTTCAGAACTTTGTCTGGTTATAATTTGAAATGGGTTGGGTTGATGATGAGGTTAAATGAGTATCTTGAGTAGTTACAACAATAGGTTTAGATAGAGATACATCACCTGATTTGTCATGATTTGAGCCTTCAGCAATCTTCTTCTCAGGCTCTTTGGTAAGTTTCTTTAGTCTGACACTAAGAGGTTCATCATCACTTTCTTCACTTTCTGAGCTTCCAACCTTGGTCTTGGTCTTTTCTTTTCTTCCTTCCTTTGCAACTTCACTCTTATATGCTTTCACTAGCCTCTTCCTCTTTTTCTTCAATTCTACCTTCTCAATCTCAAACCCTTCTCCTAGGTTATCCAGCAGTTGAATGTACTGATTGACAATACCACTAGAAACCGTAGGTATGTCAATTTTACATGTCTTCACCAAAGAAGGTCCTGAGTGAGATTGAGGTACAAACGGATCTGAAGGTTGTACCTCATGTCCTGACAACAAGTTCATGTGAGAGAGAGAATGAACAGACACTGTGGAGGCTCTGATTTCTCTTAACAAACAATCATGACCCGCAGCTTTGATTATGTCTATCACTCCACATCGATAGAAAATCTCACTGAGTATCCTTGGGTAGATGACATGTATATTAGGCTTGGCCTGATTCTGAGTGTTAAACACAGCTTTGCATAGGTGATTGAAGATGTATTTAGCCCAATTTAAATCATATTTCCTTGTGAGAAAATAGACAAAGTGTCTATGATCCCATGACAATTGATCAGAACTTCCACTCCTTGGAAATATAGAACTCAACATAATTTTAGCTAATACTTTCTGAGTGGGCTTCAGATCACCTATCTTGTTGCTCTCACAACTTTTTCCTTTAACATAACACTGTTTTGTCATATTCTCCAGAAACTCAGAGTTCTTTGCTTCATTATGACCAAAGGTGTAGTAGATGCCTTCATTGGGGATGGATAACACCTTAGCCAAGTTTGAAGCAGTGAGAATTACTTCAAAACCGCACACAACAGAATGCACCTCAGTTTCCTCAATAATTCTTAATCCTAACTCTTGAGGGGTCTTTGTAACGACCCGATTTTCATTTATTCGTTATTTGTATATATGTGTATATTTATATATTGATGTGGCTTATTATTATTATTATTATTTTCTTTTGTGACGATTAATTAATAATTGAGAGTATTAGTTAATTGGGCGAGTTTGTGAGAATTACATGAGTGTTGGACCTAGTGTGGGCTTATTGGGCTTTAAGGCATTTGGGCCTAAGTGACTCATGGAATGGGGAGAGCTATAAATAAGTAAGTTAGAGAGAGAAAGATTCATTTTGTCACATTTGTGAGAAATGAAGAGAGAACGAAGAGAGAAGGAGGAGCTAGGGCAAGAGCAATTCTTAGGGATTCGAAGAGCAAACCCGAGGATTCGTCGATCTAAGGTAAGAGAGACAGTTTTCATAATTGTGAGTGGCTAGAGAAAGGGGAGAATGTCAATTCTCCGAACCCAAACTTTCTCCACTCGTTTTCGTGGGCTTTTTGGGATGATTTTTCTTAATGAAAGTGAAAACTCATGTTCATAGTATGTTTAATATACTCTTAACATGATGTATGAACAATTTTAATGGGTAAAAATGGGTATTTGTAGATGTTTGTTAAGATTTGTGAATGTTTATGAGTTTTTACAAATATGTCAAGATCCATGAAGAATAAGTGATTATTAATGTTAATAAGTTACTTTTAATGTGTTTTAAACCTGTATGAACATAACCCTTGCTTGGTATAATTTCTGGAACTGAAAATAAGTGATTTTGGGTCAAATAAGTGATTTTTCGCACAAAAACGCGTTTTTGACAGATCTGTTAAAGCTTTACGCGCCAAGCGTAAGGATTTCCGCGCCACGCGTAAAATTTTCCTTTAGCCACTGATTTTCCGCACCAAGCGTAAGGATTTCCGCGCCAAGCGTAAAGGCTGTTGACCAGGGTTGACCTGTGTTGACTTTTGGTTGACTTTTTGACGGTTTATGCACCCGGAACCTATTTCACTCGATTTTTCGCGTAGATTGCAATTCCGGAGTTAGTTTTATGAGATGAGGCTTAATTTATGAAGTTTTCTTATATTTTTGTATACTTCCTATACTTTTAAAATTGTTGAGGATGTTTTAATTAATAATGATTTGTTGATGTTAGTGATGAATGTATGATATGTATGTATATGAATGAAGAATATTAGAATTGTGTTAATCTAATAAAGAAGTATATTAAGGTATTGTGTTATCTTAATAAAGAAGGATATCAGATTTTGTTCGATAAAGACGGATATTAAGATTTGTGATATATCTTAATAAAGACGGATATGGATAGTGTTTCATATCATAGAGTAGAACTTAATATTGTTTTATATTAAGTGTTTGTGGTTGTACATGAATCATTCATGCATTCATGTATTGAGTTAGGGATATTAGAATCTATGATTCTAATAAAGACGGATATCGAATTATATTTATTCGATAAAGACGGATATTAGAGGTGAGATACTCTAATAAAGACGATTGGTACCACATGCATTAGATATGTCTAGGGTGACATAGCATGAGTTGTGGCATTAGATTGCATTAGGAAGATATGCATATGATTTGATGATTTGATATGTGACATTGTGTGGTTTGTGTAAGTTGTGTGAGTTTCTTGATTGAATATTGGCGATAAGCATTGTTTCCAAATTGTGTTTCAATGTATATGTGAATAATCTTATGTTTGATTTAAGATTTGAGAATGTGTATGTGAGTTAGATTATGCATGATAATATGATGAAGTGTTAAAGATATTGCTTACACTTGTATTTTTATTGGTTATGATTTACTAACTCTCTGTTTTGTGTACTTTTGGACCGTTGGGTGGTCCAGGTTTACAGGTTATGTATTTGTTGATGCCCAAGTGTTTGGCGAAGCTCCGCTCTGAGTGTGACACGGGGAAAGGGTTGTACTTAGGATATAGGGTCCTTTATGACTTAATGTATTTATTTCGGAAAATGTATATTTTATAAAGAATGATTTTTATAGTTAATGTTTAAGCTAATTAATCAAATAGTTAGGCATGTTGTCGATTGTAATACCTTTAACCAAACATTTTATAATTAAATCGTAATTTTTCCGTTGCGTATTTTGAAAAGATTTTAATAAAGGTACAAATATGAAAATAAGGGAGTGGGGGGGGGGGTTGAATTGTGTTTTAGATATTTAAAAACTTTTCAAGATATTTAAATCTATCAGAGTCTTTAAGCACATCGGAATAGTTTGCACAATCAACTTAAGGCTGAGTGAATGATGAAGGAGTAAATGAGAGAGTGAGAGAGAGAAAGAGATACAACAATTTATACTGGTTCCCCTCAAAAATTGAAAGTACTCCAGTCCCCTTGCTTCCAAGGGAGTTCACTATAATCACTAAGATTACAATTCAGATGCTCAAGCACACTGCCACATCACGTTTTTATTTAATTAATTATTTGATTTAATTTATTTATTTAAATTCCATGTTGTGTGATTTATTTAAATATGTGGCTTTTAGTGTAGTGGTGTGAATAGAATAGTAGTGTTTTTAGGAGGTGTAAATAGAGGATTTGAGTGGGCTTATGAGGAAGGGCAATTTGGTAAATTAAGAGGGAATTAACCTAGGTATAAGTTTGGAAACTTAGAGAGAGAAAGTCATTGTCACACTTTTATGAAGAAATAGAGAGAGAGAAAGCTAGAGAAGAAGAGGAAGAACATAGAAGAAGGAGCTAAGAGGGGAAGATTGGGGAGCTAATTCTTGAAGAATTAGAGGTAAGAGAGTAGTTATTTATTATTGTGGGTGACCAAGAGGGGGGAGAAATTACATTTCTCTTTGCCCAAACCCTCTCACCCTTTTATACTCTAAAGTTCATAACTTTATGAGTTCTATGAATCAAAATGTTATCTTTCTTGTTGATTTAGTGTTGTTCATATATTGTAATGCTAGAAATATATGTTGATGATTTCAATTTCGAAAATCTATGGTTGTTGGTTTGAAATTTCATGTTAATGAGCTTTTGATGAAAAATATGATGAATCTCACATTGATGATGATTTTAATGGTTTAAAGTTATGAAACTTGTACTTCTATGTATGATAATATGTTTATGATCTAAAGAAAACATCTTTTTAAAACTGGAACATGTTTTGGGTGATTTGGGGGTGGAATCCGGACAGCCACGAAAACAGAGCAGCTATTTCTGGATTTCGTCGCTGAGCGGGAGCTAGAGAGAGCTAGCGAGGGAACTCGTTGGGCTCGCCAGTGCTTGCCAGCTAACCCTGTTCTGTCTGACTTGCTTCGCTAACGGCGAGAATTAGCGAGAGATGGCGAAGGGTTGCCAGGCTTGCTCGCTAGGACTCGCTATGTGGCGAGTAAGCTTCTGACTTGCTTCGCCAGAGCTCGCCTAGCGAGAGCTAGCGAAGGCAGTCAGATTCATTTGATTATTAATTGATGAAGGGATAGTTTAGTGTATAGTTGCTAGTCTTATGGTAATACATAAATGATTGATGTTGGAATTATAATGAACTTGACGGATGGTGATGTTTCTATATGATTGTTGAAATAAATATACATAATAATATTGATGATGAATGTATATAAGTATGTTATGTATTGACGAATGATTGATGGTGGAATTATGTATACATGAGGTTGCATAATGGTGGTGAATAACATACGTTATATATATGTTCATGCATCATGATTGAGTCTATTGATGAAGCTTGGGCGTTTGACCCATAACGAATTGATGAATCTTGGACGTTTCATCCATAACGCATAGGATTCTTGTATCCTTATTTTGGTGAATGGTATCGCATGCATGTAGTCGTGTCTAGGGGACATGGCATGAAGGTGACATTAGATGCATTTAGGAAGGTGAACCTTAAATGTGCTATATGTGATAATGATGTGATATTTGTCCAATTATGTGCTAAGTGTTTTCTTGCGTATAAGTTGTTGATCATTGATGGTGTAAATTTGGATACGTATATTAGATGATTAAATATACATGCCTTATTGATGTCGTTGGATTGCTATTATATACATGCCCAATATATGAACAATAGATTAATATGTGCATTGTATATGTTGGATTAAATGTTAGTATTTTACTTGCATTTATTATATGTTGATTATAAGTAACTAACTCTCTATTTTTGTATGTAATGGATCGTTGGGCGATTCAGATTCTCAGGCGTGAGGATTTGCTTTACCTGCTTAGGAGGAGTACCCGACACTTGTTGCTAGTATTCAGGGTGAGGAAACGAGTCGCTAATCTAGTGTCGTGTCTTGTCCATTTGCTCTGGTGGTTGTAACACCGTGTTGGGGTTTAGTCTTATCGAACTTATGTCTAGTGTTGCTTTTAGACCTTGTTTTGTATGATGTTGTAAGGCTTTGTTCCAAGTACTTAATTATCTATTTGTTGATGATACGACATGTGTAGATGATTTATGTGGATGTGGATTTAATAGGCAGATGGATTATTTAGTCAATGACCAGTGTTTGTGATTTGAACTATATCCATGATGATAAATGAATGAGGATATGTTATGTCGTTCCGCTGCGAAAGTCTCTTAATCATGTTTTGTATGATATGATATGCTATTCTTGGTTTTTAATTTACACGTGTAACGCTCTACTTAATTTACTTGATTTCATTTGCTGTTTAGTCGCGAATTTTTGGGTAGAATTAAGTAGGGTGTTACAATTGGTATCAGAGCAAGGTCGGTTCATTGGAATCAATTAGGCTTAGAAACCCGTTGTACAACATGTGTAGGGTGCACTGTTTGTACTTTTGTTGTAATGTTTGTTTGTTGATTGGAATTGATTGTTCAGGACCATGACGTCGGCACGTCCTAATGCTCAGATCGCAGAGTCACTTGCTACCTTGACTCATCTTTTGGCAAGAGGTGGTGATCCGGCTAGGGATGAAGAGAAGCGCTTGGATAGGTTCTTGAAGCACAAGCCATCTTTCTTTGTTGGAGGTTTTAACCCGGATGGAGCGGTTAAGTGGGTTGAAGAAGTTGAGATTATCTTTGATGCTATGGAGTGTGCTAATGAGAACAAGCTTGCATTGGGAACCTATATGCTTAGGGAGGAGGCAAACCAATGGTGGAAGAATGCTAAGTTGAGGATAGGTAATGGAGGTGTTGTCATCACTTGGGAAATGTTCAAGCGGGAATTCTTTAACAAGTATTTTCCGGCGGATGTGAAGAATAAGAAGGTGGTAGAGTTCATGAAGCTAGAACAAGGCAACATGTCGGTAGCGGAGTATGCGGCTAAGTTTGAGTCCTTGTGTGCTTTTAGTCCTCACTACAATACCCCGGAGGCGGAGAACGACAAATGTGTTAAGTTTGAGAGTGGTCTACACCCCGACATTAAGCATATCATTGGGTTTGTGGAGATTAGGAACTTCACTACTTTGGTGGCAAAGGCTAGAATTTGTGATGAAGATGGGAAAACCAAGAGTAACTACTTCAAGGCGGTTAGAGGAAAGAGTCAAGACCGTGCCAAGCCTTATGAGGTTAAGGGTAAAGGAAGTGCTAGAGGTGGAAAGGGAAAAGAGAAGGTGAATGGTGACAAGTGCTATAGGTGTGGCAAGATTGGACACCGTTCTTTTGAGTGTAAGAAGGATAAGGATGTGTGCTATAGTTGTGGAAAAGAAGGACATAAATCTAAGGAGTGCAAGGCAACTACTCCTACTTGCTTTAATTGTGGTGAAGAAGGTCACAAGAGTCCGGAATGTAAGAAGCCGAAGAAGGTTACCGGGAAAGTGTTTGCTTTGAATGGAGAAGGAGCTGATCAAGTTGATAATCTTATTAGAGGTACGTGTTTCATTCATGACACTCCTTTAATTGCGATTATTGATACCGGAGCTACACATTCTTTGATTTCTATGGATTGTATGAAGCGTTTGAATATTCCTGTTTATGAAATGTCTGGTTGTATGAATATTGAGACTCCTGCTAATGGTTCGGTTATTACTCGCCTTGTGTGTCGTAATTGTCATGTCTCTGTGTTTGGTAGACATTTTGGTATGGATTTGGTATGTATTCCACTTAGTGGTATTGATGTTATCTTTGGGATGAACTGGTTAGTCTTTAACCAAGTTCATATTAACTGTTGTGAGAAGACTGTGATTTTCCCGAAGTCGGAAGGAAGTTTGTCCTTGATGAATGGGGAAGAGTTGAAGGAATCTTTGAATGATCACGGAGAGTTGTTCATGGTGTTTGGATCATTGAAGCTTGAAGGTGGAATTAAGTTGGAAGAGTTACCCGTCGTTAGAGAGTTTTCGGATGTATTTCCGGAAGATGTATCTGATTTACCACCTGAAAGAGAAGTTGAGTTTGGTATCGATTTAGTACCTGGTACTAGCCCGATATCAATGGCACCGTATCGTATGTCGGCATCAGAATTAAATGAATTGAAGAAGCAACTTGAAGAGTTATTATAAAAGAAGTTCATACGTCCAAGTGTGTCACCTTGGGGTGCACCAGTGTTGTTGGTAAAGAAGAAGGAAGGGAGTATGAGGTTGTGCATTGATTATCGTCAGTTGAATAAGGTAACGATTAAGAATAAGTATCCAATTCCGAGGATAGATGATTTGATGGATCAACTAGTTGGAGCTTGTGTGTTTAGCAAGATTGATTTGAGGTCCGAATACCATCAGATAAGGGTGAAGACGGAGGACATTCCTAAGACTGCTTTCAGAACAAGGTATGGTCATTATGAGTATACAGTGATGCCTTTTGGAGTTACGAATGCCCCTGGTGTTTTCATGGAGTACATGAGTATACAGTGATGCCTTTTGTGGTAGTGTTCATTGATGATATTTTAGTTTATTCTAAGTCGGAGGAAGAGCAAAAGGAACATTTGAGAATTGTATTACAAGTCTTGAAGGAGAAGAAGTTGTATGCCAAGTTGTCGAAATGTGAATTTTGGTTGGAAGAAGTAAGTTTTCTCGGTCATGTAATTTCTAGTGGAGGTATAGCGGTGGATCTTGCAAAGGTTGATGCTGTGATGAAATGGGGAACGCCTGAGTCTGTTTCAGAGATAAGAAGTTTTCTTGGATTAGCTGGTTACTATAGAAGGTTCATTGAAGGATTTTCGAAAATGGCGTTACCATTGACTTTGTTGACTCGAAAAGATCAAGCATTTGTTTGGGATGAGAAGTGCGAGAAAAGTTTTCAAGAGCTTAAAGAGAAATTGACTACCGCGCCTGTGTTGATTTTGCCCGATGCGAAGGAATTGTTTGTGGTGTATTGTGACGCATCAAAGTTGGGACTTGGTGGTGTGCTCATGCAAAAAGGAAAAGTTGTAGCTTATGCATCTCGTCAGTTGAAGGTTCATGAGAGGAACTACCCCACCCATGATTTGGAATTAGCGGCCGTAGTATTTGCTTTGAAGGTATGGAGGCACTACTTGTATGGGTCAAGATTTGAAGTGTTTAGTGATCACAAGAGTTTGAAGTATTTGTTTGATCAGAAAGAATTGAATATGAGGCAACGAAGATGGTTGGAATTCTTGAAGGACTATGATTTTGAGTTGAGTTATCATCCTGGAAAGGCTAATGTGGTAGCGGATGCTTTGAGTCGGAATTCATTGCACATGGCTTCACTTATGGCAAAGGAGTTGGAGTTGATTGAAGAATTTAGAGACTTGAGTTTGGTATGTGAAGTCACCTCCAATAGTGTGAAGTTGGGAATGTTGAAGTTAACCAACCCTTTTCTTAAGAAGATTAGAGAATGTCAAAAAGAAGATGAAAAATTGATGAAGAGAGTGGCACTAGTAATCGATGGACGAGAGAATGATTTTAAGGTCGATGAGAATGGAGTAGTGAGATTCCGAGGAAGAGTTTGTGTACCCGATGTGCCCGAGTTAAAGAATATGATTTTTGATGAAGGTCATAAAAGTGGATTAAGTATTCATCCTGGATTGGTTAAGATGTATCAAGACTTGAAGAAGTTATTTTGGTGGCCTAGAATGCATAAGGAAATTGCGGAATATGTGTATGCTTGTTTGGTTTGTCAGAAATCGAAGATTGAGCATCAGAAACCGTCTGGTTTGTTACAACCGTTGTTCATACCGGAATGGAAATGGGATAGTATTGCCATGGATTTTGTTGGAGGGTTACCAAAAACAGCAAAAGGGAATGAAGTGATTTGGGTTGTAGTCGATCGTTTGACGAAGTCGGCTCATTTTATTGCTATCAAGATTGGAACGTTGGTACCCAAGTTAGCAGAGATTTATGTTGAGCAGATTATAAGATTACATGGTATTCCATCTAGTATTGTGTCAGATAGAGATCCGAAGTTCACTTCTAGATTTTGGGAAAGCTTGCAAGAAGCGTTGGGAACTAAGTTGAGGTTGAGTTCTGCTTATCACCCTCAGACGGATGGTCAATCTGAACGGACGATTCAATCTTTGGAAGATTTGTTGAGAGCATGTGTTTTGGAACAAGGAGAAAGTTGGGATTCATGTTTACCTTTGATCGAGTTTACCTACAATAATAGTTTTCACTCAAGTATCAGAATGGCTCCTTTTGAAGCTTTGTATGGGAGAAGATGTCGTACGCCCCTGTGTTGGTATGAATCCGGTGAGACTGTAGTTTTGGGTCCCGATATTGTGCAAGAGACTACGTAGAAGATTAGAATGATTCGAGAGAAGATGAAAGCATCTCAGAGTCGGCAGAAAAGTTACCATGATAAGAGGAGGAAGGATGTGGAATTCCAAGAGGGAGATAATGTGTTCTTAAGAGTGACTTTTACTACCGGTGCGGGGAGAACATTGAAGTCTAAGAAGTTGACATCGAAGTTCATTGGACCGTATCAGATTTCGGAAAGGATTGGAAAGGTAGCTTATCGGATTGCCATGCCGATAACACTATCTAATTTACATGATGTGTTCCATGTGTCACAATTAAGGAAATATGTTTCGGATCCATCTCATGTAATTGAATCAGATGATATCCAAGTGAAGGATAATTTGACTATTGAGACTGTTCCATTGAGAATTGAAGGGAGAGAAATAAAGAAGTTGAGGAACAAAGAGATTGCATCGGTGAAAGTTATTTGGGGAGGTCCCGCGGGGGAGAATGCTACTTGGGAATTGGAGAGCAAGATGAAGAGTTCGTATCCCGATTTGTTTTCAGGTAAATTTTCGAGGGCGAAAATTCTTTAAGGGGGGTAGAGTTGTCACATCACGTTTTTATTTAATTAATTATTTGATTTAATTTATTTATTTAAATTTCATGTTGTGTGATTTATTTAAATATGTGGCTTTTAGTGTAGTGGTGTGAATAGAATAGTAGTGTTTTTAGGAGGTGTAAATAAAGGATTTGAGTGGGTTTATGAGGAAGGGCAATTTGGTAAATTAAGAGGGAATTAACCTAGGTATAAGTTTGGAAACTGTTGGGTTTTTGTATGTTGGCTATAATTTTGCAAAAACTAACTCTAGCCAAGATGCTGGACAAGATGCTGTAGCATATGAAGTACAACATTAATGCTACTGTGTTGCGCAGATTTTTTATACAAAATCTCAGAAAGATCTGTTTCAGAATAAAAGATTGAGCACGTTTTAATAGACCAAGCTGCGCCTTGTTCCTTAAGTTTCTGAAGGAGGTTTATATTATTTATCTCAATAAAATAATTAAATCTTTGAAGAAAATATATTTGAAGAAAATCTTTTAAAGTCAATCTTTTAAAGAATATATATATTTGAAGTAAATCTTTTTGAAGAATATATATTTGAAGTAAATCTTTTTGAAGGCAATCTTTGAAGAATATATATTTGAAGTTAATCTTTTTGAAGATAATCTTTGAAGAATATTTATTTGAAGTAAATCTTTTTGAAGACAATCTTTGAAGAATATTTGAAGTAAATCTTTGTGTTGATTATCTCAATGGTCCAGATTTATTCTGAAGGCTTTTCTTGTGCAACAAGTACCTGCTATCTCAAGGCTATATATATGAGGTCTAAATCATTGTTTCAAAGTATCTAAAACCGTGTTTACTAAAGCGTGTGTGTTTTTAGGGTTTTAGAGTTTTGCTTGTTTATTGTGAGCCTTTCTTGTGTCAAGTTGATACAAGTTTAGGACAGATTATTTGAGTTGTATTTGTGTGTCTTCTCCTAAGCTTTTAAGTACGGAGATTAGGATTGTGTGAACTTACTCCTAAGCTTTGAAGCACGGAGGTAGGTCTGTTCTTGATTGTTTTAGTGTCTGTTACAGTGAGTAACATTCTGAATATTGTTCTGATAGGAAGTGAGACGGGGCGTCTCATATCTAGGAGTTCCTAGGTAGAATTGCATGAGGTAGTGTCTAGGCGATGAGTTGTAAACGGGGCGTTTGCCGAGAACTTAGAACTAGAACTATATTAGTGGATTCATTCCTGGATTGGTATCCCCCAGAGTAGGTGAGTTGCGCCGAACTGGGTTAACAAACCTACTGTGTTTTTACTGTTCTGCTATTTTACTGCTGCATTATTTTCTGTGATTTATTGTTACGAACATTGCTGTAGCATCTTGCGTAGCATCTGTCTACAGGGTGTCAGATTTTCAATTGGCATCAGAGCAGGCACCCTAACTTGCGTGGGTGAGCTCCAGGGTAGATATCTGACGTCATGGACAGAGAAGCAGGATACGTAACCAGGCCACCTCTTCTAGATGACTCCAACTACGACATTTGGAAAGCTCGAATGATAGCATTCTTGAAGTCTATGGACAGCAGGACTTGGAAAGCCGTTCTTAAAGGTTGGGAACATCCCAAAGTGAAGGATGTTAATGGAGCTGATACAGATGTACTGAAACCAGAGGAGGAGTGGACTACTGCAGAAGACTCATTAGCTCTTGGCAACTCTAAAGCCTTAAACGCCTTGTTTAATGGTGTGGACAAAAATATGTTTAGGCTAATAAAAAAGTGTGAGGTTGCCAAAAATGCTTGGGAGATACTAAAGACCACTCAAGAAGGTACTGCCAAGGTAAAAATCTCAAGACTTCAAAATCTAACTAGGAAATTTGAAAATCTTAGGATGAAAGAGGATGAAAGTGTTCACAACTTCTACATGAATGTTACGGATTTTGCTAATTCTTTTGATGATCTAGGAGAAAAATTAAGTGATGAAAAAATTGTGAGAAAAATTCTTAGGTCTCTTACTAAGAAATTTGACATGAAAGTGATTGCAATGGAAGAAGCTCAAGACAAATCAACCATGAAAGTTGATGAATTAATAGGATCCCTACAAACCTATGAATCATCTGTTAATGAAAGAATAGAAAAGAAAAACAAAAGCATTGCTTTTGTATCAAATGCTGAGGATGAAGATGTTGAGAGTGATATAGAGTCAACAGACAGTGTTTCTGAAGCTATTGTCTTGCTTGGACGACAATTTAATAAGATTCTAAAAGGGATGGACAGAAGACCCAGGCAGAATGCTATGCATCTTGCTACTGACATAAGTCGCAGCATTGGTAACTCAAGAAAAACAAAGATTGATGAAAAACCTGCTCAAAGTAAGGGGCTTCAATGTCATGAGTGTGAAGGGTATGGTCACATCAGAACAGAATGTGGTACTTATCTAAAGAAACAAAAGAAAAGTCTGAATGTCACCTGGTCTGATGAGGATGGATCAGAAGAAGAAGGAGAATCTGAGGTTGTGAAACATGTTACAGTCCTAACTGGAATTGTAACATCTGATACAGAATCATGTGATGAAGAAATCTCTTATGATGTACTAGCAGAAACATACAGAGACCTATGTTTTGTTGCTGAAGTAAAATGCAGAGAACTTGAAAAGCAAAAGAAACTCAACTCACAACTTCAGGGTGAAAAATTTAGCCTTCTGTCAAAGATTGATGATCTACAGAAAAAGGTAAACAGCCTAACCTCTGACCTTGATGCTGCTAATGAAGAGATAGATAAATTGGAAGTTGATATTGGAAGACTGAGAAAATATTCTGAAATGTTAAACAAAACTGGTGCTGACAAATTAGATGAAATTCTAGAAAAGAATGAGAGAAGACCTAAGTTTATTGGTATTAGTTATGAGAATGTCAATAAACACAGGACTTATAATCCTGATCTTATGTATACTCATCCCAAAGAAGTCCCAGGTGCTAACATGTCACGAAAGATGCCCCAGCATCCTACGCAACATCATGACAATTCTTACTATAAGCGTCCTATGAAGCATCATGGCAATTCTCACTATAAGAAACACCGTCCTTGGAGATGTCATTACTGTGGTAGAAAGGGACACATAAGGCCATTTTGCTATAAGCTGTATGGGTACCCTCAGGAGAAGCAACAAACTAAGCCAACACCAATGATTCAACAAGAATGGAAAGTCAAAAGTGAGAACATCACTACAAAAACCAAAGTTGATGAAGAACAAACTGAAAATCAGGTTATAGGTTTGATTGCTCACACTTCTCTTAGAGCCCCTTCAAAAGAAGACTGGTATTTTGACAGTGGGTGCTCGAGGCACATGACTGGAGATGATAGATTTCTTGTTGATATCGAATCTTACCCAACTAGCTATGTGATCTTTGGAGATGGAGCCAAAAGGGAGATCATTGGCGTAGGAAAGCTGATCAACAAAAGCTTACCTAAACTTGATAATGTGCTACTTGTAAAAGGATTAACTGCTAATTTGATTATCATTAGTCAATTGTGTGACCAAGGTCTGAAGGTAAATTTCACCAAAGCTGAGTGTCTTGTCACAAGTGCGAATGATGAATTACTCATGAAAGGTGTGAGGTCCAAAGACAATTGCTACTTGTGGGTATCTCAAGAGGAAGCAAATCTGTCAACATGTTTCATAGCAAAAGAGAATGAGGTAACACTTTGGCACCAAAAGTTAGGACATCTAAATCTGAAGAGCATGAAAAAGGCAATATCTGAGGAAGCTATTAGAGGACTACCTAAGCTTAAAATTGCAGAAGGTAACATCTGTGGTGAATGTCAAATTGGAAAACAAACCAAGATGTCACACCAGAAGCTACATCATCTTACCACAACAAGAGTCCTTGAACTTCTTCACATGGATTTAATGGGACCTATGCAAGTTCTCAGCTTGGGAGGAAAAAGGTATGCCTATGTAGTTGTTGATGATTTTTCCAGATACACTTGGATAAATTTTATCAAAGAAAAATCAGATACATTTGATATATTTAAAGACTTATGTGTTCAACTTCAAAGAGAGAAGAATGAAGTGATCTTAAGGATAAGAAGCGACCATGGAAAAGAATTTCAAAATTCTAGGTTCTCTGAATTCTGTGCATCAGAAGGAATCAAGCATGAGTTCTCATCTCCTATTACACCTCAACAAAATGGAGTGGTTGAAAGGAAAAATAGAACGTTACAAGAATCCGCTAGGGCAATGTTACATGCTAAGAAACTCTCATATTCCTTTTGGGCAGAAGCTATGAATACAGCCTGTTATATTCATAATAGAGTGACTCTAAGATCAGGTACCACTTCCACCTTGTATGAACTATGGAAAAACAGAAAACCTACTGTTAAGTATTTTCATGTTTTTGGGAGCAAATGTCATATATTAGCAGATAAAGAACATAGAAGGAAGTTGGATCCTAAAAGTGATGAAGGAATTTTTCTGGGATACTCTTCAAACAGTAGAGCTTACAGGGTATACAACTCCAGGACTAAGGTCATAATAGAATCAAGTAATGTGGTAGTAGATGATTCGGCAGAAGAAAGATCGACAGATGTGGCAGATGATGCTATAGCATCTGACATACAGTTTGATGAACCTGATATAGTAGAAGAAGTTGAAAACAGTATAGAAAGCTCTAAGCCTGATCCTACCAGTATTGATCCTACCAATGATCCACCAAAGAAAGGTCCTTCCATCAGAGTTCAGAAAAACCATCCTCAGGAACTCATCATTGGTGCTCCAGGTCAAGGAATTACTACTAGAAGAATGAATGATGTTGTCCAATTTGAAAAATTGCAAAGCAAACTTGGTGTTTGCTTATTTGAAGAGATGTAGCAATTACTGTACGTAATACGTGCAACCACTTTTCCCTCCCTCCACTACATGGTGCACGTAATTCAAGGGAAAACTTCCCAACTCCCTCATCCATCATCACTCTCTCACGGTCATTATTCTCTCTCCCATGTTTCCAAATCTTTGTCTCCCACTACACACTCTAACAGTGTAGCTTCAGGTTTGGCTAAACTTATATATACTATAGGGACTAGATCAAAATTTGACTATGGAACTTATATTTTTGATGAAACTGTTATGCATGGCAAATCACATGCTGTGAAAATGCCAATTGTCTTTCCTACTCTGATCTGTGATATTATCTTGAATCAACACCCTGGTATCTGTACTGAGGCTGATGTGCCCAAAAGAATGGAATCTGACTTGTCATTGGATTATAGATTGTTTGAAGGGACACATGCTGCAGATATTGTTGCACCTGTTGCTGCACATAATGCTAGGTAGCCAACAAATATTCTGACAAGGGATCAAATAATTGTTGATCTCTAGGAGGTTAGTAGGATTTTGGGTAAGAAGAAGGGTATGGCGGATCTTGTTGTCCACACTTTAGAGTTTGAGAAAACAGCAGCTGCATGTGCTAGAATAGAAGGCACTTCAAGTGTTATTCCTCATGTTACTGAAGATGATGCAGAAGATGTAGGTGGTGATACTGAGGTGGAGGAAGAGCATTCTGATGCAAGTCCTCTTGATTGTTCTGCTTGATATTTTGGAAGTTATTGTGTGGGCTATGCCGTGTTTCTGATTGCACCTGCTTGTGCATGTGGTCTGTAATATGAACTCTATGTCTCCTTTGCTCTGGTACACTATGGTTCTTATGTTCTGGTACTGCTTGTTGCTCCTATACTCTTTGCCAAATTTATGCCTAAAAAGGGGGAGTAATATACTACTCTGATTTTCTGAAGGTGTTCTGTTCTGTTTGGTGCATGATGTGACTACAAATGCTATAACATCTGGTATAGCATGTTCTGTCTGATAATGATATACAGGTTTGAGGGGGAGTAATCTCATTCCCATGCATGAACTAAGGGGGAGTAGAATTTATTTTTCTACTGTTGATGAATGTTCAAGATTCCATGCATGCATGTATGACTCTATAGGAATTTATTTTTCCTAATATGTGTGGAATTTATTTTTCCACAGCATGAAATGAAGGAGTCTTATTTTTGAATCCACTATTATGAGAGTTTATTTCTCTCTAGTTGTACTTCATGAGGCTAGATACGTATGATCCGCTGTTGCATGCCTCTGATGTTATTGTCTGCTTTCTTTCCTAGTTGTGTGTTTATGTTGACTCGAAGGAAAGTATGATCTGCATCTCGCCACAAACTGGTCTAAAGTTGTTTTAGCCAAAATTTGCCAAAGGGGGAGATTGTTGGGTTTTTGTATGTTGGCTATAATTTTGCAAAAACTAACTCTAGCCAAGATGCTGGACAAGATGCTGTAGCATATGAAGTACAACATTAATGCTACTGTGTTGCGCAGATTTTTTATACAAAATCTCAGAAAGATCTGTTTCAGAATAAAAGATTGAGCACGTTTTAATAGACCAAGCTGCGCCTTGTTCCTTAAGTTTCTGAAGGAGGTTTATATTATTTATCTCAATAAAATAATTAAATCTTTGAAGAAAATATATTTGAAGAAAATCTTTTAAAGTCAATCTTTTAAAGAATATATATATTTGAAGTAAATCTTTTTGAAGAATATATATTTGAAGTAAATCTTTTTGAAGGCAATCTTTGAAGAATATATATTTGAAGTTAATCTTTTTGAAGATAATCTTTGAAGAATATTTATTTGAAGTAAATCTTTTTGAAGACAATCTTTGAAGAATATTTGAAGTAAATCTTTGTGTTGATTATCTCAATGGTCCAGATTTATTCTGAAGGCTTTTCTTGTGCAACAAGTACCTGCTATCTCAAGGCTATATATATGAGGTCTAAATCATTGTTTCAAAGTATCTAAAACCGTGTTTACTAAAGCGTGTGTGTTTTTAGGGTTTTAGAGTTTTGCTTGTTTATTGTGAGCCTTTCTTGTGTCAAGTTGATACAAGTTTAGGACAGATTATTTGAGTTGTATTTGTGTGTCTTCTCCTAAGCTTTTAAGTACGGAGATTAGGATTGTGTGAACTTACTCCTAAGCTTTGAAGCACGGAGGTAGGTCTTTTCTTGATTGTTTTAGTGTCTGTTACAGTGAGTAACATTCTGAATATTGTTCTGATAGGAAGTGAGACGGGGCGTCTCATATCTAGGAGTTCCTAGGTAGAATTGCATGAGGTAGTGTCTAGGCGATGAGTTGTAAACGGGGCGTTTGCCGAGAACTTAGAACTAGAACTATATTAGTGGATTCATTCCTGGATTGGTATCCCCCAGAGTAGGTGAGTTGCGCCGAACTGGGTTAACAAACCTACTGTGTTTTTACTGTTCTGCTATTTTACTGCTGCATTATTTTCTGTGATTTATTGCTACGAACATTGCTGTAGCATCTTGCGTAGCATCTGTCTACATGGTGTCAGATTTTCAACTTAGAGAGAGAAAGTCATTGTCACAATTTTATGAAGAAATAGAGAGAGAGAAAGCTAGAGAAGAAGAGGAAGAACATAGAAGAAGGAGCTAAGAGGGGAAGATTGGGGAGCTAATTCTTGAAGAATTAGAGGTTAGAGAGTAGTTATTTATGATTGTGGGTGACCAAGAGGGGGGACAAATTACATTTCTCTTTGCCCAAACCCTCTCACCCTTTTATACTCTAAAGTTCATAACTTTATGAGTTCTATGAATCAAAATGTTATCTTTCTTGTTGATTTAGTGTTGTTCATATATTGTAATGCTAGAAATATATGTTGATGATTTCAATTTCGAAAATCTATGGTTGTTGGTTTGAAATTTCATGTTCATGAGCTTTTGATGAAAAATATGATGAATCTCACATTGATGATGATTTTAATGGTTTAAATTTACGAAACTTGTACTTCTATGTATGATAATATGTTTATGATCTAAAGAAAACATCTTTTTAAAACTGGAACATGTTTTGGGTGATTTGGGGGTGGAATCCGGACAGCCACGAAAATAGAGCAGCTATTTCTGGATTTCGTCGCTGAGCGGGAGCTAGCGAGGGAACTCGTTGGGCTCGCCAGTGCTTGCCAGCTAACCCTGTTCTGTCCGACTAGCTTCGCTAACGGCGAGAACTAGCGAGAGATGGCGAAGGGTTTCCAGGCTTGCTCGCTAGGACTCGCTATGTGGCGAGTAAGCTTCTGACTTGCTTCGCCAGAGCTCGCCTAGCGAGAGCTAGCGAAGGCAGTCAGATTCATTTGATTATTAATTGATGAACGGATAGTTTAGTGTATAGTTGCTAGTCTTATGGTAATACATAAATGATTGATGTTGGAATTATAATGAACTTGACGGATGGTGATGTTTCTATATGATTGTTGAAATAAATATACATAATAATATTGATGATGAATGTATATAAGTATGTTATGTATTGACGAATGATTGATGGTGGAATTATGTATACATGAGGTTGCATAATGGTGGTGAATAACATACGTTATATATATGTTCATGCATCATGATTGAGTCTATTGATGAAGCTTGGGCGTTTGACCCATAACGAATTGATGAATCTTGGACGTTTCATCCATAACGCATAGGATTCTTGTATCCTTATTTTGGTGAATGGTATCGCATGCATGTAGTCGTGTCTAGGGGACATGGCATGAAGGTGACATTAGATGCATTTAGGAAGGTGAACCTTAAATGTGCTATATGTGATAATGATGTGATATTTGTCCAATTATGTGCTAAGTGTTTTCTTGCGTATAAGTTGTTGATCATTGATGGTGTAAATTTGGATACGTATATTAGATGATTAAATATACATGCCTTATTGATGTCGTTGGATTGCTATTATATACATGCCCAATATATGAACAATAGATTAATATGTGCATTGTATATGTTGGATTAAATGTTAGTATTTTACTTGCATTTATTATATGTTGATTATAAGTAACTAACTCTCTATTTTTGTATGTAATGGATCGTTGGGCGATTCAGATTCTCAGGCGTGAGGATTTGCTTTACCTGCTTAGGAGGAGTACCCGGCACTTGTTGCTAGTATTCAGGGTGAGGAAACGAGTCGCTAATCTAGTGTCGTGTCTTGTCCATTTGCTCTGGTGGTTGTAACACCGTGTTGGGGTTTAGTCTTATCGAACTTATGTCTAGTGTTGCTTTTAGACCTTGTTTTGTATGATGTTGTAAGGCTTTGTTCCAAGTACTTAATTATCTATTTGTTGATGATACGACATGTGTAGATGATTTATGTGGATGTGGATTTAATAGGCAGATGGATTATTTAGTCAATGACCAGTGTTTGTGATTTGAACTATATCCATGATGATAAATGAATGAGGATATGTTATGTCGTTCCGCTGCGAAAGTCTCTTAATCATGTTTTGTATGATATGATATGCTATTCTTGGTTTTTAATTTACACGTGTAACGCTCTACTTAATTTACTTGATTTCATTTGCTGTTTAGTCGCGAATTTTTGGGTAGAATTAAGTAGGGTGTTACACACACAAGCATGAGACTTCCTTGCTCTAAGTCACACAAGACAGAGAGACTTCCTTGCTCTAATCACACAAGATCAGAGACTTCCTTGCTCAAGCACACAAGCTTGAGACTTCCTTGCTCAAGCACACAAGCTTCAGACTTCCTTGCTTAAGCACACAAGCTTAAGACTTCCTTGCTCAAGTCACACAAGACAAGAGACTTCCTTGCTTCTACACTAAGCAGAAGACTTCCTTGCTTCTACACTAAGCAGAAGACTTTTCCAAATTACTCAACCAGGAGTAATACTAACTTCTAAGCTTAAACATATTACAACATAATAACTTCAGAGGCTTGAGCTAGTTTATATTCTCACTTGATTTTAGAGATGTTTGCTATTACAATTCATTATTCTCACTTGATTCTGAGAGATGTTTTCTATTGAAGATCGTTAGTCATCAATTCTTTCTTTTGCATATTTATATGAGTTGAGAAAGACCTTGAGACGTTGGAGAAATTCCCGTTGTAAATTGGACAGCTGTAGTCTTTGAATATCCGTTGAGTAAAGCCACGTCTTCTTTAGCAGTTAAGCTTCACCTTTACTGTTTGTCCAAAATATAGTAATAAGGTACAACTAGCTCTTAGAGAGAGTTGGATCACATCCTTTGTGACCGTTTTAATTAGTTGTTCTTAAACAGATCATCAGGCTTGATAAGATTAGTTGATGTAGCCCTTCTGATGACTGGGGGAATTCCTTTGCTTCTGATGAACCTTTGATAACTTGGAGTCTGATTGGTCTTGAATAAATGGCCTCTGATAGTCCTTCATATTTCAACTTCTGAACGTCTTCATCTTCTGAATAACTCATGACTATCAGACAGCTTCTGAACTCTTGTAGGCATCTGAACATCTTTGAGCTTCTGAACTTCTCTGAGCTTCTGAACTCTTGCAGACATTCTGATCCTCTTTGAGCTTCTGAACTTTGTTTAGCTTCTGACCACGTTTTAGCTTCTGAACTCTTTCAGAGAGTAGTGATTCAGACTTCCATAAGGATTCATCAGAGTCTAAATCAAGTGTGCTCTTGATATAACTTTGGATTCTCCTGCACACTAGATTTAAACATTAGTAACATCAATTGTCCATTTAATACTTTGTTATCATCAAAACTCAAGGGTGTGTTCTAAGACACATTTTGTTCCAACAATCTCCCCCTTTTTGATGATGACAAACATAAGTATTAAATACAATTGTTGTTGATAAAAATCAGCTATGTTGACATTAGGCTTCTGAGTTTCGCAAGCTCCCCCTAAGTCTGATATCCCATAGGGTTAGGTTTGTAAGCTCCCCTATTTTGTATCCATAGTTAATTTTAATCAGTTTCAAAATTACTTTATTATATGACTTAAATTATTCATATTTTACTATATAAAGAACAAGGTTTGCAAGCTTCTTCTTTTCATAGTGTGATAATCTTTAAATAAAGTTGCACCCTTACTCAAGAACTATCTATGAATAATAAACTTCAATTAATAAATGTATTCTCCTTGAAATTATGCGCTTAATGAAGATGCAAGATAAAATAAAATATTTAAATTAAATGACAATAGGATCAGAGGCACTAGAAACGTATATACACACACTTGGTTCTGATGGTTATCATGAAATACAGTTTCAGAGTTCAAAATATTTTTCAAACAGTTCAGAGCTTAAAAAATCTTTTCAAAAATAGTTCAGAGCCTGAATCAAAAATTTGAAAATAGTTCAGAGCATAAAGCAAAACTTTTGAAAATAGTTCAGAGCTCTTTAGCACAATATTTTGAAATCCTCAAGATCAGATTGTCATATCAAGGCATGAACCTCATGCTACTATTTTGACCATTCTCCTACGTTCTCTCTCTGAAGCATTACAAAGCCCTAAAAAGCAAAGTAATTTCGCTTCTTCCAACAATTGATTTACCAATATTCTTTCTCCCCCTTTTGTCATTATCAAAAAGGTAGTATAAGCAATTAATAATAATTCCAACTTTCAATGCCGTCAAATCAGGAGTGGTTGAACGCATTTAAGACTTGGCAATTGATATGTGCTTATAAAAGGAGAGAGGTACTGTCGCGGTGATTTTTGGATATCGAGTTATTAATTAACTTCGAATCGCAATTTAATATTCCACCACCGATCTTTAATTTATCCGAGGGAAGGAAAAAGTTCGAAAAAACCCTATTTTTAGAGAACAAGGTTCGGGGGTTGGTTATACGAAGGGAAGGTATTAGCACCCTAAGTATCTATAGTACTCTATAGGAACCTCTTGTTTTTATTCTATCTATGTGCTTTATTTTTAATTGCTTGTGAAAAATGTATAAGTGTGAGAGTTAAAGTGATAAAAAATAAGTTTAAAATGATGGAAAAGGAAAAATGTTTTTGTTGATTTTATTGATTGGAGAGACAAGTCTCATGCCTACGTACCCGAGGGATCAAACCACCGTAGTTCGGGATAAAAGTTACGAGTAAATTTGTTTGTCTGATTTTAAGGTTTTGAAAATGGTTTTAAAATACCAAAGGCCAAAAGTGGCAAAATGTGAGTTTGATTGATGTTAATTTGTGAAGAAAGTCTATATGGTTAATTTGATTGAAGTTTGATTATGAAAATAAGACGCGGACACTTGGTTTAAAATCCAAGGTTTGTTGAGAAAATGTTTTGGGTGATAAAAGACACTTGGTTTAAAATCCAAGGTTTATGCATGATTAAAAAATGTATGAATGAAGAAAATGCACTTGGTTTAAAATCCAAGGTTTTAGGCGAGAAATGGAAAAAAATACGCTTGGTTTGAAGTACAAGGTTTTTGAAAGTATTTGACGATAAAAATGTTTTTTGATGCTTTTCGATGTTTGAAACTAAATTATTTGCATATATTTTTTTTGAAAGAGGATCGACCTCATTTTTGAGAATAAAAAAGACTAACTATTTTGATTGGAATATTGGGTTAAAATTAAAAGGTAGCGCGCGAAAAAATGATACAAACGTTGCAATAGGCAAAATAAGCGCGAAGACGATCCGTAATGATATTTTGAGCAAAACGGTGTCTTTTCCCTCGGAATTAAATATGCTAACTTTTTGCGGAAAGCGATAAATAAATATGCATGAGATGCGATTTTTCATTTATAGTGTACATTTGTTCCTAATTACATTCTAAAGTATTTGCAAGGAAAAATAAATATGAAATGAATGCAAGAGTATGCTATGCAATTTAATTTAAATTTACATCAAGTCCTAAAAAATACAATCTAATGTAAAAAATAAAATAAAAACAAAAGGGGTGCAAATAATAATAAAAACAAAAGGGGGTGCAAATAATAATAAAAACAAAAGGGGGTGCAAAAAGTAAACAGAATGAGCAAGGCCCAATCCAAAGAGGCCCAACTGCACAAAATGTAAAGGGTTTGATTAGGGCCGTCTGATTGATCAGACGTCCCTGATTTGATCACAGGAGAAGTCAATTGTGGGCGTTGGATTAAGATCCGAGGGACAATGGCGCGCAGGTGCACCATAAGACTGTGCACCTGCGCGCACAGAATCATAAATGCGATATAAAAGAGAAAACCCTAAAATCACAACACAAATATCTCTTCTTCTTCTCTCAGCCGGCGGCGAATTATCTCTCTTCTTCCTCACTCTCGCCGCCGTGAATCCTCTTCCTCTCAAACTTCAATTTTTTTCAAAACAAAATTCTCTCAATCTCAGTTCTCGAAAACGAACCGACAAAAAAAAAACCCTCTCTTTCCCGATCTATCTCTTTCTATTCCTAAAACTCGAAGGAAAATTCAGAACAAAACTCCAGGAAACAGTATGAAAATAGCTTTGGCGTTCGAATTCTATTTCTGGTTTACCTTCTCCTCTTCGTCTTGTTTTCGTTTCTGGTTTATGAATTCGGAATTGATTTGTCTTTTTGGTTTTTCTTTGATCTGGGGTTTTGTTTTGATTTGATCTGGAAAGGAGGATTTCGGGTTTTGATTTGTGATTGATTTCGTCTTGATTCGAGTTTGTGATCTGGTTCAGTTTATGAGTTTTTTTGATGAATTTGTTTTGATTTGAGGATTTAATTTGTGGTTTGGTTGATGATTATGATGAATTCTGGGTTGATGATCTTGTGTGGTTTTTTTGATTTCGGATTTTTGTGATGGCGATGAAGGAAGATGATAATGGTTTATGAGATGATGATAGTACTGTATTTGATTTTTTTTCTGATTTTTTTTTGTTCTGTTTTGTGTTTGAAGAAGATGAAGCTGCGGCTGCTGATTCCTATCCTAGGGAAATGTGTAATAAATGCAGTATTTGTACTGTGTCAGAAACCTAGGGTTTGCAGATGAAATTTTCCCCATTTGGACAAAATTGCCCCTTTGGGCTTGGACAAAAAAACACCTGATATGGACTCTTTGAAAAAAAAATGACTAAAAACATAAAAAATATAAGAAAACGAAAATATAAAATAAATAAATAAATAAAAAAAAGACAGTAATATATATATAAAAATGATAAAACTAATAAAAATAAATAAAATATAAAGAAGTAAAAATAATAATAATAAAAAGAAAGTAAAAAAAGAAACCAAATAAATGAGGTATTTTAAAATACCTCTCTGTCGAAATTTCGTCAGAAACGAACAAAGAAAAATCCGTCGTAAAAAGACGCATAAAAGCGATTGGTCAAAAAATGGGGTATGACAGGTACCTAGTCATTTTATTCACACAGAATAATCGTAGGTTATTGATAAAGCAGTTGAGAGAAAACATGAAACGCTCAGAGAAGAAGAAAGTAGTTTCAACGAAAGATAGTCAAGATAGGAGAAAACATAAGAAGAAACCAATAGAAACAAAGCCAGTGTCTGTTACAGAAGAACTCAGTTCAGAGTGTGAAGAAAAATCTTTGGACGCTGACTGTTTTAAGTTCTGAAGACATATATTCCTGAAGAAAATCAAACTGATATCAAAGGCTCTAGAGGGGCTAGAGTCTTTTCCTGAAGGAAACCAAACTGATGCATCTGAGTCGGTTTCTTCAAGAAACACTGCTAGTTGGATGGCTCAGCCAAAATCTCAACCTTTCCCCTCTACAAAGGTCATAGTTAGGCTTGCAACCACAAATATGACCTTTGGAGCATCCAGAAGATAATCCGTAGAAATTTTTATATGTAATTCAGAACTTATGTTCTCAATGAAATAAAATTCATTACTTTGGCTTGTTTATTTTTGATTTCTTATTTATATTTCTTCTCTTGTTATGTAATTTGATTCTTTAAGAATACCCAAATATTGTACTCATCGAAAATCAAATTTTATGAATAAAAACTCAAGAGTTTGAAGTATCAATTTGCAAGATTGTTTGTCTAAAGAAAATGAAAGTCAGTTCAAGAATTAAATCAAACAAAAAATGCTAAACAGAATCAAAACAGACATATAAGCATTCAAATAAACATAGTGAACAGATATGTCAGATTAGCAAAAAGATGTTTAACACATACAAAACTTGAACCTAACAATGTGCCTAACAAAATATTAATCAATTATGAAGTCATATAAGCAATCAAAGAAATCCTAAGGTTGGGGTTGACTACAGATAGAAGCTAGGGTTATCATGATGTTTTTCTGATTAGCATTTACTTCCTCCATCAATCCCACAAACTTGTCCACTTTGGCTTCAATCCTTCTGATATCAGTCTCATAGACAGGATTCCTCAGATGCTGTTGATTATCTTGATCACCTCTCAAATTGTCTTGAAAAGGTACATTCAGATCGTCCACTATTGAAGCTAACCTTTCCCTAAGGTTTTGCCCAATATTTTCTCATGCAGCAGAGGATTCAGGATGATCCCTCTCTGTGTCTACTTGAGTCTGAATGTCCTCCTTAGCATTGATAGCTTTCCCTTTGTCAAATTTCTTCTGTTCTTCCACAACTGTCTTCTGATGATTGTGCAGCTCTTTTACCAGTTCCTCTGTCAGACTTACCCATTGAACAACATACTCAGATGAAGGCATTTCAGTTTGCCTTAGATCATAAAGACCATGTATCTGATTAAACAAGTTGTTGCATTTTCTCAAGACATCAAGATTGTTTGATTTGGTTGGGTGAGGTTCATTGGTTAAGGGTGTATTGGTGAGTTGAGGATTGGAATTGATAGGTATTTGTTGTGTCTGTTGAGGACTAGGGCTGGTTTGGACGAAGCCTTTGAGGTGGAAATCTTCTATAAGAAGTTCTTTGACCATAGCATCAACATGGTTTGATGGTGGGAGGTTAAGGTTTTCTTCTGAAACAACATGTTCAGAATGTTCTGAAACATCAGAGGTATGTCCAAGTTCTTCAGTGAATTGTTGTTCAGGTTGTGTTTGGTTTTCAGGTTCAGAGGGTTGTAGTTCAGATGGAGTTTGGTGTTCAGGTGTATGAGGGTCTGAAGATGTTTGAGTCATAGATGGCTGAGCTATTTTATGCTTAGCTTTGGCATTAAGAAGTTCAAAACTACCTAGGATTTCATCTAACTCATTAGGATTTAAATCAACTAAAGAGGATGATGAAGAAATATTGATAAAATCTGGTTCAGGGTGGGTTATTTCTGGTATAGGAGGTTTTGATTTGACAGGTTCTGATATAAGTTGTTTTATGGTAAGATTGTCTTCAGAACTTTGTCTGGTTATAATTTGAAATGGGTTGGGTTGATGATGAGGTTAAATGAGTATCTTGAGTAGTTACAACAATAGGTTTAGATAGAGATACATCACCTGATTTGTCATGATTTGAGTCTTCAGCAATCTTCTTCTCAGGCTCTTTGGTAAGTTTCTTTAGTCTGACACTAAGAGGTTCATCATCACTTTCTGAGCTTCCAACCTTGGTCTTGGTCTTTTCTTTTCTTCCTTCCTTTACAACTTCACTCTTATATGCTTTCACTAGCCTCTTCCTCTTCTTCTTCAATTCTACCTTCTCAATCTCAAACCCTTCTCCTAGGTTATCCAGCAGTTGAATGTACTGATTGACAATACCACTAGAAACCGTAGGTATGTCAATTTTACATGTCTTCACCAAAGAAGGTCCTGAGTGAGATTGAGGTACAAACGGATCTGAAGGTTGCACCTCATGTCCTGACAACAAGTTCATGTGAGAGAGAGAATGAACAGACACTGTGGAGGCTCTGATTTCTCTTAACAAACAATCATGACCCGCAGCTTTGATTATGTCTATCACTCCACATCGATAGAAAATCTCACTGAGTATCCTTGGGTAGATGACATGTATATTAGGCTTGGCCTGATTCTGAGTGTTAAACACAGCTTTGCATACATAGGTGATTGAAGATGTATTTAGCCCAATTTAAATCATATTTCCTTGTGAGAAAATAGACAAAGTGTCTATGATCCCATGACAATTGATCAGAACTTCCACTCCTTGGAAATATAGAACTCAACATAATTTTAGCTAATACTTTCTGAGTGGGCTTCAGATCACCTATCTTGTTGCTCTCACAACTTTTTCCTTTAACATAGCACTGTTTTGTCATATTCTCCAGAAACTCAGAGTTCTTTGCTTCATTATGACCAAAGGTGTAGTAGATGCCTTCATTGGGGATGGATAACACCTTAGCCAAGTTTGAAGCAGTGAGAATTACTTCAAAACCGCACACAACAGAATGCACCTCAGTTTCCTCAATAATTCTTAATCCTAACTCTTGAGGGGTCTTTGTAACGACCCGATTTTCATTTATTCGTTATTTGTATATATGTGTATATTTATATATTGATGTGGCTTATTATTATTATTATTATTATTATTATTATTATTTTCTTTTGTGACGATTAATTAATAATTGAGAGTATTAGTTAATTGGGCGAGTTTGTGAGAATTACATGAGTGTTGGACCTAGTGTGGGCTTATTGGGCTTTAAGGCATTTGGGCCTAAGTGACTCATGGAATGGGGAGAGCTATAAATAAGTAAGTTAGAGAGAGAAAGATTCATTTTGTCACATTTGTGAGAAATGAAGAGAGAAGGAAGAGAGAAGGAGGAGCTAGGGCAAGAGCAATATCTTAGGGATTCGAAGAGCAAACCCGAGGATTCGTCGATCTAAGGTAAGAGAGATAGTTTTCATAATTGTGAGTGGCTAGAGAAAGGGGAGAATGTCAATTCTCCGAACCCAAACTTTCTCCACTCGTTTTCATGGGCTTTTTGGGATGATTTTTCTTAATGAAAGTGAAAACTCATGTTCATAGTATGTTTAATATACTCTTAACATGATGTATGAACAATTTTAATGGGTAAAAATGGGTATTTGTAGATGTTTGTTAAGATTTGTGAATGTTTATGAGTTTTTACAAATATGTCAAGATCCATGAAGAATAAGTGATTATTAATGTTAATAAGTTACTTTTAATGTGTTTTAAACCTGTATGAACATAACCCTTGCTTGGTATAATTTCTGGAACTGAAAATAAGTGATTTTGGGTCAAATAAGTGATTTTTCGCACAAAAACGCGTTTTTGATAGATCTGTTAAAGCTTTACGCGCCAAGCGTAAGGATTTCCGCGCCACGCGTAAAATTTTCCTTTAGCCACTGATTTTCCGCACCAAGCGTAAGGATTTCCGCGCCAAGCATAAAGGCTGTTGACCAGGGTTGACCTGTGTTGACTTTTGGTTGACTTTTGGACGGTTTATTCACCCGGAACCTATTTCACTCGATTTTTCGCGTAGATTCCAATTCCGGAGTTAGTTTTATGAGATGAGGCTTAATTTATGAAGTTTTCTTATATTTTTGTATACTTCCTATACTTTTAAAATTGTTGAGGATGTTTTAATTAATAATGATTTGTTGATGTTAGTGATGAATGTATGATATGTATGTATATGAATGAAGAATATTAGAATTGTGTTAATCTAATAAAGAAGTATATTAAGGTATTGTGTTATCTTAATAAAGAAGGATATCAGATTTTGTTCGATAAAGACGGATATTAAGATTTGTGATATATCTTAATAAAGACGGATATGGATAGTGTTTCATATCATAGAGTAGAACTTAATATTGTTTTATATTAAGTGTTTGTGGTTGTACATGAATCATTCATGCATTCATGTATTGAGTTAGGGATATTAGAATCTATGATTCTAATAAAGACGGATATCGAATTATATTTATTCGATAAAGACGGATATTAGAGGTGAGATACTCTAATAAAGACGATTGGTACCACATGCATTAGATATGTCTAGGGTGACATAGCATGAGTTGTGGCATTAGATTGCATTAGGAAGATATGCATATGATTTGATGATTTGATATGTGACATTGTGTGGTTTGTGTAAGTTGTGTGAGTTGCTTGATTGAATATTGGCGATAAGCATTGTTTCCAAATTGTGTTTCAATGTATATGTGAATAATCTTATGTTTGATTTAAGATTTGAGAATGTGTATGTGAGTTAGATTATGCATGATAATATGATGAAGTGTTAAAGATATTGCTTACACTTGTATTTTTATTGGTTATGATTTACTAACTCTCTGTTTTGTGTACTTCTGGACCGTTGGGTGGTCCAGGTTTACAGGTTATGTATTTGTTGATGCCCAAGTGTTTGGCGAAGCTCCGCTCTGAGTGTGACACGGGGAAAGGGTTGTACTTAGGATATAGGGTCCTTTATGACTTAATGTATTTATTTCGGAAAATGTATATTTTATAAAGAATGATTTTTATAGTTAATGTTTAAGCTAATTAATCAAATAGTTAGGCATGTTGTCGATTGTAATACCTTTAACCAAACATTTTATAATTAAATCGTAATTTTTCCATTGCGTATTTTGAAAAGATTTTAATAAAGGTACAAATATGAAAATAAGGGAGGGGGGGGGGGGGGGGGGGGGTGGGGGGGTTGAATTGTGTTTTAGATATTTAAAAACTTTTCAAGATATTTAAATCTATCAGAGTCTTTAAGCACATCGGAATAGTTTACACAATCAACTTAAGGCTGAGTTAATGATGAAGGAGTAAATGAGAGAGTGAGAGAGAGAAAGAGACACAACAATTTATACTGCTTCCCCTCACAAATTGAAAGTACTCCAGTCCCCTTGCTAAGTGTTTTCTTGCGTATAAGTTGTCGATCATTGATGGTGTGAATTTGGATACGTATATTAGATGATTAAATATACAAGCCTTATTGATGTCGTTGGATTGCTATTATATACATGCCCAATATATGAACAATAGATTAATATGTGCATTGTATATGTTGGATTAAATGTTAGTATTTTACTTGCATTTATTATATGTTGATTATAAGTAACTAACTCTCTATTTTTGTATGTAATGGATCGTTGGGCGATTCAGATTCTCAGGCGTGAGGATTTGCTTTACCTGCTTAGGAGGAGTACCCGGCACTTGTTGCTAGTATTCAGGGTGAGGAAACGAGTCGCTAATCTAGTGTCGTGTCTTGTCCATTTGCTCTGGTGGTTGTAACACCGTGTTGGGGTTTAGTCTTATCGAACTTATGTCTAGTGTTGCTTTTAGACCTTGTTTTGTATGATGTTGTAAGGCTTTGTTCCAAGTACTTAATTATCTATTTGTTGATGATACGACATGTGTAGATGATTTATGTGGATGTGGATTTAATAGGCAGATGGATTATTTAGTCAATGACCAGTGTTTGTGATTTGAACTATATCCATGATGATAAATGAATGAGGATATGTTATGTCGTTCCGCTGCGAAAGTCTCTTAATCATGTTTTGTATGATATGATATGCTATTCTTGGTTTTTAATTTACACGTGTAACGCTCTACTTAATTTACTTGATTTCATTTGCTGTTTAGTCGCGAAATTTTGGGTAGAATTAAGTAGGGTGTTACACACACAAGCATGAGACTTCCTTGCTCTAAGTCACACAAGACAGAGAGACTTCCTTGCTCTAATCACACAAGATCAGAGACTTCCTTGCTCAAGCACACAAGCTTGAGACTTCCTTGCTCAAGCACATAAGCTTAAGACTTCCTTGCTTAAGAACACATGCTTAAGACTTCCTTGCTCAAGTCACACAAGACAAGAGACTTCCTTGCTTCTACACTAAGCAGAAGACTTTTCCAAATTACTCAAGCAGGAATAATACTAACTTCTAAGCTTAAACTTATTACAACATAATAACTTCAGAGGCTTGAGCTAGTTTCTATTCTCACTTGATTTTAGAGATGTTTGCTATTACAATTCATTATTCTCACTTGATTCTGAGAGATGTTTTCTATTGAAGATCGTTAGTCATCAATTCTTTCTTTTGCATATTTATATGAGTTGAGAAAGACCTTGAGACGTTGGAGAAATTCCCGTTGTAAATTGGACAGCTGTAGTCTTTGAATATCCGTTGAGTAAAGCCACGTCTTCTTTTGCAGTTAAGCTTCACCTTTACTGTTTGTCCAAAATACAGTAATAAGGTACAACTAGCTCTTAGAGATAGTAGGATCACATCCTTTGTGACCGTTGTAATTAGTTGTCCTTAAACAGATCATCAGGCTTGATAAGATTAGTTGATGTAGCCCTTCTGATGACTGGGGGAATTCCTTTGCTTCTGATGAACCTTTGATAACTTGGAGTCTGATTGGTCTTGAATAAATGGCCTCTGATAGTCCTTCGTATTTCAGCTTCTGAACGTCTTCATCTTCTGAATAACTCATGACTAGCAGACAGCTTCTGAACTCTTGTAGGCATCTGAACATCTTTGAGCTTCTGAACTTCTCTGAGCTTCTGAACTCTTGCAGACATTCTGATCCTCTTTGAACTTCTGAACTTTGTTTAGCTTCTGACCACGTTTTAGCTTCTGAACTCTTTCAGAGTGTAATGATTCAGACTTCCATAAGGATTTATTAGAGTCTAAATCAAGTGTGCTCTTGATATAACTTTGGATTCTCCTGCACACTAGATTTAAACATTAGTAACATCAATTGTCCATTTAATACTTTGTTATCATCAAAACTCAAGGGTGTGTTCTAAGACACATTTTGTTCCAACACGCGACTCCCCTTGATGTTGTTAAGATGTCCCCTTTTGATGTTTAAATAACATTTCTCTAAAATTAACGCTGTGTCTAGGGTTGGCGAGAATGGTAGGTCTCCCATAATGAGCGAGTAAAAAAAAAAAAAATTTAGCCGTTGGATAGCTAAACTTTATGATCATATCATATACTCATTGTACTCATCCTTACAAAACCGGTCTGTAAGGTGAGAATTGTCTCCTCTTTATAAACTCTTCTCAAGAATCCTATCTATCCGATGTGGAACTAAATTTCACCGAGTGTTGGCCGATAACACATCCCCTCACGCTTCAGTCTGGCCTAATGTGCCTGAAGTGTGAACGATGTAGGAAGCCCAACGATAGGTCCGATAGGCTTTGATACCATGTTATGAATATTGAGACTTAACTCATCCCTACAAAACCGGCTTGTAAGGTGAGGATTGTCCCTTCTTTATAAACTCTTCTCAATAATTCTCCTCGACGCCTAAAGATCGAACCTAATTGATACCAATTAATACATATTGAACCTAACTCCACCTTAAAACAATGATTCAAAGGGGGAGGAGGATTGTCCAATCCTATTTAAACTCTCACACTAGGTTCATGACTTCCGATGTGAGACTTCAAATTGGGTTCATGATGAAGGAAAACGTAACTGTTTATCAAAGATAAAACGCAGCGGATTTTAAAATTTTATTTTCCTTCAATGGATCCATGTGAAAGATCATGGTCAAGAATATATTGTTACCTTGAAGAACTGATGCTTTCTTTCGCGAACAAGGAGCTTTCGATCACGAACAGAAACTGCTTACGATCACGAACACGAACTGCCTTTCGATCACGAACAAGAAACACCGTATGATCACGAACAAGAACCTTCAATCGATCACGAGCACCACAATTACAGCGCCTCCACTTAGTCCACACGAACAGGAACCTTCAACCTTCGGTGCTAGCCGTTCTTGGATGAAGAATGAGGGAACTTGAGCGGATTAGGGTTTATAGCAATTCAGAATTTCCCAAATACGAATTAGGGTTTAGAGAAATTCAGAATTTCTGCAAAAGTGTGAGAGACTGAACTTCATAAGGCTCTATTTATAGAGTTTTTTATGTGAGTTTCAGTTCACACGAATTTGGACTTCTTAAGCCCAATATTCGTTTTTTCACTAATTGCACCCCCGCAATAAGTCTTACTTATTTTTCCCATTTTAACTGTCCTTATGTGTGTGACCCTGTAGGTTCTTATAACGTTGGCAATAATATTTATCTTAATATTATAAATAGTGAGCGGTATCTGTAACATCCCGATTTTCGTATATCGGTATATTTTACTTTACTTAAAATCTCGATATTTTATTTCTTCATAACTTGGTCGTTTTTCCAGTGTTTAATCTATTTTTGGTTTTGAAAGTTTTCATTTAAATTTTTGAAGAGTTTTAAAAGAGATGATTATTTATAAGAAAATAATATTCATTTTATCTCATAGTTTGAAGAAATAATTTATCATGAAATTAGAAGAAATGTTTACCCAAAATATTTATACTATTTTATGAATCACTATCTTAATTAAAATAATTGAACTTGGTGTTTTAAATAAATGATATTGATCTTTATTTTTATATGCTAAATATTTATTATGATATTTTCATTTGTTTTATTTTAATATAAAAATTTGATAATTATTATATGTATATATATACACCTACGTTTGTTTTATGTGTGTATATATAAGATAAGTTAGTTTAAATTTTATATAGTATATATAGATATATTTTCTATGCTAATTTTCAAGTATATCAGTTCCTATTTGTATAGTATATATGTTATGTTAATTTTAAAGCATGCGTTCATACATACATATTTATTTTACGGAACATATATAGTATACACATGTGTGAATATTAGTTTGTGTACAAATTTACTACTTACTATAGATAATGTTCCTTTATAGTTAAGTAAATTTATACACCTCATGCTTGCAAATATTATGTGTTGGAAGAAAGATAATCAACCATGCATCAAAGTCCTTCATTCTTAAGTAATTAAACCAATTGTATACACCTCATGTTAACATACTTTTTAACGTGGAAACCTTCCCATTTAGCCACACCAAAAGTTGTTCTTACTCATCATAAAATGAATAGTATCAAACATATACACCTCATGGTACATTTTCACTATAAATAGGCTAGTTCATGTGTCTATATTCAGTCATCACAAAATGGAAGTAGTCTTCCTCTCTCAAAAACACGTTCCCCATACTCTCTATAAATTTTAGTTTCGTTTCGGTGTCGTATCGAGTAAATTTTAGTGTATCGTTGTGCTGCTGATATATTTAGAGCATTGAATTTTCTTCCGAAGATTTGCAAAGGTATTCTCCACTTAATTTAAATATTTTTCTTAATGTTGTTAGAATGTCGGGATTATGCCCAAATCAACTCAGTTTGTTTCAATTATATTTTATATAATATAGTAGAGTTTATAAAGGTTTATAATAAAGATTTTTACGCCGTTACTAGGCTTCTACTATGATTTTATTTTAAAGATATTATAAGCTTTTATTCTAAATTTAATTACATATTTTAACTATTATAAAACTATCGGTAATTATGTCGTGAGCAGGATTACCATCGGAGGTTCCGTTCTTCAAGACCGTTATAAACAACTAAAGGTCGGGCAAGATTCCGTAAACGTTGGGACGGTTAGCGTAAAATAGCTTAATATATATGTGTAGTGGTGTCGACAGCCACTACAAACGATAAATAAATAAGGAGAGCTTATTCTCTTTTAGTGATTTTCACGAATCGCTAGACGAGGGTACGCCGGCCTTAATTATTTTTCATAGGAATTATCTATGATAATGTGTGTTTGTATTGTGCTTGCATTACTTGATTAATTGTCTAAATGTGTATTTGTGAATATTTGATTGATTGTGATTGTTAGACTAAGAATTGATCTATTACTCTTTAGGGTGAGAAACATCGGTAGGTATGTAAGATCCCCAATAACATAAGGGCAGTTTGTTACTTTGAGTAGTTGTATTCGGTTGGATTCTGGCTAAGGAAAGACTTGGTAGACTATGTCTCTTACGGTTACCTCTCTTTCCTGGGAAGTCAACGATACACTATTCATTGTACGGATTGAACTTATTGTGAAGAAGTGAGGTTTGTGTGAGGAAAGAATGATAAACATACTTTGAGGTTATTGATGGAAACTGGCACTCAACCTAGGTGACTTGAGTATATTATAACTAGATTGATTGATGTGATGAATTCTTGAGGGTTGAATTAGTGCTTAGGGTTTGAATTGCCATAAGTTGATTGAGAGTGCATATAGAATTGCATTTAGGATGTGTAAGTCCACTGCCGTACGGTATGGGACGTACGAGGTTGATCAGCTGCCTGAATCCTGACGAGGATTTTTCTGCGCGCTTGGCAAGATAGTGAGATCTTGGCCTGTTTTGTTAGGGGCGATCGACTTATAACACTTGGACTCCACGGGAAGTCAAGTGGCGTAGCTCTTGGTAAATGGGAGGAGGTTAGTGGCAAGTGGTCTCGTGATATCTGATCTCGGTAATTGGGAGGATATCCTTGACAGCGTCTAGTGGTCTGAGTCAGCATATAGTTCAAGGATGCATTAAGATAGATAGAATCTATTCATGGAGAATCTGGAGAAAAACATTATAGGGATAAGACGTTTGATTGATTACTTGTGTTTGTGTTTGGCATATATATTCCTATTTTACACCCCATCCCCACTTTCTAAACTTGTACGTAGTCTTAGCCCCGTGTTTTCTTTGTCTTGTATTTTTATCCATGTATTTAGATCCCGATGAAGAGGAGTTCAAGGCTAAAGATGGTACAATACTTTCTACTCTTTATACGGATGGCGATGTAGATGCCAGTATCGCCGAATGATAATCAAAGTCTGGTTTGGATAGCCAGTGTGTCTTCTGTAGTCTTACCTTTTGAGTCTTTTGATATATGATGTACTTTCCATATATGTTTTCACGTGTACAACACGGTATATGATAGATCCGCAAACACCTTTGTCTTTATGATATAAATAAAATATAAATAAAATGAGTTTTGACTTATATCTATTATTTATTGATGATCTATTTCATTTTAGATTTCTCTGTACTTCTGCTGAGAGAGAATATATATAAACGGTTTAGAATAGTTGTGTTGGTTTCACCGAGACGTCGGGACGTCTCAGTATCTAGCAACACATCACTGTTATCCAAGTTATAAGAATGTCATGTGATCTGACTAACCTTTCTGTGATAAACATCTTGTGCATAATTACCCTTTTGTCCTCATGTCTATATTGAATACAAGACATAGTATGTCATCCTTGTCTAGTTCAATATTGGGCCCATAGACATATCTCCCGTTATGTAGGACGGACAAATCCCATCTAGGTCACTCATGTCCCTCAGCATGATTCATGGGATACCCATCAACCAACTTTATAGTTATCCAGTTACGGATAACGTTTGAATGGAAAGAAGGTATTACACTCCTACATCTAGGGTACACAATGGTTTCAGGTCGAAGGATGGAATGCACCTTTTATCACTATGAGAATAACTTATGACATTTCATAACATTCTATGCAGTATTCTCATGGTGGGTCAATCCGATATAAAGTTACCCTTAACATTTATATCTATGTGAAGACATGATAACTCATTATCTATGATCAGTGAGACGTGATCATCAGTCTACCAACATAATAGTCTCTATGCATTAATGTAATCCCATTTCATATTAAAGCTTGACTACTGATACTTTAAGAATAGTGTTCTTAAGTTAATGTAATCTCACGATTATGTCTCACTTGATGTTTCATTACATGAACAATCTATTCTAGGGACTTTATTATTTTGGAAAACAAACATTATAAAGAAATGTCTTATTATATATATTTAATATATATAAATCATGTCACAATACAAAAGCAAATGCTATCAAATAGATTGGCTTTTAGGGCTTACTCCAACAATCTCCCACTAGCACTAAAGCCAATCAAATGTTCATCTAACATTTATCGGTTAGCATGAGCATCGAGCAACTTCTTAGCAAGATGCTACATTAGTGGATAAGGAACTATTTCCTATGTTGGTATCTTACATATCTTTTCAAAGTTACTCTTTCGATCTCTATCGAAATAGAAAGGTGTCTATATATATCTGAATCGTTGGTGAGATCTATTCCTTTGTTTGCAAGATTAAATCATTATCATCACTAATGTGATTAATGAAATCTGCAACGATGGAAACATAGTTTTAGCTCAATCCTGAACTAAACGATCCAAATCAAATACTTGACCTTTGTAATAGAAATAAACACTTTCTGAAGCTTATTAGCTTACAGTGTTTATATCTGACATAAATCTGAATTTCAATATAATGTATCGGATTGGAAACTAACATCACTATAACTTATTTACAATGATCTTTTCCATACCTACCTATTTCAAAAGATAGTCCTTAGTTCCTTTAAGGTACTTAGGGATATTCTTGAAGGTCAATTAGTGTCAAACACTAGATTCAATTTTGGTACTTACTGATTTTGCTATAAGCATATGGTGTTGTACATATTATATGGTGTACATGACTGATCCATTTGCCAAAGCATGTGGATTCTTTTCATGTATCTCTTTCTCATCCAATGAGACGTGACATTGTCCTTTGAACAAATAAAATCATTTGTTGCGTCAACAATCTATCTCTATAGATTATGATTCCTAACTCTTTAGGAAGTCTCGCCTAAGTATTTCATCAAGAGATATTTCCTTAATCATGTCTTACATGTATAAGGAAAATGTTTTGATGATTAATATGTCATCCACACATGATACCGGATTAAGATAATTACTCCCACTAACCTCCTTGTGTGCACAAGAATTATATTTGTCCTTTATTAATTCGTTTTCATAAAACTTCATAAATAAGAACAAATAATTCAACTTCTGAGAACTTGATCTAATAAAAATTAGATTGCTACAATTTGTATACCTTTCAAGCATCCTTTGGATTGAGAAAACCCTATGTATATGTCTAACACATATATATGAGGTCATTCCAATTAAGGAATGCAACTTTGTCATCCATCTGCCAGAACATGTAGTATAACAATTGTAACTAGACTACGATCATGGTTTCATCATAATTTGCATTTTGATTTTGCGTGAAACCTTTAATAATTAATTACATCTTAAATGTAGTCTCCATATCATCCATGTCAGTCTTCTATAAGAAGACTCACTTTTATCGTCTGAGTCTTAGTCATCTTAATGACATAACCATTATCACATAAGGTCTGTGTACATGGATTATATATAAGATTCTATGGCATTTAGCCACTTCTCAAAATTTAGGTCATTTACGACCTTTTAAACAAGTTAAATATTCATCTTCAATGAAAACCATATCACCTTGTTAAGTCATGATAAAATCATACTTCCCAGCCTTGAGATATGTTAGACTTGTCTAGCCTCATGTGCAACTCAAACAGTTGATCCTACAACAACCTTGAGGAACCAGTTTGTGTTCCCTTTTAAAATATTAATGTTGTGGTACTTGAATCATTCAAGTTCTATATCACTCCCACTGACTCTTTTAAGAGACACATTCCCACTCGAGGAATGCTTCAGTCTAGCAACAAAACAACTTTTGTCCTAAAGAGTGATGTAGGACTAGTATCCCTTAGTTTCCTTAGGATACTTCCACATTCATTCAATTTGGAATTAAATTTATCTGATAATTTTTCAATCCAAACTATCATAAAGGCAAACTAAGTACTTTACCTTCATATCAAATATGATGTCTTTATGATTACTTTTAAAAGGCAGAGCTAGTTGTGGGTGAAGAATAACTATAAGTAGAGAAATTACAACAAAGAGTCAACGACATATAATTAAACTATCTTAAATCAAATCATGTCAAACATGATGCGATAAAATAGTTATTATATTCCTTAACTAAGTATTTACCATTATGACTTGTTCATATGATTTTGATAAGCATCATTCTCGAATTTAGTCATAGTAGGTTGCTAGAGAGTATAGTTCAAGAACTCATAGTTTTTCTCGCATTTGAGAACAATTCTCAATTGTGTACCAATTCAGAAACACTTTTCTGAAATTCTTGTCCTTCATAAGGACAATATAATTTGTATTGTATTCCAAAATTCTAATTACAGAGATATGTAAAACTTTGTATTATGATTAAATCATTTTAATACGGACTTTTATTAAAATGCTCCCACTATTTTATTCAAACCAAATGACCTTCAAGCATATGATTCGAAAAATCCCGTTGGAAGATTTTCTAGTGAGAATGAGATCCATATTTCACTTTGTTTTAAGTCAGCGTTGGACTGATTACACAAAACTTAGTTTATTTAGGTAGGAAACTCCTTTCCAATTGTATCTCATACAACTCTCATATCCTTTTCGTTGGGTAAATAACACTTATTTTATTTTTAATCCATCATATGGAATAACCCAACACTTGCTTCTAATATCATATAATCATATTATATTTATTTAGTTAAGTTAACCCAAAGAATAGCCCTCGGATAAACTGGTTATCTCACCGCAACTTATCAATATAGACAATGCACTTTACGTTGGCAAAACCTACATTAATCGATATTGATCCTGAAGGGTGCTATTCTTTGGAAAGCATAAAACTTAATATATTATTTGAAGGATTTTTAATTAGTTTGATCTCACCTCACCACGGCTTATATATCATATATATTCGCACTTCAATCATTCGCATGCATAACAATTAAACAAAATAAAAGTGACATGATTATGGCCCCTAACGCTGTGATTCTCTCAAGCCAATGAGAGAATCTAAACTAGTCCTAGAAACGACCTTGCTTCTCCAAGCTAGACCTCCAGGGTTGTTCAAGCGTCAGGATTCTTCTTACTTCCTTGTATTCTAGTTATATTACAAATAAGAGAAACTCGTTTTACATATGAGGGAGTGGATGAGAGGAGAATGTACATATAGAATTTGAGAGAGAGAGGCACGACACGCATGCCGTATTTCAAAAACCCAATAAATAGAATTATAAGACTAAGACCATAATCACTCACAACAAAATAATAATAAACACACTTTTATTATTATTATTAAAATTAAAATCTCATAATTAAATAAATTAAATTAAAATTCGGCGATTGATCACACTACGCAAAGTTAGCAATTAAATTTGATTCAAACCTTTTAATTCACAATTAAATCTTTCGAATCAAAATTTGCTAAAATAAATAATATTATTTTTAAGTAGAATCAAATCTTTGACAATTCTCCAATTACCAAATATTGCAATTTATTTAATCAAAACGTTTTTGAATAAAATATTTTTCCAAAATTGGTAATATTATCTTTTAAAACAATTTCAAAAGATATTTCTAAAATTTTGAAACGATTTCAAAATTAAATATATTTGTCAAAATCACTTTGAATTACCATCTAATTTTGCATCAACATTTGATACGTTTTACAAACCCTAATCATAATGACACAACACTTGCATCGTTATGAATACTCTTACAATAACATGATCATACCAAATCAAGTGCTCTGATTCTTCGTTCAATACGATAATCGAATTCGTTAAACTTCACCAGATACGGTTCCGAAGTTTATGCTTCACCAGATACGGTTCCGAAGTTTCAAACATCAATTATCAAATATGAACAAGTATCATTCAACTCAATTATTGTACGATCAAAATCAGTATATCATATATACCAATATCACATAGGGTTTATGTGCATATGTGATCGAGTAACATGTTTCTCTTGTTAAGATAATCAATACGTTGATGCTTCACCAGAAACGGTTCCGAAACATCAAACCAATCGATAACCATAAATAGAAATATGGTTTGACCAATTTTAATTCCTTTATTATTTAATTGATTCCAATATGTTTAAACATTTTAAACATAAACGAATTAAACAGAAACAGTTTCTGATGTGTTTAAACGATTTAAACAGAGACATTAATATGTTTAAACAATTTAAACAGACACGCGATTAAACGATTAAACAGAATCGTGATTTAAACAATTAAACAGAATCGCGATTTAAACAACCTTTGCTTGAAACAGAAACGCGATTAAAATGTTTAAACAGAATAGCGATTTTAAACAATGTTTAAATAATTTAAACAGAAACGTGATTAAACAAAACAATCCGATTCAAGGTTTCGTAATGAACGGTTCATTAACGAAACCCTAATTGTATCAACGTTTGACACAATTTTGAAACCCTAACCGATTTTGTTTCCATAATAATACAACACTTGTATTTTTATGAATCCTAATACAACAATCATTCATCAAAACGTTTCAAGATTGTTGTTCATAATAGATGATTGACTCATGAATGCTTCACCAGTATCGGATTCCGAAGCACATGCTCACAATCACCCATTATTCACGCCAATCACAAAATATTCTAATGAACAATATAATCGGTATATCACATATACCAACGTCGTATTAGAATTATATATCACGTATATAAATTAAGATTAATCAATCACATTATAACACCCCATAATACATTGTCTAGAATATATTACAAGATCCATAATTAAATACCGAGTACAACAAGTTTACAAATACATAGATAATAATTCAAGCACACGCAGGTGCTATAGTACAACAAGTACAACACAGCGGAAGGAAAATAAACGGAAACATGACAACTATATGTTCTAAACGCGAACATCATCAGTTAGAAGCCCTGCTAACTACTCTGCAGCTTGCTTACCACGATCACCCTGTGCACCTGAAACATGAACGGGGGGGGGGGGTAAGACTGCTAAGTCTCGTGGATTCTACTACCCACCTATTGGTGACTACACCAGGGGAATCAACCTATAATCAGTCCTCACGCAACTCAGCGCAATAAATATGTTCATATAAAAATAAACAGTTCATATGGTGTAACACACAAGTTATCTGAATTCATTTTAACTATGCAAGAACAATCTGAGGTGAGCCGGTCTCAGAAAGTCTTACGCTTTTCCGTACCAATCTTCGTGAACTAAGCACATATGGTACGAAATAACTATGGCATCACAATCATTATTATTGATATCTTATCGCTTTGGATTATTCAAATCCCTTTGGTGGTGACAAACAACCACACATAACTATGGATTCCACGAATCCCTTTGGTGGTGCTCAAGCAGCCACACATACTATGGACTGATACTACACATAATTCTAATGTGTTAACATACTACCAATATATCCCAATCCCGGGAGACTAACCTAGCTACTAGCCTAGGTTATAATCAATCCTATTCGTGCAACGACATCATAATTATAAGGTATTCTTAATGTTAATGGAAAACAAGACTTAAAAGATGACAATCCAAAATGCGTAGGAATTTCCAAAAGCAGAAAACAGGGGACAAAATCTGGAAATGCTGGTGGCTTGCGCCCCGGCGCAAAAGTGCTGCGCCCTGGCGCGAACCTGCACTCCAGATTCTGCCTCTGCCTCATTTTGCCTGCGCCCTGGCGCGAAAGTGCTGCGCCTCGGCGCAAGGACCTGCAGAACCAGTTCAAAACAGAGTTTTCTACACTACAATTGTCAATCTTTCAAGCCATTAACATCATGAACTTCCTAATAATTATAAAGGAGAAGAGAATTGGGAATTAAACCCTTCTCATGCACATTTCAATCCCTAAATCCTATGTTCTCATGCAAAGTGAATTTAGGGGAATCATTCTAACTACTCTATCCTAAGAACCCACCTCAACTGAGCTTGAATCCTTAGCTACAACTTGAATGCAGGTTTGTAATGGCAAGCTTCAATCCTTCCTTGAGCCAAAGTCTTGAATTCCAGCTCCTAAATCATCCAAAACCATGATAAGCATGTTTCCCCAACACATGCAATGTGGAAACAGAATTTGAGTTTTGGACAAGAGGAGTAAGGAGCACGAATTTGAAATGATTGAGGAGAGTTTTGAAAGAATTGATCTTACCACTATTGTAGCCTACATCCTAAAGAACAACTTCCATCAATTGCATGTGTGAATTTGAGTGATTTGTGAGGAGATTTGGGATCAAGAAATGGTGTTGGGTTGCTGTGGGTTGCAGTACGAGAGAGAGAAGAGGTTTGAGAGAGAATGAACTTGGCTTCAGCAAGAATGAAATTCAAATGAGAGAGATAGTGGTTTGGTGAGTCAATGGTAGAAGTGTACACACATGTCTATCTCTAGCTAAGTCACTTCCTTGCAGTGACAACACACACATGTTAAATGTATTACAATTCTAATGTTAGCTCTAACATGTGATATTTTTAGAAAATATTCTTAATAGTGTATACTACTAGTGAAAGAAATTGGGGATGTTACAATCTACCCCCCTTAAAGAAATTTCGTCCGCGAAATTGGAAATATACCTGAGAAAAGATAAGGATAGTTTTTCATCATTTCGGATTCCAACTCCCAAGTGAACTCGCTATCCGGTGCTCGAGACCATTCTACTTTCACCACAGGAATTTTCTTGTTCCGAAGAGCCTTAACATCACGATCTACAATTCGAATGGGATCAGGCTGATAAGTTAGATCTGGTTGCAAATCAATGCTCTCTAATTCCACCGGCACGGATGGATCAGGAATGTACTTTCTGAGTTGAGACACATGAAACACATCATGCATCTTGGACATAGATGGGGGCAATGCTAACTGATAAGCCACAGGACCAACTCGCTTAAGGATTTGATACGGCCCAATGTACCTAGGAGCAAGCTTCTTTGTTTTGAACACACCGCGCAAACCCAGCTTAGGCGTTACGCGTAAGATACGTGATCACCTTCATAAAACTCTATTGGTTTCCTTCTGTGATCGACATAACTCTTTTGTCTACTCTGTGCAACTCTCATATGCTCTTTAACTGACTTAATCTTCAGAGTAGTCTCTTGGATAATATCAGGTCCTAATACTCCTTTATCACCCACTTCACTCCAACACAAAGGCGTTCTACACTTCCTCCCATACAGGGCTTCATATGGTGCCATACCGATACTAGCATGGTAACTGTTATTGTAGGCAAATTCAATGAGATGCAGGTGTTTGCTCCAATTACCACCATCCTCTAAAATACAAGCTCGGAGCATATCTTCAAGAGTTTGAATGGTTCGCTCAGATTGTCCATCTGTCTGGGGATGATTTGAAGTACTCATTCTAAGCCGTGTTCCCATTGCCTTTTGGAAAGCACGCCAAAAATGAGAGGTAAAGGTTGGATCTCTATCTGATACTATACTCAATGGGACTCCATGTAACTTAACAATCTCCTCTAGGAATATCTCAGCATACCGCGAAGCCTTGTAAGTCGACTTCACTGCAATGAAATGGGCTGACTTTGTTAACCGATCAACAATAACCCAAATGGAATCTTCTCCCTTCTGATTACGGGGTAAACCAGTTACAAAATCCATGGTTATATACTCCCATTTCCACTCGGGTATTTCTAAGGGTTGCAAAGGACCGGCTGGTTTCTGGTGCTCAATCTTAACTTGCTGACATACAATACACCTCGATACAAACTCCGCGATTTCAGTTTTCATATTTGGCCACCAATAGTTCTCTTTCAGGTCATGATACATCTTGGTGGAACCGGGGTGAATTGAAAATCCACTCTTATGTGCTTCTTCTAAAATCAATCTTCTTAAATCTGCATCATTTGGTACACAAATTCTATTCCCAAACTGAATTACACCGTCATCTGCTACAGTGAACTCAGGTTTTCCGATCCTTCTTTGTAAATCCATATCCTTCTCTTGTGCACTACCTATTGTGGAACGCAAGTCACAGGTTAATTCCATTCTATTCAACTTGACTCCGTCCTTCCGGTAGGTGACATTCAAATTCATATCTCTGAATTTCTCATACAATTCACACTGATGCATTAAAATTTCCGATGCATATAATGCCTTTCTACTCAACGCATCAGCTACTACATTTGCCTTCCCTGGGTGGTAATTCAATTCAAAATCAAAATCTTTCAAGTATTCCATCCATCTCCGTTGTCTCATGTTCAACTCCTTCTGGTCAAATAAATATCTCAAACTCTTATGGTCACTGTACAATGCAAACTGCACACCATACAAGTGATGTCTCCAGATTTTCAAAGCAAAAATAATGGCTGCTAGTTCAAGATCATGGGTAGGATAATTCTCTTCATGTGGTTTCAACTGTCACGATGCGTATGCGACTACGGCGCCCTCTTGCATAAGTACGCATCCGAGTCCTTTATTAGAAGCATCACAATACACTACATATTTCTTATCAGGGTCAGGAATTACTAACACCGGAGCACTAGTCAATTTTTGTTTTAACAAGTTAAAACTATTTTCACACAATTCATTCCAGACAAATGCAGCTCCTTTTCTAGTCAACCGGGTTAATGGTAGCGCTATCTCCGAAAATCCCAAAATGAACCTCCGGTAATAGCCCGCTAAACCAAGGAAACTTCTTACTTCAGAAACAGTTCTAGGTCTTTCCCAATTAAGCACCGCTTCTACTTTGGATGGATCAACAGATACACCTCCTTGTGATATTACATGACCCAGAAACTTTACTTCAGAAAGCCAAAACTCACACTTACTGAATTTGGCATAAAGTTGCTTCTCTCTCAGAATATTAAGAACAATCCTCAGATGCTCTGCATGCTCCTGAGGATCTTTAGAGTAGATTAAAATATCATCGATGAAGATTACCACAAACTTATCAAGATAAGGCTGAAAAATTCTGTTCATGTAATCCATGAATACTGCTGGGGCATTGGTCAGACCAAATGGCATAACCAAAAATTCATAATGACCATAACGAGTCCTGAAAGCAGTTTTGGACACGTCAGAAGTCCTGATACGGATCTGATGATACCCGGATCTAAGATCAATCTTTGAAAAGATAGTAGCTCCTCTGAGTTGATCTAACAGATCGTCAATACGAGGTAACGGATACTTATTCTTGATGGTAACTTTATTGAGCTGACGATAATCAATACACAACCGCATTGTACCGTCCTTCTTTTTCACTAACAGAACCGGAGCACCCCAAGGTGAGACACTCGGACGAATGAAATGCTTTTGCAATAATTCTTCAAGTTGAGATTTCAATTCTCGAAGTTCAAGAGGGGACATTCTATATGGTGCAACTGAGATAGGCTGAGATCCTGGAACAAGATCAATTGAGAACTCAATTTCTCTTTCTGGTGGTAAACTATTTATCTCTTCTGGAAACACATCCAGATACTCTCTGACAATCGAAATGTCACTGGGGCTTATACTAGACTCTGAACTCATGGTGAGCACAATACTGAAACACTTGTTCTCTGCACCGAGATACTGGATTAACTGATGAGTATTCTGCAGCAGAGCAGTCAGGGCTCTACTCTCTGCATTAAGATCAATTGGAACGTATAGATTCTTTTCAGCACAGCCTATATACACAGTGTTGGCAGAAAGCCAATCCATGCCTAGTACTATGTCCATGTCTTTTAATGGCAAACAGATTAGATCAACATGATAGATTTTTCCTGCGACGCTAACAGGACAGTTTTGACAAACCCTCTTGGAAACAACTTTGCCACCCGTAGCAACGGCAACAGTCATGGGAGGGAGTAATGAAGTCGAAGATAAACTCAACCTCATCACACACTCAACAGAAATAAAAGAATTGGTAGCTCCACAATCAAACAGTACAACAACTTCAGATTGACCCAATTGACAAACATCAATGATTAAGGCATTATTACCTCTAGCTTGTTCACCATCAAGAGAATACACTCGACCCTTGCTCCTTGTTGTTCCACTCGAACCTCCGGAACCATGCAGCTTTGGACACTCATTCTTGTAGTGACCAGGTTGTTTGCAGTGAAAACACACGCCCTTTCCCTTCATACATTCACCATTATGAATAGACCCACACTCTGAGCATGCTTGTTGTGATCTCTGCGAGAAATTTTGTTTTCCTTTACTCGGGGAGCCCCTTGGCTTCAACTGCTCCTTATACTTTCCCGAATCTCGTCTCTTTTGATTCACCTCAAACCTTTCCTTTCGCATGGCTTCAAGGCCCGACTCAGCATGATAACTCTTCTGAATCAATTCACCAAGACTAGCAACTGGCAGCATAGACACATCATGTGCAATATCCGCCCTTAAACCGAAACGGTATTTCTTGATCTTCCACGCCTCGGTAGGAGCATCTTCACTATCCGTCATATACCTCACTAACTCGTTAAACTTGGCTGTATACTCCGCCACAGACTTACCTCCTTGCTTAAGTTCAATCAGTTCCCGTTCCATTGACATCCTATAGCTCTCGGGAATGTAATGGTCGATGAAGAGACGTCTGAAATTAGCCCATGACATCTCCATCTGACTTGCAATCATGTAAGCTCTAACACCTTCCCACCAATTGCAAGCCGCTCCGCGAAGAAATCTTGTCGCGAAGGTAACCTTTTCCAGCTCAGTACACTCCATGGAATCCAGAATTCCACTCACCCTCTGAATCCATTCTCTTGCAACCGAGGGAACATACTCTCCAACAAACTCAGGAGGATTCATCCGACAAAATTCCCTGAACGCGGCACTTCCCGTATTCTGAGTATGTGCATTCCCCATTTGTTGTTGGAACATCATCATCATCTCCTCATGGCGCTGGGCTTGCTGAGCTTGGAATTGTTGTTGCTGATGCATCATATGTGCCCACATATTTGCATCTGGATCAGCGTATTGATATTGAGGTTGTTCTTCTTCTTCCTCTGCCACATTCCTTCGTGGCCTACCACGACCGCGTCCGCGTCCTCTTGGTGCTTCTGCCATAATACTCTATCTGTCATAATCAAATTGAGTTAGCTAGGCTCAAGTGATACAACATGTAGAATAAACGTTAGACATCCCTAGAGTACGCATTTAGAATGCACTGTATACTTATGACTCTGGCACGGTCTGAATCGACCTGCTCTGATACCAATTATAACACCCCATAATACATTGTCTAGAATATATTACAAGATCCATAATTAAATACCGAGTACAACAAGTTTACAAATACATAGATAATAATTCAAGCACACGCAGGTGCTATAGTACAACAAGTACAACACAGCGGAAGGAAAATAAACGGAAACATGACAACTATATGTTCTAAACGCGAACATCATCAGTTAGAAGCCCTGCTAACTACTCTGCAGCTTGCTTACCACGATCACCCTGTGCACCTGAAACATGAACGGGGGGGGTAAGACTGCTAAGTCTCGTGGATTCTACTACCCACCTATTGGTGACTACACCAGGGGAATCAACCTATAATCAGTCCTCACGCAACTCAGCGCAATAAATATGTTCATATAAAAATAAACAGTTCATATGGTGTAACACACAAGTTATCTGAATTCATTTTAACTATGCAAGAACAATCTGAGGTGAGCCGGTCTCAGAAAGTCTTACGCTTTTCCGTACCAATCTTCGTGAACTAAGCACATATGGTACGAAATAACTATGGCATCACAATCATTATTATTGATATCTTATCGCTTTGGATTATTCAAATCCCTTTGGTGGTGACAAACAACCACACATAACTATGGATTCCACGAATCCCTTTGGTGGTGCTCAAGCAGCCACACATACTATGGACTGATACTACACATAATTCTAATGTGTTAACATACTACCAATATATCCCAATCCCGGGAGACTAACCTAGCTACTAGCCTAGGTTATAATCAATCCTATTCGTGCAACGACATCATAATTATAAGGTATTCTTAATGTTAATGGAAAACAAGACTTAAAAGATGACAATCCAAAATGCGTAGGAATTTCCAAAAGCAGAAAACAGGGGACAAAATCTGGAAATGCTGGTGGCTTGCGCCCCGGCGCAAAAGTGCTGCGCCCTGGCGCGAACCTGCACTCCAAATTCTGCCTCTGCCTCATTTTGCCTGCGCCCTGGCGCGAAAGTGCTGCGCCTCGGCGCGAGGACCTGCAGAACCAGTTCAAAACAGAGTTTTCTACACTACAATTGTCAATCTTTCAAGCCATTAACATCATGAACTTCCTAATAATTATAAAGGAGAAGAGAATTGGGAATTAAACCCTTCTCATGCACATTTCAATCCCTAAATCCTATGTTCTCATGCAAAGTGAATTTAGGGGAATCATTCTAACTACTCTATCCTAAGAACCCGCCTCAACTGAGCTTGAATCCTTAGCTACAACTTGAATGCAGGTTTGTAATGGCAAGCTTCAATCCTTCCTTGAGCCAAAGTCTTGAATTCCAGCTCCTAAATCATCCAAAACCATGATAAGCATGTTTCCCTAACACATGCAATGTGGAAACAGAATTTGAGTTTTGGACAAGAGGAGTAAGGAGCACGAATTTGAAATGATTGAGGAGAGTTTTGAAAGAATTGATCTTACCACTATTGTAGCTTACATCCTAAAGAACAACTTCCATCAATTGCATGTGTGAATTTGAGTGATTTGTGAGGAGATTTGGGATCAAGAAATGGTGTTGGGTTGCTGTGGGTTGCAGTACGAGAGAGAGAAGAGGTTTGAGAGAGAATGAACTTGGCTTCAGCAAGAATGAAATTCAAATGAGAGAGATAGTGGTTTGGTGAGTCAATGGTAGAAGTGTACACACATGTCTATCTCTAGCTAAGTCACTTCCTTGCAGTGACAACACACACATGTTAAATGTATTACAATTCTAATGTTAGCTCTAACATGTGATATTTTTAGAAAATATTCTTAATAGTGTATACTACTAGTGAAAGAAATTGGGGATGTTACACACATCTTATTAATTCTTGTTCTTATTATTATTAATATAGATTCATAATCTATCAAATTAATAAACGGTAACAAACATCAAAACCGATCCATGGTTTCACAAGTGGCTCTGATACCACTGAAGGAAAACGTAACTGTTTATCAAAGATAAAACGCAGCGGATTTTAAAATTTTATTTTCCTTCAATGGATCCATGTGAAAGATCATGGTCAAGAATACATTGTTACCTTGAAGAACTGATGCTTTCTTTCGCGAACAAGGAGCTTTCGATCACGAACAGAAACCGCTTACGATCACGAACACGAACTGCCTTTCGATCACGAACAAGAAACACCGTATGATCACGAACAAGAGCCTTCAATCGATCACGAGCACCACAATTGCAGTGCCTCCACTTAGTCCACACAAATAGGAACCTTCAACCTTCGGTGCTAGCCGTTCTTGGATGAAGAATGAGGGAACTTGAGCGGATTAGGGTTTAGAGCAATTCAGAATTTCCCAAATACGAATTAGGGTTTAGAGAAATTCAGAATTTCTGCAAAAGTGTGAGAGACTGAACTTCATAAGGCTCTATTTATAGAGTTTCTTATGTGAGTTTCAGTTCACACGAATTTGGACTTCTTAAGCCCAATATTCATTTTTTCACTAATTGCACCCCCGTAATAAGTCTTACTTATTTTTCCCATTTTAACTGTCCTTATGTGTGTGACCCTGTAGGTTCTTATAACGTTGGCAATAATATTTATCTTAATATTATAAACAGTGAGCGGTATCTAGCAACATATCACTGTTACCCAAGTTATAAGAATGTCATGTGATCTGACTAACCTTTCTGTGATAAACATCTTGTGCATAATTACCCTTTTGTCCTCATGTCTATATTGAACACAAGGCATAATATGTCATCCTTCTCTAGTTCAATATTGGGCCCATAGACATATCTCCCGTTATGTAGGACGGACAAATCCCATCTAGGTCAGTCATGTCCCTCAGCACGATTCATGGGATACCCATCAACCAACTTTATAGTTATCCAGTTACGGATAACGTTTGAATGGCAACAAGGTATTACACTCCTACATCTAGGGTACACAGTGGTTTCAGGTCGAAGGATGGAATGCACCTTTTATCACTATGAGAATAACTTATGACATTTCATAACATTCTATGCAGTATTCTCATGGTGGGTCAATCCGATATAAAGTTACCCTTAATATTTATATCAATGTGAAGACATGATAACTCATTATCTATGATCAGTGAGACGTGATCATCAGTCTACCAACATAATAGTCTCTATGCTTTAATGTTATCCCATTTCATATTAAAGCTTGACTACGGATACTTTAAGAATAGTGTTCTTAAGTTAATGTAATCTCACGATTAAGTCTCACTTGATGTTTCATTACATGAACAATCTATTCTAGGGACTTTATTATTTTGGAAACAAACATAATAAAGAAATGCCTTATTATATATATTTAATATATATAAATCATGTCACAATACAAAAGCAAATGCTATCAAATAGATTGGCTTTTAGGGCTTACTCCAACACATGAAGCCCAACTTGCACATGAAAAACTGGTAACACAATAGTTGTTGATCATGATTAGGGATGTCAATTTGCATCCGTCATAGTAGATCCCGCGGGGATTACCCCGTTCGGAGATTCGAAAATGGAGATTTTTTCTCCGTGGGGACGGGGATAGAGGCGAAAATTCCTCCGCGGGGATTTCGGGTCGGGGATCGGGGATGAAGCATCCGTCCCCGTTGATTTCCCGAGTTCGTCCATATATACTTAACTATATATTATTACTATTATTATTATTATTATTATTATTATTATTATTATTATTATTTTGATAATTTATTATTATTAAATGAATTATAAGATATTTTGGCTATAAATTTTTGTATGATTATGCATATATTGTTATACATTATGGAATATTTTGCCTATTAATTTTTGTTTGATTATTAGTAGTCAAATGCTATTGCATTGTTTTATGATTATTAAATGCATTATGTGGTGTTTTGATCATTAAAAAAAGAAAGATGCAAAATATTTGTTTTTTAATAAAAAAGGAAAAAATAACGTCATACTACTGTCATAATTTTGCCCGAAAAATATAGAAATTTTATAATATTTGATCTCAGTGGATCCCCGCGGATACTACGGGATCTGTGGGGATGGGGTGTGGGACAAATATTCCTCCGCGGGGACGGGGATGGAGGTAAACATTTCCCCGCAGACACTTCAGGGCGGGAACGAGGAAGCTTCCTCCGCCCCATTGACATCCCTCATGACGATATAATTTGGTTTTATGAATGAATTTATGGTGTAATGAATAACATTAAATGAGTTAAAATTTCGATAGACAAATCTTTATTTCCTTTTGAGTGATAGAATATTGAGTTCAAGTTATTAATGAACTTTTTTCCTATGACGAATCATTCGGAAGAATTCGAGTTCAATTCTTGGTAGAAATAATTCTTGGCGAACTTTACTAACCTCGTAACCTAACTCTGGATTATCAGAGCCCCTTTTCCTAAAAATTAGAAGGTTTGTATTGTACCAAAAAAAAAGAAAGAAAGAAAAATTTCGGGGGGTGGGGAGGAAGGGTAGGTTCATGAGTTTGGAATCATAAACTCGGTACACGAACCAAACCACTTTGGATTTAAACGAGTCCGTCCGAATTGAACTTGTGAACTTGAACATGTTTGGGTAAAATACAGTTTAGATTATTGGTTCACTAGCGGATGAACGGTTAACTTAGAATCTTGAACAACCTTCCGTGTAATTGTAAATCTCTGAAGCACTAATACTTCAAAATGGCTTCTGAATCGTACCCGATATGTATCGATACGCTAATACGCTATTGATACATATCGAAGGAGTATCCGAATTTATTTTTTTTAAAAAAAAAAAATCCAATATGCCTCTGACACGTTTTCGATACGTCAGGGATATGCATTACTGTTCATATTATTTTTTCTGAATTGTTCAATTTTTCCCCACATACATTACTACTGACCTTTTCATGTAATCATTTCTTCATATTCAATACTTATTAATAGTTATTATCAATTTTCAACGTTCTAATTCACAAGAAGCAAAGAAACTCAAACAAATATTCCTTTTTGATCTAAACTAATCATCAAGGGACATAATCAAGAAGTCACACAATGTTATTTTAGATTTAATAGTTTGTTATTTGTATCATTTGCTAGCCTTTTACTCCGTGTAAAAAAATATAAGTTTAATTTTAATATACGTATCTTAAACGTATTGTATCCTATATTTTGATAGATTGACGTATCACCGTATCGTATACGTATCGTATCCGATACCTGCATCCGTGCTTCATTGTTGTAAATACTAATTTTTAAAGGATAGTACAAATATAAGGAGTAAAACTCTTCCTCAGTAAATTTAATGTGAGAACGTTTGTTGGGGGTCTGCTGCAAATATTTGAACAAGAAGATGATGAAGAACATGATGAAAATTGCACATAAATTCCAAAGCGTGTGTGGAGACGTTAAGCTGTAGGTTCGATTCGTCCCCACCAATTTAAGCAAACCGCTTGCAAATGGGTTAACCGGCAAATCCCCCTCAAGATACTTTGGAAACCATAATATGAATTACACACTCATATCAAGCATATCGATTAATGGCAGTTTACAGAATAAAGTTCCTTCGATTCCTCTCGTGCACTAGACAAATGAAGAAATGACTTAGATATTTTAGGAATAATTTCTAACTCATGAAATTCATAATTTTCTGATGTGTGTATTTTCTGTCTACCAAATGTCTCTATTTATAGAGAAACTTATGTCAAATGATGGAGCGACACAACCCTTGAAAGATTTTAAAAAATGTAAATTGGAATTTCAAATTAACCATTGCAGCCTTTCAAATATATTTTGGAAATTCTCCAACAATCCCCCACCATTTTCAAAATATATCTAAATCCATTATTCTGGAAATCGATCTCATGGTTTCAGATAAATGTATCTCACTATTTGAACCCTTACTTAATAAGTTAAGTTTTCAGTCTCATCCCCAAATAGATTGGTAGATAAGCTTTGAACCAATTATTCATCAGAACAAATGTTCATAACTCACATGAAATCTCGATATCATTAATCGAATTATCAAAATGACACATTTGTTAAGGCCTTGTGTCATATCCTTTTCATGAGAATTTAAGAGTCAATCCCTTGAACCCTATGAAGCGGCCTCACTTCATTCTCATATAGGTAGACTATATCATGAATGCATCCATAATTATGCATTCAAGCAAACATAATGCTATATGTCTATTAAGAGAAAAATCTCATCGTACTACTTTGCTCTTGTGGTCCAAGTGCTTTTTTGCCCTTGGGATGTATTTATTGCATGTACTTCAATCACTCTAATAGTGTACTTTCATCATTGAACTCAAGACTTGATTTTACCCAAGTGTGAGTTGAGTTTCCACCATTGGTGATCAATTATATATGGGCTTGTACCACATCTCTAATGATGTCTTCAATGACTTAACCATCATATCCGAAAACACCATATTTTGTCAATCGTTTCGTCAAAGAATTGCAAGACTTTCAAACTTTTATAACTTTGAACATTCAATCAACCACATAGCTATGTCTTTTAAGAAACCTTGAATATTGCTTTATATTCTTGATAATTTAAACCAACTATCATAAAACCATGACATTTTGTCATTTTATTATCATTGTGTCATATGCACATGTCATTATTCTCTTGCTAATACATATCTATAATAATTTCAATTCGAAATTCTACTTCCACTTGAATGTATCCAAGATGCCATACATTCAATACATTAAATATATATAGCACCAACTGAAATTCCGACGCAGGTTGGTGACAAATGTTGAGTCAGATGTTTCACAATCGTACCAACACAGAACATAACAGACAAGGTAGTAATAAATAACAGAAATTAAAGAACACAATATGTTCTTAACCCAGTTCGGTGCAACTCACATACTCTGGGGATACCAATTCAGGAAGGAAATCCACTATAATAGTCCTTGTTCAAAGCCCTCAGCAAACACCCCGTTTGCGAATTATCACTTAGACACTACCCGTGCAACTTCTACCTAGGAACTACTAGATATGAGATCCCATCTCACTTCCCCTCAAAACAACACACTCAGTTTACTGTGCTTATTTGAATAAATGAAAGAGCTCAGTTTGATGAGATAGAAACAAAAAGTAGATAATAGATCCACGAAATTAGATATCCTGCTGTTATAGTAAGGTGCTGTAACTGATCTCGGCTGTCCGATCTCTGATCGATGGCTGAGATCATTTTACATTATAAAATTGTATATTTTAAATCTAAACCTTCTGATCTCAAATCAACGGTTATGATTTGTTACAGCGTGAAACTGTGTCAAAACTTGACAGCAGTAAATCAAGATCCATAGATCCACCACTAGTTGAGTCACACAATATAAGTATACTTCTTTACCTTAGTTGACTTGTATGAAACATCCGTTCCATTTTCAAACGTGGTTCCTTTGAAAAGAGGAGACATATATCAACGATATTCTTAGAACTTGAGATTATATTTTATCTTTTTTGGAGTGTGGACCGTAATCTGTGCGAGCACAATAAAGTTTTTTTGTGAAATATGAATTACTTCGTTGTTTTGGTGTCAAATTGGCACAATCTATTCCATCGTAAAGAAGAAGAGGCCCATGCACGATCTTATCGTCTCATCTAAGTACAATGCTTTTAGGTAGTCTAACTTTTTTTTCTTTTTTTTTCCTCAAAAACATAAATATTCATTACTTCAAATTTATAGGGAATACATCAATTAAAATTATTACAAGTTATATTATTTATCAATATTTTCACAGCCGCTCCCCCCTCCTCTAAACCCTAATTTATTCTCTTTGTGTATCCACCAAAGAGGGGTGGTTTTAGGGTCAATTTTTTATGATCCAAAATCACCCCTCTAAATTGTTTTTTTTTTCTTCAATTAAATAAGTGATTATCCACATAGATTTGCTTCTTCGTTTTTTCTTTTTTCTTTTTTAAGTTTGTGGTCGTCTTGTGGCGTTTTATGGTTTTTCATTACGGTGTTTCGTTGATTCAAATTGGCATATCTACCTCAACTCATTACAGATTTGAAGACTTAGACGTCAACGTTTCAAATCCGGGAGTATGAAGATTCCGGTGACTTTTATTTTGTCATATTTGTAGGCACTTTCATGATGTCGTTGTATGCTATTAACCTAGGTGCTGCAAATTTGTTTGTAGAGTCACATTTTTCAGTTTTTAGCAATCTTGAATTTGTAATGATCTATGTATTTTCAATTTGAATGAATGAATCCTTATATATTTTTAGTCAAAAAAAATTTGAATGAAATTGAATGAATGGATAAATCTGCGAACAAACTCACACATCCGAGTTAATAACATAAAATGGTCTAATGTCTATGACAAAACCTACAATTGATTTGACAAAATTCAAATATATGGAATAGTCATGCATTCAGATCTCCAAAGTTGACAGCGCTAAAGTCGATGAATCTATACTGAATTTGGATCGAAGTACACTTGCTCAATTGTATAGTTAATGACCATTTTATAGCCGTCTTAAATTATATTTTAACTGTGTTGTGTTAGGATTCTCTCCATAATGACCAATTGGATCACACAATCGTTAAATGTTTTTAAAAATAATATAAATTTGTTTCTGTATCTCTCTTTAGTTTATATAGAGCTCTCAATTTTTTTGTGAAATAGAGTGGATACTAATTCATTTGAACCATGTCCCAAATTTAAGGAATCAGATTTCCAACAGTTATAATAGGGGGCTGTAATTGATCTTGGCCGTCAAATTTCTAATCAGCGGCTGATTTTTTTTTTGCTTTATAATATTGTAATTAAATCTGAACCGTTCAATTTCATATCAATGGTCAAAATTGAATACAATGTAAATCTGCGTCAATAATTGACAGCAGCAAATCCAGATCCAAACTTAGGCTCAGTCTAGGGTGGGAGAGCCACATAGGTCTCCCACCATGGGAGAGTTAGAAAAATTATTTTTGGCCATTGGATGGTGAAGTTTCATGACTCATATAATACGCTAACAACACTCGATTCTTTTTTAACAATAACAACACCGAATCTTGTTTTTGTTCTTTCTCATATTTTTATTCAGTCTCCTCTTAATATATCATTGATCTGAATTTTTCTTTCTCACCCAACAACCCCATTTTTGCAGCAATTGTTGACAAGAAACACCATTTTTAATCATGTGATTTTTAATTAAAGAAAGCACATAGTAGGAAAAATATTGACGGTGAATCTATTGCTGCAAAACAATATTTTTAGGAATGAAAAATCTGAAGTCATGATTTTGGAATAATATCACAATGAGAGGAAATGAAAAATTCTATAATGTTTTGGAAACGAATAATATCACCCCATTAATAATTTTGTCATTTGAAGCGCCGGGGGTAACACTGACACGCGCATAGTACTCTCCTTTGAAAAAGTAGACTTCATTAGTCTTGTGAGAAGCGAAAGCCGCTTCGATTCCATTTTCAAAGATTGTGCCACGAAAGCAAGTAAAACCATCTACAATGCTTTTGATGCCTATGAGATGGTTGGTTTCATAGTCTATACGAGCATACTTATCTCCTTTAAACAAGTAAACTTCATTACCTTTAGTTGACCTGTATGCAGCATCTATTCCGTTTTCAAACTCAGTTCCTTTGAAAAAGGGAAACATGTCCGCGATTTTCTTAGGACCCATCACGAAGAAGAACAGGCCCATACAAAATCTTATCGTTGCTGGTTCCGGGAGCATAGTCCAATAGCACATACTTATCATTGATGAAAAAGTATGCTTCATTGTTCCTAGATGAACGAAATGCAGCATTTATGTAACCAGATTTTGTCATCTTAGGTATAGTAAGGTTAGTGATAGAAGTTTTTCTATTCAAGGAAGGTTATGTTGTGAGCAAATACAGGGAAAATGAAGGATATATATATATAGATCCTTAATTTCTTCCTTCAGCGATTTTGATAAAGGAACAATATAATACATTATAAAATATATCACATGGTAAATGCCTTTGCAAATATTAATTACTCCTTCCACGATAGTGTGCTGGCACATTACAAGGGTCAAGTCCCCACGAGTTTAACTCAGTTTATAGGGATATCATATTATATATGTAAGTGTTAGGGTTTGAATCTCCAACACTTCACTTATTCGTTTTTAAGGTGGAATAGATTAATAAAGGTTGCCACATAGAAAAAGATGCTCTCACAAGTTGCCACGTATATAGATTAATAAGATTATGGTAAATGAGAGAATGTCACATATGAAAGTGATCATGAGAGAGAAACTCGTAAATATATAATAATAATAATAATGACAATAATAATTATATAGAGATATAGAGATAGATTTTTTTTGACAATGAGATATATAGATAAAAATATGTATGAAGTTTATATTGACGGTGGTAGTTATTGTTGCTTTTTTTTTCGCCTTTCAAATGTGCTCAATAATATGAAATGTTTTTTTTCTATAAAAAAAAAAAAACTTAAATATAGTTTTACCCCCTATTTTGAATGAATCGGAATTTTACCCTCTATTTTAAAATCCGAAATTTTACCCTTTTATTTTATAATTCTTTGGATTTCGCCCCCATATACACTACAACAAAATCTGGGATTAGCTACGACGGAGTTTGTAGCTAATTGATAGCTATTTTATAGTAAAACATAAAATACACAGATAATTCACACCAAATTTGTAGGTAACTGTATTTTTTTTTTTTTTGACAACCTAACTCTATTTTATTTCGGTTCATATGCAAGAGCTTACTTTGCTTTTTTTTTTTTGCTTTTTTAAAAAAAAAAAAGAAACAAATATATTAATGAGTGAATTAGTCACAATGTGTGCCAAATTCACTACTCCAAATCAATTGCAAAGCAATCACCAATATAAAATAAAAAATCCACCTATACAACCTTGGTCTAAAGTATCATGGTAATAATATTAAACTATATTGTCGAGGAACAGACACCAAAAGTCAAGGGATGAAAGTGCACTACATAGGAGGCCAATACACCTAGATCTAGAGAAAACCAATACATAATAATGATGTAGGAATTCAGCCTCTGTCAACAGAAAATAAAAGCCTTGCCTCTGCTTGATACCCCAGCTAAAAATCCATCCAAAAAAGCTCAGCCTACTTTGCATTTTGATTTAATACACAAGTATTCATCCTTCGTGTCATTAAATTCATTTTTTTATACTAAGGTTAAGTTTCTCGTACGTTTGGTTGATTTAAACTATAAAATTCAACAATAGAAATATTCTCTTGTAGCTAACTCTGTTTTACTAGAAAATAGCTACCAATTAACCACAAATACAATTGTAGTTAATCGTAGATTTTCTTGTAGTCTATATGGGAGGTAAAATCCAAATAATTATAAAATAGGGGGTAAAATTCCAAATTTTAAAATAGGGGGTAAAATTCTGGATTTCAAAATGGGGGGTAAAATTCCGATTCATTCAAAATAGGGGGGTAAAACTACATTTATGACAAAAAGAAAAGAAATTGATTGGTCGAAAAAATTAATAAAATTAATAATAAGAATTGATAATGATTGTAAAGAGAAAAGAGAATTGATATTGTTATTAAAAATATTGAAACGTATTTAATTGTTTCCTTTTGAATGATTATTTTTGAATTAGCATTAAATTTTGATTGAGAAGGACACCAAAGAAAAAAACATTCCTTGTATGAGTACCACACATAATATGCACGGGTGGTTAATGTTCAATGAAAAATATGGATTAAAATTTTAATATTTTGTGATTTTTTAGTTAGATGTAAATTAATACTAGTATAACTTATCCGTGCAATGCACGGGTTAATGTTCAATGAAAATATAGATTATTAAAATTTTAATATTTTGTGATTTTTTTAATTATTTGTAAATTTGATATTATATTTAATGTAATAATTTATTTAAATATGAAAATTGATACAAATTTTGGAGATTTTAAAGAGGAATGGAGAGTGATACTCCACTCCCCGTTTCCAACTCATGTTATTTTTTTCCGTAGTCATATTTATCGGTTTTTGCAAGGATTTCATCAACATAAAAAAAATTAAATAAATAAAGTCTATATTATTTTGTAGGTGAAGGTAAACATACTTTGTACTTTTTTTTTTGACATTATACTTTGTATTTTTTTTGTTAATATATTATTGTAGATTTTATGTTTTTATGTAAATCAAGATGTATATATATGTTCTTAATCGTCATCTCTCTCCTTTAGACCTTCGTTTTCTTTCAGGGTATTTGCTCCCATGTCCCCGTGTGAAAAAAAAATTCCCACATGTGGAAACCAAAATGGGGTGATTTTAATTTTAATATTATTTAATATTTCAAAAGAAAATGGTTACTAAGAAAAAGCTAATATAATAACGGTAAATATATTCATGTTCTTAATTGTCATCTCTCTCCTTTAGACCTTCGTTTTCTTATAGGGTATTTTCTCTCACGTCCCCGTGTGAAATAAAAATGGGATGATTTTAATTTTAATATTATTTAATATTTCAAAAAAATAGTATTCAGTTAAAAGTAATTAGAGGTTGAATTATATGTCATTTGTTTGACTAAAAAAGAAAGAATTATATGTCCTTTGTTAATGGAGCAAATTTTAAAAAACTCAATGTTTTCACTTCGGTCCCCGTAGAAATTACAAAAAAAGAAAGAAAGTAGGGTCCTAATATTTTTTTTATTTAAGTATGGTCCTAATATTTATATAGGTCCATGTAAATTAAATAAAAATTAGGCTATTTATTGATATATGAGTATAAATACAGACCCTCGAGTAAATTACAAAAAAAAGTTTACTCATATTAATTGTTAGAATATAAACTAATCATAGGAAATAATTTAAGATATCATAACATAATATAGATGATATTATAAAATATTATGAGATATTTTCTTATATTCTAACAAATGAGTGTCTTGTCAAACAAAAAAAAAAATGAGTGTAAATAAGTCCCAGTAAAAATTACAAAAAATAAAATAAAATAGTTATCTCGTATTAATATGTGTATAAATCTCACCGTCCCTTTGCGGAGTGAGTATATAGATAAAAATATGTATGAAGTTTATATTGACCGTGGTTGTTATTGTTGCTTTTTTTTTTTCGCCTTTCAAATGTGCTCAATAATATGAAATGTTTTTTTTCTAACAAAAAAAAACTTAAATGTAGTTTTACCCCCTATTTTGAATGAATCGGAATTTTACTCTCTATTTTAAAATCCGAAATTTTACCCCTTTATTTTATAATTCTTTGGATTTCGCCCCACATATACACTACAACAAAATCTGGGATTAGCTACGACGGAGTTTGTAGCTAATTGATAGCTATTTTGTAGTAAAACATAAAATACACAGCTAATTCACACCAAATTTGTAGGTAACTGTATTTTTATTTTTTTTGACAACCTAACTCTATTTTATTTCGGTTCATATGCAAGAGCTTACTTTGCTTTTTTTTTTTTGCTTTTTTTTTTTAAAAAAAAGCAACAAATATATTAATGAGTGAATTAGTCACAATGTCACAATGTGTGCGAAATTCACTACTCCAAATCAATTGCAAAGCAATCACCAATATAAAATAAAAAATCCTCCTATACAACCTTGGTCTAAAGTATCATGGTAATAATATTAAGGGTAAATAGGGTTTTACCCCCCTGCAAAGTTGGCGAATTTTGGTTTACCCCCCTGCAAATTTTTTTTTCTGGATTACCCCTGAATTTTAGTTTTTACTTTTTAGTTTCTTTTTCTTATTTTTAAAATAAAATGTCAATATTTTTTAAATAAATTAATCAAAAATAAAATAAAAGCCACTTAGACATGCCACATCATCAAAAATGAATATTCCAAGCCTAGTTGTCAACAGAGGGGGGTAATTGAAGGAATCTTTATTTTGCAGGGGGGTAATCCAAAAAATTTATTTTGCAGGGGGTAAAACAAAATTCGCAAACTTTGCAGGGGTGTAAAACCCTATTTACCCTAATATTAAACTATATTGTCAAGGAACGGACACCAAAAGTCAAGGATGAAAGTGCACTACATAGGAGGCCAATACTCCTAGATCTAGAGAAAACCAATACATAATAATGATGTAGGAATTCAGCCTCTGTCGACAAAAAATAAAAGCCTTGCCTCTGCTTGATACCCCTGCTAAAAATCCATCCAAAAAAGCCCAGCTTACTTTACATTTTGATTCAATACACAAGTATTCATCCTTCGTGTCATTAAATTCATTTTTTTATACTAAGGTTAAGTTTCTCGTACGTTTGGTTGATTTAAACTATAAAATTCAACAATAGAAATATTCTCTTGTAGCTAACTCTGTTTTACTAGAAAATAGCTACCAATTAACCACAAACACAATTGTAGTTAATCGTAGATTTTCTTGTAGTCTATATGGAAGGTAAAATCCAAATAATTATAAAATAGGGGGTAAAATTCCAAATTTTAAAATAGTGGGTAAAATTCCGGATTTCAAAATGGGGGGTAAAATTCCGATTCATTCAAAATAGGGGGTAAAACTACATTTATGCCAAAAAGAAAAGAAATTGATTGGTCGAAAAAATTAATAAAATTAATAATAAGAATTGATAATGATTGTAAAGAGAAAAGAGAATTGATATTGTTATTAAAAATATTGAAACGTATGTAATTGTTTCCTTTTGAATGATTATTTTTGAATTAGCATTAAATTTTGATTGAGAAGGACACCAAAGAAAAAAACATTCCTTGTATGAGTACCACACATAATTTCTATTGAAGATCGATGTTCTCAAAGGTTGCCACATAGAAAAAGATGCTCTCACAAGATGCCACATATATTATGATAAACAAGAGAATGCCACATATAGTATAGATTACTGGTATAACTTACCCGTGCAATGCACGGGTGGTTAATGTTCAATGAAAAATATGGTTTAAAATTTCAATATTTTGTGATTTTTTTGTTAGATGTAAATTAATATTTACAAATTTATTTAAATATAAAAAATGATACAAATTTTATTGATTTTAAAGATGAATGTTGGACATATTCAAGATATATTTATTATTTTGATAAATTTAATATCTTTTAGCATATTTTTATGCTTATTTTGTTGTACGACATATACAGATGAACGCGGTGAAATGTTCTTCTATATTTGTTCTTTTATTTTCGTAAAAAAGGTCACCGTATCGGACAAAATACCAGGGTACCATTCGTGTAAGGCCTAACTCGCATAGTGACATATGTACTGGGCGAGCTCCCAATTTCTATTTGGGCTCGACCCGCCCCAGAAAGTGAAAGGCCCAATATGCCTTGGGAACTGAGATCTCAAGTTTAGTTTATCAGTCATGGTTAGGGGAGATGGGACAAGAAAATAGGAACACATGGAGTCACTCTATCCCCATGATCTCAACTACCTAACCCACTACTCTCATCCTATTCTACTATATATATGTTAAACAACTATAAGCAGAGGGAGTTCTTCTAGGACATCACATTCTACAGACGTACACAATCACATACTTAGGCCAAAATACCATATAGCCATGCATACCCCATAGAATCCTTGCAGGAACAGACACTAAACAAAAACTAAAATAACGATTAATATATAGAATAATGCTAGCAACACGTTCTCTAATATAGACTCTTTTTTTGGCACACATTATTTTAATCGTCATATCTCGTTTAAACCTTCATTATCTTCTGGGGTATTTTCTCCCACGTCCACGTGTGAAGAAAAAAAAAACTACATGTGAAAATAAAAAAGAATTATATGTCATTTGATAAGGGTTTAGGGTTTAAAAAATTTAAATATTTTTTATTTGATTATTTTAAAGTAATGTATGCAAAATAAAAACAAATTAATACATGATATTATTGATTTTAATTCTTTTTTTTTTCGTTGCTTTCAGTTGATAGTATTCGTATTTTCCATATAATAAAATCTACAAATGTATGTTGTATCTCGTGTAAGTTATTTTTCGGTTAATACCTCCATGTAGTTTTTTTTTTATAAATACCTCCGTATAGTAATTTTTTGTTTGGTACAAATCACCGTGTAATTTTCTTTTGTAGGAAAACCACCTTAAGAAAAAATACAACAAAGATACATACCTGAAATGTGATGGAAAACAACCGTAAAAACATGTATATTTGGATTTCAAGTGTTATGGTTAGGGTGTTGCTGATCTATTTGGAAAGAGAGAAATAACAGGTTGTTTGCACATAAAGAATTATCTGTTGAAACATTGGTAGAGAAAGCGAAAATTGTTTCTTGGTGGTGGCTGAAGACCTGTAAGCATGACTTTGATTATGTTTTCTACTCGTGGCAGTCTAACCCTTTAGTTTGTTTAGGAATTAGAAATTTACTTGGTTAAACCTTAAGACTTTTATTCAATTTAATGTAAGATTCAAATTCAGAATTTATATTAAACATTCATTCATATCCTTGTAAATTTTTATCCAGTGGTCTTATGATATAACCCAGTTGGTAAATTTCGACAATATTAGAGGAAGCGAACTTCAAACCCTAGATTCTACATTTCTCTACATTGAGTTGAGCCACTAATATAACCTAGAGAACCTTCATCCCGTGTATAAAAATTTGGAAACTCCACCCATCATAAACATATAAAAAATAATGATATGTTATTAATAATAGAAATTTTGGTTTTTTTTTTTAATTATTGGTTTTCGCCACAATTTAATCTGATTCGGGGGTCAATTCTGGCATCAAGTGGTTCCTCCCTACCAAGTTCAGCGCCAATCACCACTGAACCAACTAACGATTGATTTTTTTTAGACAATATAACATATAATGCTTCATCCCATTATATTCTTATATTTAAAATTTTATTCAATGTAAAATTTAATCAATTTAATGTAAGATTCAAATTCAGAATTTATATTAAATATTCATTCATACACTTGTAAAATTTTTATCCCTGTGGTCCTATAAATATAGTTAAGCTGATAAACTTATAAGGAAGTTGTAGAGCCTAAAAATACAATATTTTTTGTTAGAATGCTTGTGAGACTTTTATCTAGACCTCTAAACCCATTATTTAGTATTAATAGAGTGTGACTTTTATTTAAACTCTCATCAAACATATTATTTATTGTTTAGATTTTATTTAGACAGTTAACCATATATCCAAAATGAAATATTACCTATTTATTTTTTTTTTTGTCAAAAAACTTTACCTATTAATTAGTCCATAAGAATGAGTGACGCACGTTTCATTTTTTCAAAAAACATTACCTATTAGTCCAAAAAAAACTCATGGAGAAAAAATGATTTCATATTATTTGTTTTTTTCTCTTTTGACAAAAAAAATCATGGAGAAATGATTTCATATTATAATTAATTGCAATGAATTACTTTCTGTAGCTTAGATAATGTGTAGAACAAATATGTATGAAATACAAATAAAATTGAAGAAATATGGCCACCGGAAATCGAAACCGTGACTCTTTGCACACAATGTAGCATGCCTTGGTTGGATATGCAAATGCCTTCATAGATAATAACACACGTCTCCTTCCCTTCCCTCCCCTCCCTCCGAATCCCCCAAATTTGGGGAAGCATAAATTGGGTTTTGAATTAAACACATTTAGTTAAAAATTGAATCAAACACACTTAATTAAAAATATTCTCTCACCTTTCCTCCCATCCAAAAAAACCCAATCAAACATACTCTAAAGGTATGATTTATCAATTATATCATTTGTCAATTAGTATTTTTTTTTTTCCGATAAAACTAATTAATGCTATAGTATTTGGAAAACTAAAGTTTTTTTGTACATATTAATTTTTTTTCTTTGCGTACATAAAATATTAAATTTTTTGGAAAGAGTAAGTCTGTTACAAAAATATGAATCTATTAGTGAAGTAAAATGAGATATAATAGAAAGAAAATATGCAAAAATACACTTTGTTAATTTAGTGTTATTATTTCAAAAAAAACACTTAAAAAGAAACATAAAATGTATATGGGTAGTTGATTGGATATATTTTAACATACTATTTAAAAAATAATTTTTTTGATAAATAATTTAATAAATTTTAAAATAACTTAATAAATAAAATTAATTTATTTACATAAAGGTACTACCTTTTATTATTTTTATAAATAAATAAATTGTTTCTTGGTTATTTTAAAATCTTTCTTTATTATTTAAAAGACAGAATTTTTTTCTCCAAAAACAGATTTCTTAAAATAAAAAACAGGAAAAAAATTAAAAAATCCAGTTTTGTTTTGTTAAGAATATCCAGTTTTAAATTAATATAATAAAATCAGATTTTTTTCAAAAATAAAAAATAAAAGACAGAACTTTTTAAATAAAAAACAGTTTTTCAAAATTTTAAAATAAAATAATAATTTTAATATTATATTATATATTTATTATTAAATTAATATAAAAAAGAGGGGTGGCTGGCAGCCGGATAATCGGGGTCCCTCCCATAAAGTGCATTTCACCCCATAATATTGTCATTTGATGCGCCGGGGGTAACACTGCACGCATAGTACTCTCTTTTGAAAAAGTAGACTTCATTAGTCTTGTGAGAAGCAAAAGCCGTTTCGATTCCATTTTCAAAGATTGTGCCACGAAAACAAATAAACCCATCGGCAATGCCTTTGATATTTTGAATGAGACTGTTGTTTCCGTAGTCTATACAAGCATACTTATCTCCTTTAAATAAGTAAACTTCTTTACCTCTATTAGTAGACCCGTATGCAGCATCTATTCTATTTTCAAACATGTTCCTTTGAAAAAAGGAAACATATCAGCAATTTTCTTAGGACCTAAGTTTATTTCGTCTTTGTCGGAGTGTGGAGCATAGTTTATGCGAGCACAAATGTTTTCATAAAAGGTATGCCTCGTTGTTATCGGGGTCAAAGGCACAATTTATTACATAATTTCCAAATATGGTGTGAGCAAGTAAGTGATCTAAACCCATCGTGAAGAAGAAGAGGCCCGTACACAATCTTATCGTTGCTTGTTCCGGGAGCATAGTGTTAGCGCAGCAAAATCACAATTCACACACAACACTTTGTTTCCACACACACTTTGATTTCACAAGAATGGGGTTTTGGAATTTTGGGGAAAATTATGAAGAACACACACAGAGGGTGAGAGAGATGATAAGAGAGAAGAGAGAAATTTTATTCTTCCACAATTGGGCCAAATCAAAAATTACAATCACTAATGAATATGCATAAGCACTTATATAGAATTTGTTTGACACTTAAGCAAACTCACAAACATAGCTAGTAACTAACTAACTACCACTAACTAACAAACATTGCAGTTGCTTTACAGCTAAGCAACCACTAACAAACTAACTAACTCATAACTGCCAATAACTGTCATCTGTAAAAACAGTTATCACAAAGCCCGTGGATTTCGCCCGGCCAGAAATAGTTCGCTGGGCGAGATTACACAGATTTTGAATCTTCAAAATCTGTCTTGCTTGTAGAGCAAGTAAACCACTATGAGACATGAATTATACACATATTACAACACTCTCCCTTAATTCATGTTCTCTAATGACTTAACACACATTAGATTTCTCAATCTTACAAAAGTTTCCACTGTCACAGCCTTTGTCAACACATCTGCAACTTGTAGATCAGTTCTACAATGCTCTAGCTTGAGTTTTCCATTTCCAACTTGCTCTCTCAAGTAGTGAAATCTCAACTCAATGTGTTTGCTTCTTCCATGAGCTATAGGATTCTTGGCTAAGTTGATTGCAGACATGTTATCCACCTTGAGTATGACTGAATCACATTTCACATTGCTTATTTCATCAATTAGATTACTAAGCCACACACCTTGACAAGCACTTAATGAAGCAGCTATGTATTCTGCTTCACAAGTGGATAGTGCCACCACTGGTTCCTTTCTTGAACACCAAGAAATTGGAGCTCCTCCATACAAAAACACATATCCAGCAGTGGATTTTCTATCATCCTTGTCACCACACCAGTTTGAATCAGTATACCCTATCAGTTCAATACTTTTCTTGTCTGGTTTATTGAACACAATGCCATAGTCCATTGTGCCTTTGATATACCTCAAGATTCTCTTTGCTGCAGACAAATGAGACATCTTAGGTTTCTCCATGTATCTACTAACTATGCCAACACTATAGTCTATGTCAGGCCTTGTGTTGCATAAGTATCTCAAAGAACCTATAAGCCTTCTATACTCAGTTGAATCTACATCTTTCTCTTCTGTTTCTCTTGACAATTGAAGTCTAGGTTCTGATGGAGTAAGAGATGGATTGCATTGATCCATCTCAAATCTTTTCAAAATCTCACTAGCATACTTCTTTTGATGTAGTATCAACCCTTCACTTGTTCTTTGAAATTCAATTCCTAGAAAGTATGAAATGTGACCTAGGTCAGTCATTTCAAACTCTCTCATCATGTCCACTTTGAACTCTCTGATGTGAGCTTCATTACTACCTGTAATAAGCAAATCATCCACATATAGGCATAGTATTATAGTTCCTTTCTCAGCACAATTCTTCACATACACTCCATTCTCTGTCACACATTTGCTGAAGCCAATATCACCTAGGAACTTATCAATCCTCTTGTTCCAAGCTCTTGGAGCTTTTTAAGCCCATACAATGCCTTATGTAGCTTGTACACCTTGAATTCATCTTCTTTACTAATGAATCCTGGAGGCTGTACCACATAAACTTCTTCATCAAGTGGACCATTTAAAAATGCACATTTCACATCCATTTGGTGCATAGACCAATTGTTGTGATGTGCTAAGGCTGTCACTAACCTTATGGTTTCCATTCTTGCTACAGGGGCAAAGACTTCATTGAAATCTATCCCTTCCTTCTGTAGAAACCCTTTCACTACTAGTCTTGCTTTGTGCCTAGTTATTTCACCCTTTGGATTCAGTTTCACTTTATACACCCATTTTACTCCAATTGCTTTCTTACCATGTGGAAGATCAACTAACTCCCATTATTGTTTCTCTCAATTGACTCAATCTCTTCATTCATGGCACTTAACCATTTTTCATCCTTGACTGCATCTTCAAAATTCACTGGTTCAGCTTCAGCATTGAATGCTAAGTGAACTAAATCACCCTCAACATTAATCTCATTATCATTTGTGACTATGCAGTCATTGAGTCTTGAAGGTTGTGTCCTTGTCCTTGTTGAACTTCTTACTTCACTTTCATTTGTTTCTACTGGTGCTGTGTGTACATCATCAAACATTATGCTAACTGAATCCTTCTTCTTGTTGCTATACCAGTCCCATTCTTTCATTTCATCAACAATTACATCTCTACTGATCACTATTGACTTGTTTATAGGATCATAGAGTCTGTAACCACCAGTTAGATGATAGCCAACTAGCACCATGACTTCACTCTTGTCATGTAGTTTGCTTCTTAATTGATCAGGCACATGTCTATATGCAATAGACCCAAACACTTTCAAATGACTCACATTTGGTTGGGTTGATGATGAGGTTAAATGAGTACCTTGAGTAGTTACAACAATAGGTTTAGATAGAGATACATCACCTGATTTGTCATGATTTGAGCCTTCAGCAATCTTCTTCTCAGGCTCTTTGGTAAGTTTCTTTAGTCTGACACTAAGAGGTTCATCATCACTTTCTTCACTTTCTGAGCTTCCAACCTTGGTCTTGGTCTTTTCTTTTCTTCCTTCCTTTACAACTTCACTCTTATATGCTTTCACTAGCCTCTTCCTCTTCTTCTTCAATTCTACCTTCTCAATCTCAAACCCTTCTCCTAGGTTATCCAGCAGTTGAATGTACTGATTGGCAATACCACTAGAAACCGTAGGTATGTCAATTTTACATGTCTTCACCAAAGAAGGTCCTGAGTGAGATTGAGGTACAAACGGATCTGAAGGTTGCACCTCATGTCCTGACAACAAGTTCATGTGAGAGAGAGTATGAACAGACACTGCGGAGGCTCTGATTTCTCTTAACAAACAGTCATGACCCGCAGCTTTGATTATGTCTATCACTCCACATCGATAGAAAATCTCACTGAGTATCCTTGGGTAGATGACATGTATATTAGGCTTGGCCTGATTCTGAGTGTTAAACACAGCTTTGCATAAGTGATTGAAGATGTATTTAGCCCAATTTAAATCATATTTCCTTGTGAGAAAATAGACAAAGTGTCTATGATCCCATGACAATTGATCAGAACTTCCACTCCTTGGAAATATAGAACTCAACATAATTTTAGCTAATACTTTCTGAGTGGGCCTCAGATCACCTATCCTATTGCTCTCACAACTTTTTCCTTTAACATAGCACTGTTTTGTCATATTCTCCAGAAACTCAGAGTTCTTTGCTTCATTATGACCAAAGGTGTAGTAGATGCCTTCATTGGGGATGGATAGCACCTTAGCCAAGTTTGAAGCAGTGAGAATTACTTCAAAACCGCACACAACAAAATGCACCTCAGTTTCCTCAATAATTCTTAATCCTAACTCTTGAGGCGTCTTGTCCTTATTTTCAGCCTTTTCTTTTCTCCTTGCAGCTAGCTCCTTATTATAATCTTCAACCGTCTTCACCTTGCTTCTGATCCAGAAATCTTTTACCAGAGTAGGATAGATTGGACCATTTAATAACTTCATGTATCTAAAGCTCCCACTATGATCAATAAAGAACTTTAGAACATCAAAATGATTCTTCTCCAAACTATCAAAGTCCACTGGTTGTTCCATAACCAGGTTTAGAGATTTTCCCTCCATCTTGAGAGACAAATCCGTGGAAAACATTTCTTCGCAAGCAGTAGTGTTGATAGGGAAGTTTTTAGGAAACGTAAACAAGGAATCTGAAGCTGATGTAGAAGTAGATGCCATTTCAGAAGGTTAGGGTGTAGAGTTTGCTAATTAAGAGAGAAAGAATTTGTTCTGTGGAGTTGAAGACGAAAGTGTGGGATGTGATAGTGTAAAGTGTGTAAGTGTTTTGTTTAAAACAATAAAACAAATTAAAGCACACAATACATTAAATCAAAAAGAAAACGAACCATCATTAATTGTTTCAAACCAATCAGAACGTGTGTACGTGTTGTCTATTTAGCGCCAAAACGTTTCAGTAGAAAATACTTAAACGTTTGCAATTCATTTCCCTTTCAGAGGCTTAAACTTCAGAGGTTGAAAAGTTTCTCAAAGTCTGAACTATTCTCAGTGTCATAGCCTGAACAGTTACTCCTCCAAGCTGAGTTACTGTCATATTCAGAACAAGCTTCATATTCTTCATCATAAGGATCATATCTTCTTTTGTTCCTTATAAATTCTTCTTCATCTTCTTCACCATCAGATTCATCAAAAATGTGCCTTCTGTGCACAATTGCTCTCCTTCCATTTGCAGTCACATGAGTCCATGTGAGTGGAGAGTCTATTTTCCTCATTTGTCCTGCAGCCAAACAAACAATTTTGTCTTTTGGTACCCACTTGCTGAAGGGTCCTAGACTGTTAGTTACCTGACCTCTATTCTCCATCTGTACCACCTGAATGCTCTCAGGTACGAATGTTGAATATAGATCAGAAGGTTTTTCAATTTTGTCTTTTGGTACCCACTTGCTGATGAACTCGGTTTTTCATATGTGTCAGCACATGAATAACCAATTCCATTTATACCATTGTTTTTAAGAGAAGACAATAAAGAAATAATGTCACTACTGTCAATGTGTGTATTACTGAAGTCATTAGAATCAATTGAGTTCTTATAAGGTTTGCTACTGCTGGCATTCCCTTTTTCAAGATCTTCAATCTTTTCTAAAGCCTTTTGATATAGACACTTAAATTGACTTGCTTGTTCACTTAAGTGCTCACAATCAACTTTGAGCTTTTTAAACATACGTGAACTAGCATTTAGTAGTTTTATGAGTTCAAGTTTAGGAAGTTGAGAATATACCTGATTCAGGATGTCTTGGTCAGAGTCATAACTTGAGTGTTCAGACTCTGAGTCCACTTCAGACTCTGCCGCAGCTTCATGTCTAGTTTGCACTTCAGGTCTTGATCTCCTTGGTAGCTTGACTTTCTTTTCTTCTTCAGAAAGTTTGTCCAGCTCTTCCCAGGTTGTCAATTTCTTCTTGCTAGCTATCTCTCCTCCATTCTTCTTGAATTCAGACCATCTTTGAAATTTCTTGGAGAAATTATCAAAGTATTCTTCATTAGATTCTTTCTTAAGATCTTTAAGCTCCATTGCTTGCTTCCCTTTTCTGGCTGCTTCCTTGTCTCTTGCACTTGAGGTACAAACATCAGATGTTGATGTAGATACTTGCTTGTTGCTCAGATCTTTATTCATATTAAGTCCATCTTCCATTCCTTTAATGAGATCAGCAACAAGTTGATGAATCTTATGCTTCCAATCATTCACTCCATTAAATTTTTGAGCCATGGTGTTTTTCTCCTTTGGATCTTGACTGTCTCACGGTTAAGTGATTTACCAACAGAACCGGAGCTCTGATACCAATTGAAGGTGCGTGGAGAAAACACAAGAAGGGGGGGGGGGGGGGGTTGAATTGTGTTTTAGATATTTAAAAACTTTTCAAGATATTTAAATCTATCAGAGTCTTTAAGCACAGCGGAATAGTTTCCACAATCAACTTAAGGCTGAGTGAATGATGAAGGAGTAAATGAGAGAGTGAGAGAGAGAAAGAGACACAACAATTTATACTAGTTCCCCTCACAAATTGAGAGTACTCCAGTCCCCTTGCTTCCAAGGGAGTTCACTATAATCACTAAGATTACAATTCAGATGCTCAAGCACACAAGCATGAGACTTCCTTGCTCTAAGTCACACAACACAGAGAGACTTCCTTTCTCTAATCACACAAGATCAGAGACTTCCTTGCTCAAGCACACAAGCTTGAGACTTCCTTGCTCAAGCACACTAGCTTAAGACTTCCTTGCTTAAGCACACAAGCTTAAGACTTCCTTGCTCAAGTCACACAAGACAAGAGACTTCCTTGCTTCTACACTAAGCAGAAGACTTCCTTGCTTCTACACTAAGCAGAAGACTTTTCCAAATTACTCACGCAGGAGTAATACTAACTTCTAAGCTTAAACTTATTACAACATAATAACTTCAGAGGCTTGAGCTAGTTTCTATTCTCACTTCATTTGAGAGATGTTTGCTATTACAATTCATTATTCTCACTTGATTCTGAGAGATGTTTTCTATTGAAGATCGTTAGTCATCAATTCTTTCTTTTGCATATTTATATGAGTTGAGAAAAACATTGAGACGTTGGAGAAATTCCCGTTGTAAATTGGACAGCTGTAGTCTTTGAATATCCGTTGAGTAAAGCCACGTCTTCTTTTGCAGTTAAGCTTCACCTTTACTGTTTGTCCAAAATACAGTAATAAGGTACAACTAGCTCCTAGAGAGAGTAGGATCACATCCTTTGTGACCGTTGTAATTAGTTGTTCTTAAACAGATCATCAGGCTTGAAAAGATTAGTTGATGTAGCCCTTCTGATGACTGGGGGAATTCCTTTGCTTCTGATGAACCTTTGATAACTTGGAGTCTGATTGGTTTTGAATAAATGGCCTCTGATAGTCCTTCGTATTTCAGCTTCTGAACGTCTTCATCTTCTGAATAACTCATGACTAGCAGATAGCTTCTGAACTCTTGTAGGCATCTGAACATCTTTGAGCTTATGAACTTCTCTGAGCTTCTGAACTCTTGCAGACATTCTGATCCTCTTTGAGCTTCTGAACTTTGTTTAGCTTCTGACCACATTTTAGCTTCTGAACTCTTTCAGAGTATAATGATTCAGACTTCCATAAGGATTCATCAGAGTCTAAATCAAGTGTGCTCTTGATATAACTTTGGATTCTCCTGCACACTAGATTTAAACATTAGTAACATCAATTGTCCATTTAATAATTTGTTATCATCAAAACTCAAGGGTTTGTTCTAAGACACATTTTGTTCCAACACGCGACTCCCCTCTATGTTGTTGAGATGTCCCCTTTTGATGTTTAAATAACATTTCTCTAAAATTAACGTTGTGTCTAGGGTTGGCGAGAATGGTAGGTCTCCCATAATGAGCGAGTAAAAAAAAAAAAATGTAGCCGCTGGATAGCTAAACTTTATGATCATATCATATACTCATTGTACTCATCCTTACACAACCGGTCTGTAAGTTGAGAATTGTCTCCTCTTTATAAACTCTTCTCAAGAATCCTATCTATCCGATGTGGAACTAAATTCCACCGAGTGTTGGCCGATAACACATCCCCTCTAGCTTCAGTCTGGCCTAATGTGCCTGAGTGTGAACGATGTAGGAAGCCCAACGATAGGTCCGATAGGCTTTTTGATACCATGTTATGAATATTGAGACTTAACTCATCCCTACAAAACCGGCTTGTAAGGTGAGGATTGTCCCTTCTTTATAAACTCTTCTAAATAATTCTTCTCGACGCCTAAAGATCGAACCTAATTGATACCAATTAATACATATTGAACCTAACTCCACCTCAAAACAATGATTCAAAGGGGGAGGAGGATTGTCCAATCCTATTTAAACTCTCACACTAGGTTCATGACTTCCGATGTGAGACTTCAAATTGGGTTCATGAAGCCCAACTTGCACATGAAAAACTGGTAACACAATAGTTGTTGATCATGATTAGGGATGTCAATTTGCATCCGTCATAGTAGATCCCGCGGGGATTACCCCGTTCGGAGATTCGAAAATGGAGATTTTTTCTCCGTGGGGACGGGGATGGAGGCAAAAATTCCTCCGCTGGGATTTCGGGTCGGGGATCAGGGATGACGCATCCGTCGCCGTTGATTTCCCGAGTTCGTCCATATATATTTAACTATATATTATTACTATTATTATTATTATTATTATTATTATTTTGATAATTTATTATTATTAAATGAATTATAAGATATTTTGGCTATAAATTTTTGTATGATTATGCATATATTGTTATACATTATGGAATATTTTGCCTATTAATTTTTGTTTGATTATTAGTAGTCAAATGCTATTGCATTGTTTTTTGATTATTAAATGCATTATGTGTTGTTTTGATCATTAAAAAAAGAAAGATGCAAAATATTTGTTTTTTAATAAAAAAGGAAAAAATAACGTCATACTACTGTCATAATTTTGTCCGAAAAATATAGAAATTTTATAATATTTGATCTCAGTGGATCCCCGCGGATACTACGGGATATGTGGGGATGGGGTGTGGGACAAATATTCCTCCGCGGGGACGGGGATGGAGGTAAACATTTCCCCGCAGACACTTCAGGGCGGGGAACGAGGAAGCTTCCTCCGCCCCATTGACATCCCTCATGACAATATAATTTGGTTTTATGAATGAATTTATGGTGTAATGAATAACATTAAATGAGTTAAAATTTCGATAGACAAATCTTTATTTCCTTTTGAGTGATAGAATATTGAGTTCAAGTTATTAATGAACTTTTTTCCTATGACGAATCATTCGGAAGAATTCGAGTTCAATTCCTGGTAGAAATAATTCTTGGCGGACTTTACTTACCTCGTAACCTAACTCCGGATTATCAGAGCCCCTTTTCCTAAAAATTAGAAGGTTTGTACCAAAAAAAAGAAAGAAAGAAAAATTTCAGGGGGTGGGGAGGAAGGGTAGGTTCGTGAGTTTGGATTCATAAACTCGTTACACGAACCAAACCACTTTGGATTTAAACGAGTCCGTCCGAATTGAACATGTGAACTTGAACAAGTTTGGGTAAAATACAGTTTAGATTATTGGGTCACTAGCGGATGAACGGTTAACTTAGACTCTTGAACAACCTTCCGTGTAATTGTAAATCTCTGAAGCACCGATACTTCAAAATGGCTTCTGAATCGTACCCGATATGTATCGATACGCTGATACGCTATTGATACATATCGAAGGAGTATCCAATTTATTTATTTAAAAAAAAAAAAATCCAATATGCCTCTGACATGTTTTCGATACGCCAGGGATATGCATTACTATTCATATTATTTTTTCTGAATTGTTCAATTTTTCCCCACATACATTACTACTGACCTTTTCATGTAATCATTTCTTCATATTCAATACTTATTAATAGTTATTATCAATTTTCAACGTTCTAATTCACAAGAAGCAAAGAAACTCAAACAAATATTCCTTTTTGATCTAAACTAATCATCAAGGGACATAATCAAGAAGTCACACAATGTTATTTTAGATTTAATAGTTTGTTATTTGTATCATTTGCTAGCCTTTTACTCCGTGTAAAAAAATATAAGTTTAATTTTAATATACGTATCTTAAACGTATTGTATCCTATATTTTGATAGATTGACGTATCACCGTATCGTATACGTATCGTATCCGATACCTGCATCCGTGCTTCATTGTTGTAAATACTAATTTTTAGAGGATAGTACAAATATAAGGAGTAAAACTCTTCCTCAGTAAATTTAATGTGAGAACATTTGTTGGGGGTCTGCTGCAAATATTTGAACAAGAAGATGATGAAGAACATGATGAAAATTGCACATAAATTCCAAAGCGTGTGTGGAGACGTTAAGCTATAGGTTCGATTCGTCCCCACCAATTTAAGCAAACCGCTTGCAAATGGGTTAACCGGCAAATCCCCCTCAGGATACTTTGGAAACCATAATATGAATTACACACTCATATCAAGCATATCGATCAATGGCAGTTTACAGAATAAAGTTCCTTCGATTCCTCTCGTGCACTAGACAAATGAAGAAATGACATAGATATTTTAGGCATAATTTCTGACTCATGAAATTCATAATTTTCTGATGTGTGTATTTTCTGTCTACCAAATGTTATTTATAGAGAAACTTATGTCAAATGATGGAGCGACACAACCCTTGAAAGATTTTAAAAAATGTAAATTGGAATTTCAAATTAACCATTGCAGCCTTTCAAATATATTTTGGAAATTCTCCAACAATCCCCCACCATTTTCAAAATATATCTAAATCCATTATTCTGGAAATCGATCTCATGGTTTCAGATAAATGTATCTCACTATTTGAACCCTTACTTAGTAAGTTAAGTTTTCAGTCTCATCCCCAAATAGATTGGTAGATAAGCTTTGAACCAATTATTCATCAGAACAAATGTTCATAACTCACTTGAAATCTCGGTATCATTGATCGAATTATCAAAATGACACATTTGTTAAGGCCTTGTGTCATATCCTTTTCATGAGAATTTAAGAGTCAAGCCCTTGAACCCTATGAAGCGGCCTCACTTCATTCTCATATAGGTAAACTATATCATGAATGCATCCATAATTATGCATTCAAGCAAACATAATGTTATATGTCTATTAAGAGAAAAATTCTCATCCTACCACTTTGCTCTTATGGTCCAAGTTCTTTTTTGCCCTTGGGATGTATTTATTGCATGTACTTCAATCACTCTAATAGTGTACTTTCATCATTGAACTCAAGACTTGATTTTACCCAAGTGTGAGTTGAGTTTCCACCATTGGTGATCAATTATATATGGGCTTGTACCACATCTCTAATGATGTCTTCAATGACTTAATCATCATATCCGAAAACACCATATTTTGTCAATCGTTTCGTCAAAGAATTGCAAGACTTTCAAACTTTTATAACTTTGAACATTCAATCAACCACATAGCTATGTCTTTTCAGAAACATTGAATATTCCTTTATATTCTTGATAATTTAAACCAACTATCACAAAACCATGACATTTTGTCATTTTATTATCATTGTGTCATATGCACATGTCATTATTCTCTTGCTAATACATATCTATAATAATTTCAACTCGAAATTCTACTTCCACTTGAATGTATCCAAGATGCCATACATTCAATACATTAAATATATATAGCACCAACTGAAATTCCGACGCAGGCTGGTGACAAATGTTGAGTCAGATGTTTCAACATCGTACCAACACAGAACATAACAGACAAGGTAGTAATAAATAACAGAAATTAAAGAACACAATATGTTGTTAACCCAGTTCAGTGCAACTCACATACTCTGGGGATACCAATTCAAGAAGGAAATCCACTATAATAGTCCTAGTTCAAACCCCTCAGCAAACACCCCGTTTGCGAATTATCACCTAGACACTACCCGTGCAACTTCTACCTAGGAACTACTAGATATGAGATCCCATCTCACTTGCCCTCAAAACAACACACTCAGTGTTTACAATCGATAACAATCAGATGGAGACACACTCCTAGAAAACACACTGACTCTGTGCTTAAAAGCTTAAGAGAAGATTCACAAATTACAACTCAACTAAACATCCACCTCTATGCTATGATAATCAATGGCAGCACCAGAGTGGTATACAAATAAAGCACAAGGTTTACAAAGACACAAAACCCTAAAAGATTACATCTTTGATATTTTGATTAGGCTTCAGTTTCGGTACCTAAAATTAGGTCTTGAGTCTTCCTTATATAGTATATGCAGATATGCTTGTTGAGCAATTCGGGCTTCAAATAAAATAGCTGGTAATTGGAGAAGTCCAACACAAATATTCTTGGACCAAATATAATGTTTCCTTAAATACATTGTTTCCTTAAATATATTGTTTCCTTAAATATATTGTTTCCTTAAACGTTGAAACACTTTTATAAACAAAACTAGGGTGTAGCCGCCTTCTGGAACTTCAAGGACAATGCACGTCTTGGCACACAAGAAAACGAGCGTGGTTTCCATAAATAAACACCAGAAGATACGATCCATAATTAATATACGAAATCTGAGTACATAGAAGTTGTATCCACATGTTGGAACATTTGAACTAACATCTTGCTATTACATTGTTTTAACAAAATGATGCCAACAAATAAAAGCTCAACACCAACAAACAAACATGATCATAAAAATTTGTCATGACCAACTTTTATTTCATAAGATGAGCCACATCATGTAAGTCATATACCCCACATGAACTGATAATATTACTTTAGAATTTATTTCAATTTCTTTACAAGAAACTTTTTCATATCAGTTATCACATAACTAATACATGTATCATAAATACTAAATGTTAAAATTAAGTTTGATGTATAAATCAGAACGGTATTGATACTTATCTCCAGATACCAAACTTTGATGTTCTTCACGTCTCTTTAAAGTTACAGCCACTATTAATCACAAATAAATCATGAATCGAACGTAAAGATTGTAAGAACTTTTGTTTGGGGTCTGCTGCAAATACTTGAACAAGAAGATGATGAAGAACATGATGAACATTGCTGTCGTGATGATTTTTGGATGTCGAGTTATTAATTAACTTCGAATCGCAATTTAATATTCAACCACCGATAATTTATCCGAGGGAAAGGGAAAAATTTAGAAAAAACCCTATTTTTAGAGATCAAGGTCTGGGGGTTAGTTATACGAAGGGAAGGTACTAGCACCCTAAGTATCTATAGTACTCTATAGGAACCTCTTGTTTCTATTTCTAACTTTGCGCTTTATTTTTAATTGCTTGTAAAAATGTATAAGTGTAGGAATTAAAGTGATGATAAAAAAAAAGTTTAAGGTGAAAAAGAAAAATGTTTTTTGTCGATTTTATTTGATTCGCCGAGACAAGTCTCATGCCTACGTACCCGAGGGATCAAAATCTCGTAGTTCGGGGTAAAAATTACGAGTAAATTTGTTTGTTTAATTTTAAAGTTTTGAAAATGGTTTTAAAGACCAAAAGCCAAAAGTGGCAAAATGTGAGTTTGATTGATGTTAGTTTATGAAGAAAGTCTAAATGGTTAAATTGATTGAAGTTTGATTATGAAAAAAAAAGACATGAACACTTGGTTTGAAATCCAAGGTTTATTGATAAAAATTTTGAGTGATAAAAGACACTTGGTTTGAAGTCCAAGGTTTTTGCTTGATTAAAAATGCACTTGGTTTGAAGTCCAAGGTTTTTGCGAAAGGAAAATGAACACTTGGTTTGAAATCCAAGGTTTTGAAAATGTTTGATGACAACATATTTTTGTGCTTTTGAGAATAAATTGTTTTGATATTTTGAAGAGGTGTTGACCTCATTTTTGACAAAAGAATTGGGTAACGGTTGCGCGCGGAAAGAAATAATACTAACGTCATAACAAATAATTAAGCGCGAAGACAATTCGTAATGATATTTTGATCAAAATGATGTCTTTTCCCTCGGAATTTAACATTCTAACGTTTTGCGGGAAAGCAATAAAAATAAATATGCAAGAGATGCAAGTTTTCATTTATGGTGTACATTTGTTCCTAATTACATTCTAAAATATTTGCGAGAAAATAAACATGAAATGATGCAAGAGAATGGATGCTATGCAATTCTCATTTATATTTACATTAAATCCTAAAATACATACTAAAGTCCTTGCAATAAAATAAATAGTTAATTAATAAGGCAATAAATAAATTGTTAGATTAGATGAATTATTAACAATAAGTAAAATTGACATTATGAATAAAAATGTTAAGTTAGTAAGTTAGTAACAATAATTAAGAATTAAGAATAAAGAGCATGAGTAATAAAGTGTTAGATTAGTGAGCAAATATAAAAAAACTAAGCAAAATAAATAAACATGAATTAGAGCAAAAATAAACACAAATAATCATGAAATAAATAAATAATAATAAAAAACAAAAAGACCTCAAATTAGTGCTTATTTTGGATTTAATAGTTCATTAATGAAGCACATTCCATAAGCACTTTTATCATAGGCAAAAAAAATAAAAAAAATAAAAAACAGAAGGGGTGCAAATAGCAACATGAAAATAAAAGGGGGTGCAAAAAGCACTACTAGGTCTAAGCACAGCTGGGGGGGCGTGGCCTAATGGGGGGTGTGTGAAGCAAATAAGCAAAACAGAATCAGTGTCGTCTGATTGATCAGACGGTTCTGATTTAATCAAAAAGAAAAGAGATCAGGAATGTTAGATTAAGATCAGAAGGACTAAGGCGCGCAGGCGCACGATAAGGCCATAGACAGGCACACTCCGGATCGGGTCAGGGTATATAAACCCCAAACCCTAAAAAAATTTCATTATCTCATCTTCTTCTCTCTCTCACGCCGCCGCTGCGCCTCTCCCTTCTCTCTCGGCCACTCTCTCATCTTCTCTCAAAACTCCATTTTTTCAAAAAACCTTCAACATCAAATACACACAAATCGAACCCCTAAACCCAAATATGAACTCAAAAATCCTAAAGTTTAAACAAACATTCCAGATCGAGAAAAGAAAAAAAAGGAAAAAGGTTCAACCTTTTTGTGTTGGATTTAGCTACCGATCTCTTCTTCTCCTTTCTGTGTTTCATTTTTTGTTTACATAACAATATTGATTTGATTTTTTTGGTTTTGTTTTTGATTGGATTTGGTTCTGGGTTTGTGATTTGATTTGATTTCGAGGGTTTTTTTTGGTTCAGATGGTTTTTGATTGTGTATGATTTTGGTTTTTGAATGATGAACAATGATGATGAAGGTTTGTTGATTTTCTGGGTTTATGATTATTATTTTTATTTGTGGTGACTGGTTTTGATTCAGATGAGAAGTTGAAAGTTATTCTTTTTCTGTTTCTGCGGCTGATGAAAATTTCTCTACCCTTGGAAGCTGTGCAATAAATGTTGTATATATACTGTGTCAGAACTAGGGTTTGGACAGATCAAACTTTCCCTTCTTGGACAAAAATGCCCCTAATGGGCCTGGATGAGGACAAAAACACAATCTGGACTTTTTTTTTTAAAAAACTGACAAAAAAACCAAAAAGGAAAAAACGAAAATAGAAATAAAAAATAAAAAATAAAATAATAATATATATATAATAATAATAATAATAAACGAATTAAATAAATAATAATAAATAAAATATAAAGAAATAAAAACAATAATAATAAAAAGAAAATAAAAACGAAACCAAATAAATGAGGTATTTTAAAATACCTCTCTGCCGAAATTTCGTCAGAAACGACAAAGAAAAAAAAAAGAAGTTTTAAAAGACGAACAAAAGCGATCTGTCAAAAAAATGGGGTATGACAATTGCACATAAATTCCAAATCATGTGTGGACACACTAAGCTTTAGGTTCGATTCGTCCCCACCAGTTTAAGCAAACCGGATGCAAATGGGTTAATCGGTGAATCCCCTTCAAGATACTTTGGAAACATGATATATATGAATTGCACACTGAAATCAAACATATCAATCAATGACAGTTTACAGAATAAAGTTTCTTTGATTCCTCTTGTGCACTAGACAAATGAAGAAATGACTTAATTAGATATTTTAGGCAGAATTTCTGACTCTTGAAATTCATGATTTTTTTATGTGTATTTTCAGTCTACCAAGTGTCTCTATTTATAGAGAAACTTATGTCAAATGATGAACGGACACAACCCTTGAACGGTTTTTAAAAATGTAAATTTAAATTTCAAATTAACCATTGCAAATATATTTAAATATATTTTGGAAATTCTCCAACATGATTTTCAAATATATTTTGGACTCTCTTCATGATTTTCAAATATATTTTGGAAATTCTCCAACATTTAATACTTCTACATTTTTATCGCTGAATTGAATCTAAGACATTTGGTTTAGTTTAAAGAGAGTCTTACCTTCCCATCGAATTACAAGGCTCTTAGGTAGTATGTTAAACTCTTTAGTTTACTGTGCTTATTTGAATATTTATATTTGACACCAATGACCCTTTGAGAGTAGTCTTAAATAAGATTTGAACCAAATTAGGATCTCTCCATTTCTCAAAAGAAATGAAGAGCTCAGTTTGATGAGATAGAAACAAAGAGTAGATAATAGATCCACGAAATTAGATATCCTGCTATTATAGTAAGGTGCTGTAACTGATCTCGGCTGTCCGATCTCTGATCGATGGCTGAGATCATTTTACATTATAAAATTGTATATTTTAAATCTAAATCTTCTGATCTCAAATCAACGGTTATGATTTGTTACAGCGTGAAACTGTGTCAAAACTTGACAGCAGTAAATCAAGATCCATAGATCCACCACTAGTTGAGTCACACAATATAAGTATACTTCTTTACCTTAGTTGACTTGTATGAAACATCCGTTCCATTTTCAAACGTGGTTCCTTTGAAAAGAGGAGACATATATCAGCGATATTCTTAGAACTTGAGATTATATTTTATCTTTTTTGGAGTGTGGACCGTAATCTGTTTTTTTGTGAATAATCCAAATATGAATTTTATCAGCGATATTCACACAATAAAGTTTTTTTGTGAAATATGAATTACTTCGTTGTTTTGGTGTCAAATTGGCAAAATCTATTACATCGTAAAGAAGAAGAGGCCCATGCACGATCTTATCGTCTCATCTAAGTACAATGCTTTTAGGTAGTCTAACTTTTTTTTTCTTTTTTTTCCCTCAAAAACATAAATATTCATTACTTCAAATTTATAGGGAATACATCAATTAAAATTATTACAAGTTGTATTATTTATCAATATTTTCACAGCCGCTCCCCCCTCCTCTAAACCCTAATTTATTCTCTTTGTGTATCCACCAAAGAGGGGTGGTTTTAGGGTCAATTTTTTATGATCCAAAATCACCCCTCTAAATTTATTTTTTTTTCTTCAATTAAATAAGTGATTATCTACATATATTTGCTTCTTCGTTTTTTCTTTTTTAAGTTTGTGGTCATCTTGTGGCGTTTTTTGGTTTTTCATTATGGTGTTTCGTTGATTCAAATTGGCATATCTACCTCAACTCATTACAGATTTGAAGACTTAGACGTCAACGTTTCAAATCCGGGAGTATGAAGATTCCGGTGACTTTTATTTTGTCATATTTGTAGGCACTTTCATGATGTCGTTGTATGCTATTAACCTAGGTGCTGCAAATTTGTTTGTAGAGTCACATTTTTCAGTTTTTAGCAATCTTGAATTTGTAATGATCTATGTATTTTCAATTTGAATGAATGAATCCTTATATATTTTTAGTCAAAAAAAATTATTACAAGTTCAATTTCGCTAAAAACTAATAAGGATAAATCTGCGAACAAACTCACACATCCGAGTTAATAACATAAAATGGTCTAATGTCTATGACAAAACCTACAATTGATTTGACAAAATTCAAATATATGGAATAGTCATGCATTCAGATCTCCAAAGTTGACAGCGCTAAAGTCGATGAATCTATACTGAATTTGGATCGAAGTACACTTGCTCAATTGTATAGTTAATGACCATTTTATAGCCGTCTTAAATTATATTTTAACTGTGTTGTGTTAGGATTCTCTCCATAATGACCAATTGGATCACACAATCGTTAAATGTTTTTAAAAATAATATAAATTTGTTTGTGTATCTCTCTTTAGTTTATATAGAGCTCTCAATTTTTTTGTGAAATAGAGTGGATACTAATTCATTTGAACCATGTCCCAAATTTAAGGAATCAGATTTCCAACAGTTATAATAGGGGGCTGTAATTGATCTTGGCCGTCAAATTTCTAATCAGCGGCTGATTTTTTTTTTGCTTTATAATATTGTAATTAAATCTGAACCGTTCAATTTCATATCAATGGTCAAAATTGAATACAATGTAAATCTGCGTCAATAATTGACAGCAGCAAATCCAGATCCAAACTTAGGCTCAGTCTAGGGTGGGAGAGCCACATAGGTCTCCCACCATGGGAGAGTTAGAAAAATTATTTTTGGCCATTGGATGGTGAAGTTTCATGACTCATATAATACGCTAACAACACTCGATTCTTTTTTAACAATAACAACACCGAATCTTGTTTTTGTTCTTTCTCATATTTTTATTCAGTCTCCTCTTAATATATCATTGATCTGAATTTTTCTTTCTCACCCAACAACCCCATTTTTGCAGCAATTGTTGACAAGAAACACCATTTTTAATCATGTGATTTTTAATTAAAGAAAGCACATAGTAGGAAAAATATTGACGGTGAATCTATTGCTGCAAAACAATATTTTTAGGAATGAAAAATCTGAAGTCATGATTTTGGAATAATATCACAATGAGAGGAAATGAAAAATTCTATAATGTTTTGGAAACGAATAATATCACCCCATTAATAATTTTGTCATTTGAAGCGCCGGGGGTAACACTGACACGCGCATAGTACTCTCCTTTGAAAAAGTAGACTTCATTAGTCTTGTGAGAAGCGAAAGCCGCTTCGATTCCATTTTCAAAGATTGTGCCACGAAAGCAAGTAAAACCATCTACAATGCTTTTGATGCCTATGAGATGGTTGGTTTCATAGTCTATACGAGCATACTTATCTCCTTTAAACAAGTAAACTTCATTACCTTTAGTTGACCTGTATGCAGCATCTATTCCGTTTTCAAACTCAGTTCCTTTGAAAAAGGGAAACATGTCCGCGATTTTCTTAGGACCTAAGATTATTTCATCTTTGTCGGAATGTGGAGCGTAGTTTATGCGAGCACAAAAGTTTTCATAAAAGATGAATGCCTCGTTGTTATCGGTGTCAAAGGCACAATCTATTCCATAATTTCCAAATATGGTATGAGCAAGTGATTTAAACCCATCACGAAGAAGAACAGGCCCATACAAAATCTTATCGTTGCTGGTTCCGGGAGCATAGTCCAATAGCACATACTTATCATTGATGAAAAAGTATGCTTCATTGTTCCTAGATGAACGAAATGCAGCATTTATGTAACCAGATTTTGTCATCTTAGGTATAGTAAGGTTAGTGATAGAAGTTTTTCTATTCAAGGAAGGTTATGTTGTGAGCAAATACAGGGAAAATGAAGGATATATATATAGATCCTTAATTTCTTCCTTCAGCGATTTTGATAAAGGAACAATATAATACATTATAAAATATATCACATGGTAAATGCCTTTGCAAATATTAATTACTCCTTCCACGATAGTGTGCTGGCACATTACAAGGGTCAAGTCCCCACGAGTTTAACTCAGTTTATAGGGATATCATATTATATATGTAAGTGTTAGGGTTTGAATCTCCAACACTTCACTCATTCGTCTTTAAGGTGGATATGCTACTTGACAAAAAATAAGTATTCCAAAAAATAATTCTTTTGCAAAAAATAAGAATTCTTTTGATTGAGAAGGACAAAAAAAAAAAATCCTTATATGAGTACGACACATAATTTCTATGGAAGATGTTCTCAAATGTTGCCACATAGAAAAAGATGCTCTCACAAGTTGCCACGTATATAGATTAATAAGATTATGGTAAATGAGAGAATGTCACATATGAAAGTGATCATAAGAGAGAAACTCGTAAATATATAATAATAATAATAATGACAATAATAATTATATAGAGATATAGAGAAAGATTTTTTTTGACAGTGAGATATATAGATAAAAATATGTATGAAGTTTATATTGACGGTGGTTGTTATTGTTGCTTTTTTTTTTTTCGCCTTTCAAATGTGCTCAATAATATGAAATGTTTTTCTTCTATAAAAAAAAAAACTTAAATATAGTTTTACCCCCTATTTTGAACGAATCGGAATTTTACCCTCTATTTTAAAATCCGAAATTTTACCCTTTTATTTTATAATTCTTTGGATTTCGCCCCCATATACACTACAACAAAATCTGGGATTAGCTACGACGGAGTTTGTAGCTAATTGATAGCTATTTTATAGTAAAACATAAAATACACAGCTAATTCACACCAAATTTGTAGGTAACTGTATTTTTTTTTTTGACAACCTAACTCTATTTTATTTCGGTTCATATGCAAGAGCTTACTTTGCTTTTTTTTTTTTGCTTTTTTTTAAAAAAAAAAGAAACAAATATATTAATGAGTGAATTAGTCACAATGTGTGCCAAATTCACTACTCCAAATCAATTGCAAAGCAATCACCAATATAAAATAAAAAATCCGCCTATACAACCTTGGTCTAAAGTATCATGGTAATAATATTAAACTATATTGTCAAGGAACAGACACCAAAAGTCAAGGGATGAAAGTGCACTACATAGGAGGCCAATACACCTAGATCTAGAGAAAACCAATACATAATAATGATGTAGGAATTCAGCCTCTGTCAACAGAAAATAAAAGCCTTGCCTCTGCTTGATACCCCTGCTAAAAATCCATCCGAAAAAGCCCAGCTTACTTTACATTTTGATTTAATACACAAGTATTCATCCTTCGTGTCATTAAATTCATTTTTTTATACTAAGGTTACGTTTCTCGTAATTTTGGTTGATTTAAACTATAAAATTCAACAATAGAAATATTCTCTTGTAGCTAACTCTGTTTTACTAGAAAATAGCTACCAATTAACCACAAACACAATTGTAGTTAATCGTAGATTTTCTTGTAGTCTATATGGGAGGTAAAATCCAAATAATTATAAAATAGGGGGTAAAATTCCAAATTTTAAAATAGGGGGTAAAATTCCAGATTTCAAAATGGGGGGTAAAATTCCGATTCATTCAAAATAGGGGGGTAAAACTACATTTATGCCAAAAAGAAAAGAAATTGATTGGTCGAAAAAATTAATAAAATTAATAATAAGAATTGATAATGATTGTAAAGAGAAAAGAGAATTGATATTGTTATTAAAAATATGAAACGTATGTAATTGTTTCCTTTTGAATGATTATTTTTGAATTAGCATTAAATTTTGATTGAGAAGGACACCAAAGAAAAAAACATTCCTTGTATGAGTACCACACATAATTTCTATTGAAGATCGATGTTCTCAAAGGTTGCCACATAGAAAAAGATGCTCTCACAAGATGCCACATATATTATGATAAACAAGAGAATGCCACATATACTATAGATTACTGGTATAACTTACCCGTGCAATGCACGAGTGGTTAATGTTCAATGAAAAATATGGTTTAAAATTTTAATATTTTGTGATTTTTTAGTTAGATGTAAATTAATATTTACTAATTTATTTAAATATAAAAAATGATACAAATTTTAGAGATTTTAAAGATGAATGTCGGACATATTCAAGATATATTTATTATTTTGATAAATTTAATTTCTTTTAGCATATTTTTATGCTTATTTTGTTGTACGACATATACAGATGAACGCGGTGAAATGTTCTTCTATATTTGTTCTTTTATTTTCGTAAAAAAAGGTCACCGTATCGGACAAAATACCAGGGTACCATTCGTGTAAGGCCTAACTCGCATATTGACATATGTACTGGGCGAGCTCCCAATTTCTATTTGGGCTCGACCCGCCCCAGAAAGTGAAAGGCCCAATATGCCTTGGGAACTGATATCTCAAGTTTAGTTTATCAGTCATGGTTAGGGGAGATGGGACAAGAAAATAGGAACACATGGAGTCACTCTATCCCCATGATCTCAACTACCTAACCCACTACTCTCATCCTATTCTACTATATATATGTTAAACAACTATAAGCAGAGGGAGTTCTTCTAGGACATCACATTCTACAGACGTACACAATCACATACTTAGGCCAAAATACCATATAGCCATACATACCCCATAGAATCCTTGCAGGAACAGACACGAAACAAAAACTAAAATAACGATTAATATATAGAATAATGCTAGCAACACGTTCTCTAATACAGACTCTTTTTTTGGCACACATTATTTTAATCGTCATATCTCGTTTAAACCTTCATTATCTTCTGGGGTATTTTCTCCCACGTCCACGTGTGAAGAAAAAAAAAACTACATGTGAAAATAAAAAAGAATTATATGTCATTTGATAACGGTTTAGGGTTTAAAAAATTTAAATATTTTTTATTTGATTATTTTAAAGTAATGTATGCAAAATAAAAACAAATTAATACATGATATTATTGATTTTAATTCTCTCTTTTTTCGTTGCTTTCAGTTGATAGTATTCGTATTTTCCATATAATAAAATCTACAAATGTATGTTGTATCTCGTGTAAGTTATTTTTCGGTTAATACCTCCATGTAGTTTTTTTTTTTATAAATACCTCCGTATAGTAATTTTTTGTTTGGTACAAATCACCGTGTAATTTTCTTTTGTAGGAAAACCACCTTAAGAAAAAATACAACAAAGATACATACCTGAAATGTGATGGAAAACAACCGTAAAAACATGTATATTTGGATTTCAATTGTTATGGTTAGGGTGTTGCTGATCTATTTGGAAAGAGAGAAATAACAGGTTGTTTGCACATAAAGAATTATCTGTTGAAACATTGGTAGAGAAAGCGAAAATTGTTTCTTAGTGGTGGCTGAAGACCTGTAAGCATGACTTTGATTATGTTTTCTACTCGTGGCAGTCTAACCCTTTAGTTTGTTTAGGAATTAGAAATTTACTTGGTTAAACCTTAAGACTTTTATTCAATTTAATGTAAGATTCAAATTCAGAATTTATATTAAACATTCATTCATATCCTTGTAAATTTTTTATCCAGTGGTCTTATGATATAACCCAGTTGGTAAATTTCGACAATATTAGAGGAAGCGAACTTCAAACCCTAGATTCTACATTTCTCTACATTGAGTTGAGCCACTAATATAACTTAGAGAACCTTCATCCCGTGTATAAAAATTTGGAAACTCCACCCATCATAAACATATAAGAAATAATGATATGTTATTAATAATAGAAATTTTGGTTTTTTTTTAATTATTGGTTTTCGCCACAATTTAATTTGATTCGGGGGTCAATTCTGGCATCAAGTGGTTCCTCCCTACCAAGTTCAGCGCCAATCACCACTGAACCAACTAACGATTGGTTTTTTTTTAGACAATATAACATATAATGCTTCATCCCATTATATTCTTATATTTAAAATTTTATTCAATGTAAAATTTAATCAATTTAATGTAAGATTCAAATTCAGAATTTATATTAAATATTCATTCATACACTTGTAAAATTTTATCCCTGTGGTCCTATAAATATAGTTAAGCTGATAAACTTATAAGGAAGTTGTAGAGCCTAAAAATACAATATTTTTTGTTAGAATGCTTGTGAGACTTTTATCTAGACCTCTAAACCCATTATTTAGTATTAATAGAGTGTGACTTTTATTTAAACTCTCATCAAACATATTATTTATTGTTTAGATTTTATTTAGACAGTTAACCATATATCCAAAATGAAATATTACCTATTTATTTTTTTTTTTGTCAAAAAACTTTACCTATTAATTAGTCCATAAGAATGAGTGACGCACGTTTCATTTTTTCAAAAAACATTACCTATTAGTCCAAAAAAAACTCATGGAGAAAAAATGATTTCATATTATTTGTTTTTTTCTCTTTTGACAAAAAAAATCATGGAGAAATGATTTCATATTATAATTAATTGCAATGAATTACTTTCTGTAGCTTAGATAATGTGTAGAACAAATATGTATGAAATACAAATAAAATTGAAGAAATATGGCCACCGGAAATCGAAACCGTGACTCTTTGCACACAATGTAGCATGCCTTGGTTGGATATGCAAATGCCTTCATAGATAATAACACACGTCTCCTTCCCTTCCCTCCCCTCCCTCCGAATCCCCCAAATTTGGGGAAGCATAAATTGGGTTTTGAATTAAACACATTTAGTTAAAAATTGAATCAAACACACTTAATTAAAAATATTCTCTCACCTTTCCTCCCATCCAAAAAAACCCAATCAAACATACTCTAAAGGTATGATTTATCAATTATATCATTTGTCAATTACTATTTTTTTTTCTTCAATAAAACTAATTAATGCTATAGTATTTGGAAAACTAAAGTTTTTTTGTACATATTAATTTTTTTTCTTTGCGTACATAAAATATTAAATTTTTTGGAAAGAGTAAGTCTGTTACAAAAATATGAATCTATTAGTGAAGTAAAATGAGATATAATAGAAAGAAAATATGCAAAAATACACTTTGTTAATTTAGTGTTATTATTTAAAAAAAAAACACTTAAAAAGAAACATAAAATGTATATGGGTAGTTGATTGGATATATTTTAACATACTATTTAAAAAATAATTTTTTTGATAAATAATTTAATAAATTTTAAAATAACTTAATAAATAAAATTAATTTATTTACATAAAGGTACTACCTTTTATTATTTTTATAAATAAATAAATTGTTTCTTGGTTATTTTAAAATCTTTCTTTATTATTTAAAAGACAGAATTTTTTTCTCCAAAAACAGATTTCTTAAAATAAAAAACAGGAAAAAAATTAAAAAATCCAGTTTTGTTTTGTTAAGAATATCCGGTTTTAAATTAATATAAAAAAATCAGATTTTTTTCAAAAATAAAAAATAAAAGACAGAACTTTTTAAATAAAAAACAGTTTTTCAAAATTTTAAAATAAAATAATAATTTTAATATTATATTATATATTTATTATTAAATTAATATAAAAAAGAGGGGTGGCTGGCAGCCGGATAATCGGGGTCCCTCCCATAAAGTGCATTTCACCCCATAATATTGTCATTTGATGCGCCGGGGGTAACACTGCACGCATAGTACTCTCTTTTGAAAAAGTAGACTTCATTAGTCTTGTGAGAAGCAAAAGCCGTTTCGATTCCATTTTCAAAGATTGTGCCACGAAAACAAATAAACCCATCGGCAATGCCTTTGATATTTTGAATGAGACTGTTGTTTTCGTAGTCTATACAAGCATACTTATCTCCTTTAAATAAGTAAACTTCTTTACCTCTATTAGTAGACCCGTATGCAGCATATATTCTATTTTCAAACATGTTCCTTTGAAAAAAGGAAACATGTCAGCAATTTTCTTAGGACCTAAGTTTATTTCGTCTTTGTCGGAGTGTGGAGCATAGTTTATGCGAGCACAAATGTTTTCATAAAAGGTATGCCTCGTTGTTATCGGGGTCAAAGGCACAATTTATTACATAATTTCCAAATATGGTGTGAGCAAGTAAGTGATCTAAACCCATCGTGAAGAAGAAGAGGCCCGTACACAATCTTATCGTTGCTTGTTCCGGGAGCATAGTGTTAGCGCAGCAAAATCACAATTCACACACAACACTTTGTTTCCACACACACTTTGATTTCACAAGAATGGGGTTTTGGAATTTTGGGGAAAATTATGAAGAACACACACAGAGGGTGAGAGGGATGATAAGAGAGAAGAGAGAAATTTTATTCTTCCACAATTGGGCCAAATCAAAAATTACAATCACTAATGAATATGCATAAGCACTTATATATAATTTGTTTGACACTTAAGCAAACTCACAAACATAGCTAGTAACTAACTAACTACCACTAACTAACAAACATTGCAGTTGCTTTACAGCTAAGCAACCACTAACAAACTAACTAACTCATAACTGCCAATAACTGTCATCTGTAAAAACAGTTATCACAGAGCCCGTGGATTTCGCCCGGCCAGAAATAGCTCGCTGGGCGAGATTACACAGATTTTGAATCTTCAAAATCTGTCTTGCTTGTAGAGCAAGTAAACCACTATGAGACATGAATTATACACATATTACAACACTCTCCCTTAATTCATGTTCTCTAATGACTTAACACACATTAGATTTCTCAATCTCACAAAAGTTTCCACTGTCACAGCCTTTGTCAACACATCTGCAACTTGTAGATCAGTTCTACAATGCTCTAGCTTGAGTTTTCCATTTCCAACTTGCTCTCTCAAGTAGTGAAATCTCAACTCAATGTGCTTGCTTCTTCCATGAGCTATAGGATTCTTGGCTAAGTTGATTGCAGACATGTTATCCACCTTGAGTATGACTGAATCACATTTCACATTGCTTATTTCATCAATTAGATTACTAAGCCACACACCTTGACAAGCACTTAATGAAGCAGCTATGTATTCTGCTTCACATGTGGATAGTGACACCACTGGTTCCTTTCTTGAACACCAAGAAATTGGAGCTCCTCCATACAAAAACACATATCCAGCAGTGGATTTTCTATCATCCTTGTCACCACACCAGTTTGAATCAGTATACCCTATCAGTTCAATACTTTTCTTGTCTGGTTTATTGAACACAATGCCATAGTCCATTGTGCCTTTGATATACCTCAAGATTCTCTTTGCTGCAGACAAATGAGACATCTTAGGTTTCTCCATGTATCTACTAACTATGCCAACACTATAGGCTATGTCAGGCCTTGTGTTGCATAAGTATCTCAAAGAACCTATAAGCCTTCTATACTCAGTTGAATCTACATCTTTCTCTTCTGTTTCTCTTGACAATTGAAGTCTAGGTTCTGATGGAGTAAGAGATGGATTGCATTGATCCATCTCAAATCTTTTCAAAATCTCACTAGCATACTTCTTTTGATGTAGTATCAACCCTTCACTTGTTCTTTGAAATTCAATTCCTAGAAAGTATGAAATGTGACCTAGGTCAGTCATTTCAAACTCTCTCATCATGTCCACTTTGAACTCTCTGATGTGAGCTTCATTACTACCTGTAATAAGCAAATCATCCACATATAGGCATAGTATTATAGTTCCTTTCTCAGCACAATTCTTCACATACACTCCATTCTCTGTCACACATTTGCTGAAGCCAATATCACCTAGGAACTTATCAATCCTCTTGTTCCAAGCTCTTGGAGCTTGTTTAAGCCCATACAATGCCTTATGTAGCTTGTACACCTTGAATTCATCTTCTTTACTAATGAATCCTGGAGGCTGTACCACATAAACTTCTTCATCAAGTGGACCATTTAAAAATGCACATTTCACATCCATTTGGTGCATAGACCAATTGTTGTGATGTGCTAAGGCTGTCACTAACCTTATGGTTTCCATTCTTGCTACAGGGGCAAAGACTTCATTGAAATCTATCCCTTCCTTCTGTAGAAACCCTTTCACTACTTGTCTTGCTTTGTGCCTAGTTATTTCACCCTTTGGATTCAGTTTCACTTTATACACCCATTTTACTCCAATTGCTTTCTTACCATGTGGAAGATCAACTAACTCCCATGTATTGTTTCTCTCAATTGACTCAATCTCTTCATTCATGGCACTTAACCATTTTTCATCCTTGACTGCATCTTCAAAATTCACTGGTTCAGCTTCAGCATTGAATGTTAAGTGAACTAAATCACCCTCAGCATTAATCTCATGATCATTTGTGACTATGCAGTCATTGAGTCTTGAAGGTTGTGTCCTTGTCCTTGTTGAACTTCTTACTTCACTTTCATTTGTTTCTACTGGTGCTGTGTGTACATCATCAAACATTATGCTAACTGAATCCTTCTTCTTGTTGCTATACCAGTCCCATTCTTTCATTTCATCAACAATTACATCTCTACTGATCACTATTGACTTGTTTATAGGATCATAGAGTCTGTAACCACCAGTTAGATGATAGCCAACTAGCACCATGACTTCACTCTTGTCATGTAGTTTGCTTCTTAATTGATCAGGCACATGTCTATATGCAATAGACCCAAACACTTTCAAATGACTCACATTTGGTTGGGTTGATGATGAGGTTAAATGAGTACCTTGAGTAGTTACAACAATAGGTGTAGATAGAGATACATCACCTGATTTGTCATGATTTGAGCCTTCAGCAATCTTCTTCTCAGGCTCTTTTGTAAGTTTCTTTAGTCTGACACTAAGAGGTTCATCATCACTTTCTTCACTTTCTGAGCTTCCAACCTTGGTCTTGGTCTTTTCTTTTCTTCCTTCCTTTACAACTTCACTCTTATATGCTTTCACTAGCCTCTTCCTCTTCTTCTTAAATTCTACCTTCTCAATCTCAAACCCTTCTCCTAGGTTATCCAGCAGTTGAATGTACTGATTGGCAATACCACTAGAAACCGTAGGTATGTCAATTTTACATGTCTTCACCAAAGAAGGTTCTGAGTGAGATTGAGGTACAAACGGATCTGAAGGTTGCACCTCATGTCCTGACAACAAGTTCATGTGAGAGAGAGTATGAACAGACACTGCGGAGGCTCTGATTTCTCTTAACAAACAGTCATGACCCGCAGCTTTGATTATGTCTATCACTCCACATCGATAGAAAATCTCACTGAGTATCCTTGGGTAGATGACATGTATATTAGGCTTGGCCTGATTCTGAGTGTTAAACACAGCTTTGCATAAGTGATTGAAGATGTATTTAGCCCAATTTAAATCATATTTCCTTGTGAGAAAATAGACAAAGTGTCTATGATCCCATGACAATTGATCAGAACTTCCACTCCTTGGAAATATAGAACTCAACATAATTTTAGCTAATACTTTCTGAGTGGGCTTCAGATCACCTATCCTATTGCTCTCACAACTTTTTCCTTTAACATAGCACTGTTTTGTCATATTCTCCAGAAACTCAGAGTTCTTTGCTTCATTATGACCAAAGGTGTAGTAGATGCCTTCATTGGGGATGGATAGCACCTTAGCCAAGTTTGAAGCAATGAGAATTACTTCAAAACCGCACACAACAAAATGCACCTCAGTTTCCTCAATAATTCTTAATCCTAACTCTTGAGGGGTCTTGTCCTTATTTTCAGCCTTTTCTTTTCTCCTTGCAGCTAGCTTCTTATTATAATCTTCAACCGTCTTCACCTTGCTTCTGATCCAGAAATCTTTTACCAGAGTAGGATAGATTGGACCATTTAATAACTTCATGTATCTAAAGCTCCCACTATGATCAATAAAGAACTTTAGAACATCAAAATGATTCTTCTCCAAACTATCAAAGTCCACTGGTTGTTCCATAACCAGGTTCAGAGATTTTCCCTCCATATTGAGAGACAAATCCGTGCAAAACATTTCTTCGCAAGCAGTAGTGTTGATAGGGAAGTTTTTAGGAAACGTAAACAAGGAATCTGAAGCTGATGTAGAAGTAGATGCCATTTCAGAAGGTTAGGGTGTAGAGTTTGCTAATTAAGAGAGAAAGAATTTGTTCTGTGGAGTTGAAGACGAAAGTGTGGGATGTGATAGTGTAAAGTGTGTAAGTGTTTTGTTTAAAACAATAAAACAAATTAAAGCACACAATACATTAAATCAAAAAGAAAACAAACCACCATTAATTTTTTCAAACCAATCAGAACGTGTGTACGTGTTGTCTATTTAGCGCCAAAACGTTTCAGTAGAAAATACTTAAACGTTTGCAATTCATTTCCCTTTCAGAGGCTTAAACTTCAGAGGTTGAAAAGTTTCTCAGAGTCTGAACTATTTCAGATGCTGAGATCTAAAGTATTTCAGAGTCTAAGAATTAATTTTTCAGAGCATTTAAGATATATGTTCAGACATGATTTTTCAAGGTTTTAATTCTGAACATTTTGTTTGAATAAATCAAGTGTTCTGAAAAACATTTCTAACCTTGATTGTTATTCCTTTGAATTGACATTGAGACATTAAGAATACTCACCTTGCATTGAAGCTTTCTTGTTTCAATTGTAGTCAGTGTCATAGCCTGAACAGTTACTCCTCCAAGCTGAGTTACAGTCATATTCAGAACAAGCTTCATATTCTTCATCATAAGGATCATATCTTCTTTTGTTCCTTATGAATTCTTCTTCATCTTCTTCACCATCAGATTCATCAAAAATGTGCCTCAATTGCACAATTGCTCTCCTTCCATTTGCAGTCACATGAGTCCATGTGAGTGGAGAGTCTATTTTCCTCATTTGTCCTGCAGCCAAATAAACAATTTTGTCTTTTGGTACCCACTTGCTGAAGGGTCCTAGACTGTTAGTTACCTGACCTCTATTCTCCATTTGTACCACCTGAATGCTCTCAGGTACGAATGTTGAATATAGATCAAACGGTGAAGAATTTTCAAATATGCTTGATGAACTCGGTTTTTCATATGTGTCAGCACATGAATAACCAATTCCATTTATACCATTGTTTTTAAGAGAAGACAATAAAGAAATAATGTCACTACTGTCAATGTGTGTATTACTGAAGTCTTTAGAATCAATTGAGTTCTTATAAGGTTTGCTACTGCTGGCATTCCCTTTTTCAAGATCTTCAATCTTTTCTAAAGCCTTTTGATATAGACACTTAAATTGACTTGCTTGTTCACTTAAGTGCTCACAATCAAATTTGAGCTTTTTAAACTTACGTGAACTAGCATTTAATAGTTTTATGAGTTCAAGTTTAGGAAGTTGAGAATATACCTGATTCAGGATGTCTTGGTCAGAGTCATAACTTGAGTGTTCAGACTCTGAGTCCACTTCAGACTCTGCCGCAGCTTCATGTCTAGTTTGCACTTCAGGTCTTGATCTCCTTGGTAGCTTGACTTTCTTTTCTTCTTCAGAAAGTTTGTCCAGCTCTTCCCAGGTTGTCAATTTCTTCTTGCTAGCTATCTCTCCTCCATTCTTCTTGAATTCAGACCATCTTTGAAATTTCTTGGAGAAATTATCAAAGTATTCTTCATCAGATTCTTTCTTAAGATCTTTAAGCTCCATTGCTTGCTTCCCTTTTCTGGCTGCTTCCTTGTCTCTTGCAGTTGAGGTACAAACATCAGATGTTGATGTAGATACTTGCTTGTTGCTCAGATCTTTATTCATATTAAGTCCATCTTCCATTCCTTTAATGAGATCAGCAACAAGTTGATGAATCTTATGCTTCCAATCATTCACTCCATTAAATTTTTGAGCCATGGTGTTTTTCTCCTTTGGATCTTGACTGTCTCACGGTTAAGTGATTTACCAACAGAACCGGAGCTCTGATACCAATTGAAGGTGCGTGGAGAAAACACAAGAAGGGGGGGGGGGGGGGGGGGTTGAATTGTGTTTTAGATATTTAAAAACTTTTCAAGATATTTAAATCTATCAGAGTCTTTAAGCACAGCGGAATAGTTTCCACAATCAACTTAAGGCTGAGTGAATGATGAAGGAGTAAATGAGAGAGTGAGAGAGAGAAAGAGACACAACAATTTATACTGGTTCCCCTCACAAATTGAGAGTACTCCAGTCCCCTTGCTTCCAAGGGAGTTCACTATAATCACTAAGATTACAATTCAGATGTTCAAGCACACAAGCATGAGACTTCCTTGCTCTAAGTCACACAAGACAGAGAGACTTCCTTGCTCTAATCACACAAGATCAGAGACTTCCTTGCTCAAGCACACAAGCTTGAGACTTCCTTGCTCAAGCACACTAGCTTAAGACTTCCTTGCTTAAGCACACAAGCTTAAGACTTCCTTGCTCAAGTCACACAAGACAAGAGACTTCCTTGCTTCTACACTAAGCAGAAGACTTCCTTGCTTCTACACTAAGCAGAAGACTTTTCCAAATTACTCACGCAGGAGTAATACTAACTTCTAAGCATAAACTTATTACAACATAATAACTTCAGAGGCTTGAGCTAGTTTCTATTCTCACTTCATTTGAGAGATGTTTGCTATTACAATTCATTATTCTCACTTGATTCTGAGAGATGTTTTCTATTGAAGATCGTTAGTCATCAATTCTTTCTTTTGCATATTTATATGAGTTGAGAAAAACATTGAGACGTTGGAGAAATTCTCGTTGTAAATTGGACAGTTGTAGTCTTTGAATATCCGTTGAGTAAAGCCACGTCTTCTTTTGCAGTTAAGCTTCACCTTTACTGTTTGTCCAAAATACAGTAATAAGGTACAACTAGCTCCTAGAGAGAGTAGGATCACATCCTTTGTGACCATTGTAATTAGTAGTCCTTAAACAGATCATCAGGCTTGATAAGATTAGTTGATGTAGCCCTTCTGATGACTGGGGGAATTCCTTTGCTTCTGATGAACCTTTGATAACTTGGAGTCTGATTGGTTTTGAATAAATGGCCTCTGATAGTCCTTCGTATTTCAGCTTCTGAACGTCTTCATCTTCTGAATAACTCATGACTAGCAGATAGCTTCTGAACTCTTGTAGGCATCTGAACATCTTTGAGCTTCTGAACTTCTCTGAGCTTCTGAACTCTTGCAGACATTCTGATCCTCTTTGAGCTTCTGAACTTTGTTTAGCTTCTGACCACATTTTAGCTTCTGAACTCTTTCAGAGTATAATGATTCAGACTTCCATAAGGATTCATCAGAGTCTAAATCAAGTGTGCTCTTGATATAACTTTGGATTCTCCTGCACACTAGATTTAAACATTAGTAACATCAATTGTCCATTTAATAATTTGTTATCATCAAAACTCAAGGGTTTGTTCTAAGACACATTTTGTTCCAACACGCGACTCCCCTCTATGTTGTTGAGATGTCCCCTTTTGATGTTTAAATAACATTTCTCTAAAATTAACGCTGTGTTTAAATAAACTTTATGATCATATCATATACTCATTGTACTCATCCTTACACAACCGGTCTGTAAGGTGAGAATTGTCTCCTCTTTATAAACTCTTCTCAAGAATCCTATCTATCCGATGTGGAACTAAATTCCACCGAGTGTTGGCCGATAACACATCCCCTCTCGCTTCAGTCTGGCCTAATGTGCCTGAGTGTGAACGATGTAGGAAGCCCAACGATAGGTCCGATAGGCTTTTTGATACCATGTTATGAATATTGAGACTTAACTCATCCCTACAAAACCGGCTTATAAGGTGAGGATTGTCCCTTCTTTATAAACTCTTCTCAATAGTTCTTCTCGACGCCTAAAGATCGAACCTAATTGATACCAATTAATACATATTGAACCTAACTCCACCTCAAAACAATGATTCAAAGGGGGAGGAGGATTGTCCAATCCTATTTAAACTCTCACACTAGGTTCATGACTTCCGATGTGAGACTTCAAATTGGGTTCATGAAGCCCAACTTGCACATGAAAAACTGGTAACACAATAGTTGTTGATCATGATTAGGGATGTCAATTTGCATCCGTCATAGTAGATCCCGCGGGGATTACCCCGTTCGGAGATTCGAAAATGGAGTTTTTTCTCCGTGGGGACGGGGATGGAGGCAAAAATTCCTCCGCTGGGATTTCGGGTCGGGGATCGGGGATGAAGCATCCGTCCCCGTTGATTTCCCGAGTTCGTCCATATATACTTAACTATATATTATTATTATTATTATTATTTTGATAATTTATTATTATTAAATGAATTATAAGATATTTTGGCTATAAATTTTTGTATGATTATGCATATATTGTTATACATTATGGAATATTTTGCCTATTAATTTTTGTTTGATTATTAGTAGTCAAATGCTATTGCATTGTTTTTTGATTATTAAATGCATTATGTGTTGTTTTGATCATTAAAAAAAGAAAGATGCAAAATATTTGTTTTTTAATAAAAAAGGAAAAAATAACGTCATACTACTGTCATAATTTTGTCCGAAAAATATAGAAATTTTGTAATATTTGATCTCAGTGGATCCCCGCGGATACTACGGGATATGTGGGGATGGGGTGTGGGACAAATATTCCTCCGCGGGGACGGGGATGGAGGTAAACATTTCCCCGCAGACACTTCAGGGCGGGGAACGAGGAAGCTTCCTCCGCCCCATTGACATCCCTCATGACGATATAATTTGGTTTTATGAATGAATTTATGGTGTAATGAATAACATTAAATGAGTTAAAATTTCGATAGACAAATCTTTATTTCCTTTTGAGTGATAGAATATTGAGTTCAAGTTATTAATGAACTTTTTTCCTATGACGAATCATTCGGAAGAATTCGAGTTCAATTCCTGGTAGGAATAATTCTTGGCGGACTTTACTTACCTCGTAACCTAACTCTGGATTATCAGAGCCCCTTTTCCTAAAAATTAGAAGGTTTGTACCAAAAAAAAGAAAGAAAGAAAAATTTCGGGGGGTGGGGAGGAAGGGTAGGTTCGTGAGTTTGGAATCATAAACTCGTTACACGAACCAAACCACTTTGGATTTAAACGAGTCCGTCCGAATTGAACTTGTGAACTTGAACAAGTTTGGGTAAAATACAGTTTAGATTATTGGGTCACTAGCGGATGAACGGTTAACTTAGACTCTTGAACAACCTTCCGTGTAATTGTAAATCTCTGAAGCACCGATACTTCAAAATGGCTTCTGAATCGTACCCGATATGTATCGATACGCTGATACGCTATTGATACATATCGAAGGAGTATCCGAATTTATTTATTTAAAAAAAAAAAAAATCCAATATGCCTCTGACATGTTTTCGATATGTCAGGGATATGCATTACTATTAATATTATTTTTTCTGAATTGTTCAATTTTTCCCCACATACATTACTACTGACCTTTTCATGTAATCATTTCTTCATATTCAATACTTATTAATAGTTATTATCAATTTTCAACGTTCTAATTCACAAGAAGCAAAGAAACTCAAACAAATATTCCTTTTTGATCTAAACTAATCATCAAGGGACATAATCAAGAAGTCACACAATGTTATTTTAGATTTAATAGTTTGTTATTTGTATCATTTGCTAGCCTTTTACTCCGTGTAAAAAAATATAAGTTTAATTTTAATATACGTATCTTAAACGTATTGTATCCTATATTTTGATAGATTGACGTATCACCGTATCGTATACGTATCGTATCCGATACCTGCATCCGTGCTTCATTGTTGTAAATACTAAATTTTAGAGGATAGTACAAATATAAGGAGTAAAACTCTTCCTCAGTAAATTTAATGTGAGAACGTTTGTTGGGGGTCTGCTGCAAATATTTGAACAAGAAGATGATGAAGAACATGATGAAAATTGCACATAAATTCCAAAGCGTGTGTGGAGACGTTAAGCTATAGGTTCGATTCGTCCCCACCAATTTAAGCAAACCGCTTGCAAATGGGTTAACCGGCAAATCCCCCTCAGGATACTTTGGAAACCATAATATGAATTACACACTCATATCAAGCATATCGATCAATGGCAGTTTACAGAATAAAGTTCCTTCGATTCCTCTCGTGCACTAGACAAATGAAGAAATGACAAAGATATTTTAAGCATAATTTCTGACTCATGAAATTCATAATTTTCTGATGTGTGTATTTTCTGTCTACCAAATGTTATTTATAGAGAAACTTATGTCAAATGATGGAGCGACACAACCCTTGAAAGATTTTAAAAAATGTAAATTGGAATTTCAAATTAACCATTGCAGCCTTTCAAATACATTTTGGAAATTCTCCAACAATCCCCCACCATTTTCAAAATATATCTAAATCCATTATTTTGGAAATCGATCTCATGGTTTCAGATAAATGTATCTCACTATTTGAACCCTTACTTAGTAAGTTAAGTTTTCAGTCTCATCCCCAAATAGATTGGTAGACAAGCTTTGAACCAATTATTCATCAGAACAAATGTTCATAACTCACATGAAATCTCGGTATCATTGATCGAATTATCAAAATGACACATTTGTTAAGGCCTTGTGTCATATCCTTTTCATGAGAATTTAAGAGTCAAGCCCTTGAACCCTATGAAGCGGCCTCACTTCATTCTCATATAGGTAAACTATATCATGAATGCATCCATAATTATGCATTCAAGCAAACATAATGTTATATGTCTATTAAGAGAAAAATTCTCATCCTACCACTTTGCTCTTATGGTCCAAGTGCTTTTTTGCCCTTGGGATGTATTTATTGCATGTACTTCAATCACTCTAATAGTGTACTTTCATCATTGAACTCAAGACTTGATTTTACCCAAGTGTGAGTTGAGTTTCCACCATTGGTGATCAATTATATATGGGCTTGTACCACATCTCTAATGATGTCTTCAATGACTTAATCATCATATCCGAAAACACCATATTTTGTCAATCGTTTCGTCAAAGAATTGCAAGACTTTCAAACTTTTATAACTTTGAACATTCAATCAACCACACAGCTATGTCTTTTCAGAAACCTTGAATATTCCTTTATATTCTTGATAATTTAAACCAACTATCACAAAACCATGACATTTTGTCATTTTATTATCATTGTGTCATATGCACATGTCATTATTCTCTTGCTAATACATATCTATAATAATTTCAATTCGAAATTCTACTTCCACTTGAATGTATCCAAGATGCCATACATTCAATACATTAAATATATATAGCACCAACTGAAATTCCGACGCAGGCTGGTGACAAATGTTGAGTCAGATGTTTCAACATCGTACCAACACATAACATAACAGACAAGGTAGTAATAAATAACAGAAATTAAAGAACACAATATGTTGTTAACCCAGTTCAGTGCAATTCACATACTCTGGGGATACCAATTCAGGAAGGAAATCCACTATAATAGTCCTAGTTCAAACCCCTCAGCAAACACCCCGTTTGCGAATTATCACCTAGACACTACCCGTGCAACTTCTACCTAGGAACTACTAGATATGAGATCCCATCTCACTTGCCCTCAAAACAACACACTCAGTGTTTACAATCGATAACAATCAGATGGAGACACACTCCTAGAAAACACACTGACTCTGTGCTTAAAAGCTTAAGAGAAGATTCACAAATTACAACTCAACTAAACATCCACCTCTATGCTATGATAATCAATGGCAGCACCAGAGTGGTATACAAATAAAGCACAAGGTTTACAAAGACACAAAACCCTAAAAGATTACATCTTTGATATTTTGATTTGGCTTCAGTTTCGGTACCTAAAATTAGGTCTTGAGTCTTCCTTATGTAGTATATGCAGATATGCTTGTTGAGCAATTCGGGCTTCAAATAAAATAGCTGGTAATTGGAGAAGTCCAGCACAAATATTCTTGGACCAAATATAATGTTTCCTTAAATACATTGTTTCCTTAAATATATTGTTTCCTTAAACGTTGAAACACTTTTATAAACAAAACCAGGGTGTAGCCGCCTTCTGGAACTTCAAGGACAATGCACGTCTTGGCACACAAGAAAACGAGCGTGGTTTCCATAAATAAACACCAGAAGATACGATCCATAATTAATATACGAAATCTGAGTACATAGAAGTTGTATCCACATGTTGGAACATTTGAACTAACATCTTGCTATTACATTGTTTTAACAAAATGATGCCAACAAATAAAAGCTCAACACCAACAAACAAACATGATCATAAAAATTTGTCATGACCAACTTTTATTTCATAAGATGAGCCACATCATGTAAGTCATATACCCCACATGAACTGATAATATTACTTTAGAATTTATTTCAATTTCTTTACAAGAAACTTTTTCATATCAGTTATCACATAACTAATACATGTATCATAAATACTAAATGTTAAAATTAAGTTTGATGTATAAATCAGAACGGTATTGATACTTATCTCCAGATACCAAACTTTGATGTTCTTCACGTCTCTTTAAAGTTACAGCCACTATTAATCACAAATAAATCATGAATCGAACGTAAAGATTGTAAGAACTTTTGTTTGGGGTCTGCTGCAAATACTTGAACAAGAAGATGATGAAGAACATGATGAACATTGCTGTCGTGATGATTTTTGGATGTCGAGTTATTAATTAACTTCGAATCGCAATTTAATATTCCACCACCGATAATTTATCCGAGGGAAAGGGAAAAAGTTAGAAAAAACCCTATTTTTAGAGATCAAGGTCCGGGGGTTAGTTATACGAAGGGAAGGTACTAGCACCCTAAGTATCTATAGTACTCTATAGGAACCTCTTGTTTCTATTTCTAACTTTGCGCTTTATTTTTAATTGCTTGTAAAAATGTATAAGTGTAGGAATTAAAGTGATGATAAAAAAAAGTTTAAGGTGAAAAAGAAAAATGTTTTTTGTCGATTTTATTTGATTCGCCGAGACAAGTCTCATGCCTACGTACCCGAGGGATCAAAATCTCGTAGTTCGGGGTAAAAATTACGAGTAAATTTGTTTGTTTAATTTTAAGGTTTTGAAAATGGTTTTAAAGACCAAAAGCCAAAAGTGGCAAAATGTGAGTTTGATTGATGTTAGTTTATGAAGAAAGTCTAAATGGTTAAATTGATTGAAGTTTGATTATGAAAAAAAAAGACATGAACACTTGGTTTGAAATCCAAGGTTTATTGATAAAAATTTTGAGTGATAAAAGACACTTGGTTTGAAGTCCAAGGTTTTTGCTTGATTAAAAATGCACTTGGTTTGAAGTACAAGGTTTTTGCGAAAGGAAAATGAACACTTGGTTTGAAATCCAAGGTTTTGAAAACGTTTGATGACAACATATTTTTGTGCTTTTGAGAATAAATTGTTTTGATATTTTGAAGAGGTGTTGACCTCATTTTTGACAAAATAATTGGGTAACGGTTGCGCGCGGAAAGAAATAATACTAACGTCATAACAAATAATTAAGCGCGAAGACAATTCGTAATGATATTTTGATCAAAATGATGTCTTTTCCCTCGGAATTTAACATTCTAACGTTTTGCGGGAAAGCAATAAAAATAAATATGCATGAGATGCAAGTTTTCATTTATGGTGTACATTTGTTCCTAATTACATTCTAAAATATTTGCGAGAAAATAAACATGAAATGATGCAAGAGAATGAATGCTATGCAATTCTCATTTATATTTACATTAAATCCTAAAATACATACTAAAGTCCTTGCAATAAAATAAATAGTTAATTAATAAGGCAATAAATAAATTATTAGATTAGATGAATTATTAACAATAAGTAAAATTGACATTATGAATAAAAATGTTAAGTTAGTAAGTTAGTAACAATAATTAAGAATTAAGAATAAAGAGCATGAGTAATAAAGTGTTAGATTAGTGAGCAAATATAAAAAAACTAAGCAAAATAAATAAACACGAATTAGAGCAAAAATAAACACAAATAATCATGAAATAAATAAATAATAATAAAAAACAAAAAGACCTCAAATTAGTGCTTATTTTAATTTGGATTTAATAGTTCATTGAAGCACATTCCATAAGCACTTTTATCATAGGCAAAAAAAATAAAAAAATAAAAAACAGAAGGGGTGCAAATAGCAACATGAAAATAAAAGGGGGTGCAAACAGCACTACTGGGTCTAAGCACAGCTGGAACAATGATGATGAAGGTTTGTTGATTTTCTGGGTTTATGATTATTATTTTTATTTGTGGTGACTGGTTTTGATTCAGATGAGAAGTTGATAGTTATTCTTTTTCTGTTTCTGCGGCTGATGAAAATTTCTCTACCCTTGGAAGTTGTGCAATAAATGTTGTATATATACTGTGTCAAAACTAGGGTTTGGACAGATCAAACTTTCCCTTCTTGGACAAAAATGCCCCTAATGGGCCTGGATGAGGACAAAAACATAATATGGACTTTTTTTTAAAAAAACTGACAAAAAAACCAAAAAGGAAAAAACGAAAATAGAAATAAAAAATAAAATAATAATATATATATAATAATAATAATAATAATAAACGAATTAAATAAATAATAATAAATAAAATATAAAGAAATAAAAACAATAATAATAAAAAGAAAATAAAAACGAAACCAAATAAATGAGGTATTTTAAAATACCTCTCTGCCGAAATTTCGTCAGAAACGACAAAGAAAAAAAAAGAAGTTTTAAAAGACGAACAAAAGCGATCTGTCAAAAAAATGGGGTATGACAATTGCACATAAATTCCAAATCATGTGTGGACACACTAAGCTTTAGGTTCGATTCGTCCCCACCAGTTTAAGCAAACCGGATGCAAATGGGTTAATCGGTGAATCCCCTTCAAGATACTTTGGAAACATGATATATATGAATTGCACACTGAAATCAAACATATCAATCAATGACAGTTTACAGAATAAAGTTTCTTTGATTCCTCTTGTGCACTAGACAAATGAAGAAATGACTTAATTAGATATTTTAGGCAGAATTTCTGACTCTTGAAATTCATGATTTTTTTATGTGTATTTTCAGTCTACCAAGTGTCTCTATTTATAGAGAAACTTATGTCAAATGATGAACGGACACAACCCTTGAACGGTTTTTAAAAATGTAAATTTAAATTTCAAATTAACCATTGCAAATATATTTAAATATATTTTGGAAATTCTCCAACATGATTTTCAAATATATTTTGGACTCTCTTCATGATTTTCAAATATATTTTGGAAATTCTCCAACATTTAATACTTCTACATTTTTATCGCTGAATTGAATCTAAGACATTTGGTTTAGTTTAAAGAGAGTCTTACCTTCCCATCGAATTACAAGGCTCTTAGGTAGTATGTTAAACTCTTTAGTTTACTGTGCTTATTTGAATATTTATATTTGACACCAATGACCCTTTGAGAGTAGTCTTAAATAAGATTTGAACCAAATTAGGATCTCTCCATTTCTCAAAAGAAATGAAGAGCTCAGTTTGATGAGATAGAAACAAAGAGTAGATAATAGATCCACGAAATTAGATATCCTGCTGTTATAGTAAGGTGCTGTAACTGATCTCGGCTGTCCGATCTCTAATCGATGGCTGAGATCATTTTACATTATAAAATTGTATATTTTAAATCTAAACCTTCTGATCTCAAATCAACGGTTATGATTTGTTACAGCGTGAAACTGTGTCAAAACTTGACAGCAGTAAATCAAGATCCATAGATCCACCACTAGTTGAGTCACACAATATAAGTATACTTCTTTACCTTAGTTGACTTGTATGAAACATCCGTTCCATTTTCAAACGTGGTTCCTTTGAAAAGAGGAGACATATATCAGCGATATTCTTAGAACTTGAGATTATATTTTATCTTTTTTGGAGTGTGGACCGTAATCTGTGCGAGCACAATAAAGTTTTTTTGTGAAATATGAATTACTTCGTTGTTTTGGTGTCAAATTGGCAAAATCTATTACATCGTAAAGAAGAAGAGGCCCATGCACGATCTTATCGTCTCATCGTAAAGAAGAATGAAGATTTTGAAAAGGAATTGGGCCTAACTGAAGATGAAGAGGAGCCCATTCCATATCAAAGGACCAAAAGAAACACAAGAGGGTCAGCATGGCTTGTTGGTTTTGATACAACTGGCAGCAGGAAAAACAAAGGGAGGCGTAAGAAGAAGTTGAGGGCCTAGAATGTTCTCTGCTATTGCTGACTCACCTATTCTGTTAGGATAGGGTTAAGAAATGCATGTAATCAATGGAATGTACTATCCTAGATTCCTCTAAGATTGTACTATAAATATAATGATTGGCATATGAATAAAAGCAGAGAAAAATATTGAAGGAATTAGTTGAGTAGTTATTATCTTCTTATCTTTATTTGTCTGCATCCTTTTTATTCATCTTTATTCATAACATTTTGGTGCTCTCATTGAGTCCACTATGTCTTCCTCTACACCCTCAGTTGATGACTTAGCCTCCGCCATCAATACCCTCATCTTATCTCAACAATCCTTCCAAACCTCCGTTGCAAACGATATCCACGATCTCAGATCTCGTCTCGGTCCGCCGGGATTTACACCACCGCCACGAGAAATCACTCCCACCACCACCATCAAACTTAATATCCCACGTTTTGATGGTACTGATCCTTTGGGGTGGATTTTCAAAATCACCCAGTTCTTTGACTATCATTCTACACCAGAGGACCAACGCCTACGTATTGCCTCTTTTTATATGGATGGTGAGGCCCTGACTTGGTTCCAATGGATGCACCAGAACGGTCAGCTCATGACATGGACGACGTTTCTTCATGCCTTAGAAACGCGTTTTGCTCCGTCTCAATACGAAGATCCAAAGGGTGCTCTGTTTAAGCTCTCCCAAACAACATCCGTCAAAGAATACCAAGCTCAGTTTGAATCACTTGCGAATCGCATTGTTGGTTTACCTCCATCATGTTACTTAAGCTGTTTCATCTCCGGCTTAAAACCAGCAATCCGTCGCGAGGTGCTCGCTTTCCAGCCGGTGACATTGGTTCAGGCCATTAGCCTCGCTAAATTGCAAGAGGAAAAATTTGCTGATCGCGGGTCACAACAACCCAGATCTACACAGTCCAACAATCACACCCCTAGTTCCTCTTTCAAACCCACCATGTCTGTTACGTCTCCAAAACCATCACCTGCTGTGAAACGTCTCTCACCGGAAGAATTACAAGCTCGCAGAGAGAAAGGCTTGTGTTATAATTGCGACGAGAAGTACATCAGAGGTCACCGCTGCAAACGCCTCTTTCATCTGTTGATTGTGGAACCCGAAGAAGTTGAGGATGATCCTTCTTCGTTTCACCTAGCGGCTGCTGAATCTAACCCAGATCCAGTGGGTGTGGGTCATGGGCCAGATCCGACAAACCCAATAGCGGTTTTGATTGATAGTGGGAGTACCCACAATTTTCTCCAAGATAGGGTTGCTCGTCAATTGGGCCTTCCCACAGAACCAGCCCATTCCTTCAAGGTGTTAGTAGGAAATGGGGAGGTGTTAGCTTGCTCATCTATGTGTCCCAAGACCCCCTTACTATTGGGCTCTCATGAATTTCTGGTGGATCTATTCATTTTGCCTTTGAGTGGGGCTGAGCTAGTGCTTGGGGTTCAGTGGCTAAAAACGTTAGGCCCAATAGTGACTGACTATGATAAGCTTACTATGAGTTTCCAGTCTGAGGGTAAACAAATCAATCTCACAGGGGTACCAAAAGCAAACCTTGAAGAAGCCAATATTCATCAGCTCCATCGCATGCTTTCCACAGATGCCATTGATACGCTTCTTCATCTACAACTTATCACTCCAGAACCCACTTCTCAAAATACCTCTCCATCACACATTGAACCTCGTATACAGACTCTATTGGACGACTTTTCATCTCTTTTTCAAAACCCCACCCACCTTCCCCCACAAAGACCAGTCGACCACAAAATACCCTTACTTCCAAATTCTAACCCTGTTAATGTTAGGCCATATCGGTACCCACAGTTTCAAAAGAAGGAAATCGAAACCCAGATCAAAGATATGCTCACCAATGGCCTCATTCAACATAGCACCAGTGCTTTTTCTTCTCCCGTGCTGCTAGTTCGCAAAAAGGACGGTACGTGGCGTTTTTGCGTAGATTACCGAGCTTTAAACGCGGTAACTAGCAAAGATCGTTTTCCTATCCCAGCAATTGACGAGTTGTTGGACGAACTGTACGGCACTCATTGGTTCTCAAAGCTTGACCTTCGTTCTGGCTACCATCAAATCAGAATGGCTCAGGGTGACATTCACAAAACAGCTTTTCGCACCCATCAAGGCCACTAGGAATTTCTGGTAATGCCTTTTGGTTTGTGCAACGCACCCTCTACGTTTCAATCAACTATGAACCTCATTTTTGAGCCTTTTCTTCGTCACTTTGTCATCGTTTTCTTCGATGATATTTTGGTCTACAGTCCCACTTTAGATAGCCATCTACAACATCTAGAGACTGTTTTTCAATGCTTACTTGATAATGAGTTCCGTTTGAAGACTTCTAAGTGTTCTTTTGCCCAACCCTCTATTGAATACTTAGGACATATAGTTTCGGCTGAAGGGGTGGGTCCTGACCCTTCCAAAATAAGTGCTATGATCAATTGGCCTTCACCTGTAAACATCAAGCAACTGCGTGGTTTTCTGGGTTTAACAGGTTTTTATCGCAAATTTGTGCGCAATTACGCTTCTTTAGCTGCTCCATTAACAGCTCTCCTCAAACGCAATGCCTTTATATGGTCTGAGGAAGCACAAGCTGCTTTTGAAAGTTTGAAGAAGGCTATGTCTGAGGTTCCAGTATTAGGCCTCCCCAACTTCAATGAAAAATTTGTTTTGGAGACTGATGCCTCAGGGTTGGGCATGGGGGCAGTGCTTATTCAAAATGGGCACCCTATATGCTATTTTAGTAAACAGTTTTGCCCAAGGATGACTCAAGCTTCTACATATGTTCGTGAATTGTGTGCCATCACCACTGCAGTTAAGAAATGGAGAACTTATTTACTTGGTAACACATTTACCATCTTCACTGATCAACGAAGCTTGAGAGAACTTATGACACAGATCATCCAAACACCTGAACAACAATTTTATCTTGCAAAATTGCTTGGGTACTCATATGAAATTGTCTATAAACCTGGACCACAAAACAGAGTTGCTGATGCTCTCTCTCGTGTGCACTGCTTGGTAATTACAGTACCCCAGTTGGATTTTTTGACTACCTTTAAACAACAACTTGCAGAAGATTCAGAATTCCAACAATTTTTGGCCTTAGTCAAGGCAACTCCCACTGATTACCCTGACTTTGAACTATTGAATAGGCTGTTATTTTTCAAAGGTAAGTTGTTTATACCAGCTACTTCACCTCTCAAACATACACTCTTGGAAGAGTTTCATTCATCTACCATTGGGGGACACAGTGGTATTCATCGCACCTATGGACGCTTACAAGAAAATGTGTTTTGGGAAGGTATGCGTAAAGATGTGATTCAGTTTGTTAAATCTTGTTCTGTTTGTCAGCAAAACAAACCTACAAATCACTCTCCATATGGCTTACTACAACCCCTTCCAATTCCACATAGGGTATGGGAGGATGTATCCCTAGACTTTATTGTAGGGCTCCCTTCTTTCCAAAGTCACACTGCCATACTAGTTGTAGTAGATCGTCTCTCTAAAGCTGCACACTTCGGTCTCCTGCCCACTCATTTTACTGCTGTGAAAGTTGCTGACCTCTTTGCTAAAATGATTTGTCGCTTACATGGTATGCCAAGAAGTATGGTATCGGATAGGGACCCAATTTTCCTCAGTCATTTTTGGCAAGAGTTATTCCATTTGAGTGGGACTAAATTGCGTATGTCCACAGCCTACCATCCCCAAAGCGATGGACAAACGGAAATTGTCAACAAAGTACTTCAACAATATTTAAGGTGCTTTGTGAGTGATAAACCAAGTCAGTGGGGAAAATTTCTGCATTGGGCTGAATGGCACTATAATACTGCCACACACACTTCTACTGGCTTATCTCCATTCCAGGTGGTATATGGTAGAGCTCCACCTACACTAGTAGATTACATTCCTGGTTCTTCCACAATCCAAGCCATAGACGCTACTTTGAGTGACAGAAATATAATACTGCAGCTTCTCAAAAATAAACTACTGAAGGCTCAACAAATCATGAAAGAACAAGCTGATCAGCATCGAATTTCTCATAGTTTCAAAGAGGGTGACCTTGTGTTTGTGAAACTCAGACCATATAGGCAGAACTCTGTGTTGGGGAGGAGGGTTCACAAACTGTCTAAGCGTTTCTATGGCCCATTCAAGCTTATTAAAGCTATAGGGGAGGTTGCATTTGAATTGGAATTACCACCAAATAGCAAAATCCACCCTGTATTCCATGTGTCCCAGCTGAAACCCTGTTTTGATAATAATACTGCAACTCTGGAATTACCTACTGAAGCAATTGATAATCAACCTTGCATTCAACCATTAGCTGTGCTGGACTGGAAAAATAATGAGTTGAATGATCAGATAGAAGTTCTGATTCAATGGAAAGGGTTATTTCCTGAAGATGCTACTTGGGAAAACTATGAAGATATCAAAGCTACTTATCCTGCTTTTGACCTTGAGGACAAGGTCATTCTCAATGGGACCAGGGATGAAGTGAACCAGAAGAATGAAGATTTTGAAAAGGAATTGGGCCTAACTGAAGATGAAGAGGAGCCCATTCCATATCAAAGGACCAAAAGAAACACAAGAGGGCCAGCATGGCTTGTTGGTTTTGATACAACTGGCAGCAGGAAAAACAAAGGGAGGCGTAAGAAGAAGTTGAGGGCCTAGAATGTTCTCTGCTATTGCTGACTCACCTATTCTGTTAGGATAGGGTTAAGAAATGCATGTAATCAATGGAATGTACTATCCTAGATTCCTCTAAGATTGTACTATAAATATAATGATTGGCATATGAATAAAAGCAGAGAAAAATATTGAAGGAATTAGTTGAGTAGTTATTATCTTCTTATCTTTATTTGTGTGCATCCTTTTTATTCATCTTTATTCATAACAATACATCAATTAAAATTATTACAAGTTGTATTATTTATCAATATTTTCACAGCCGCTCCCCCCTCCTCTAAACCCTAATTTATTCTCTTTGTGTATCCACCAAAGAGGGGTGGTTTTAGGGTCAATTTTTTATGATCCAAAATCACCCCTCTAAATTTATTTTTTTTTCTTCAATTAAATAAGTGATTATCTACATATATTTGCTTCTTCGTTTTTTCTTTTTTAAGTTTGTGGTCATCTTGTGGCGTTTTTTGGTTTTTCATTATGGTGTTTCGTTGATTCAAATTGGCATATCTACCTCAACTCATTACAGATTTGAAGACTTAGACGTCAACGTTTCAAATCCGGGAGTATGAAGATTCCGGTGACTTTTATTTTGTCATATTTGTAGGCACTTTCATGATGTCGTTGTATGCTATTAACCTAGGTGCTGCAAATTTGTTTGTAGAGTCACATTTTTCAGTTTTTAGCAATCTTGAATTTGTAATGATCTATGTATTTTCAATTTGAATGAATGAATCCTTATATATTTTTAGTCAAAAAAAATTATTACAAGTTCAATTTCGCTAAAAACTAATAAGGATAAATCTGCGAACAAACTCACACATCCGAGTTAATAACATAAAATGGTCTAATGTCTATGACAAAACCTACAATTGATTTGACAAAATTCAAATATATGGAATAGTCATGCATTCAGATCTCCAAAGTTGACAGCGCTAAAGTCGATGAATCTATACTGAATTTGGATCGAAGTACACTTGCTCAATTGTATAGTTAATGACCATTTTATAGCCGTCTTAAATTATATTTTAACTGTGTTGTGTTAGGATTCTCTCCATAATGACCAATTGGATCACACAATCGTTAAATGTTTTTAAAAATAATATAAATTTGTTTGTGTATCTCTCTTTAGTTTATATAGAGCTCTCAATTTTTTTGTGAAATAGAGTGGATACTAATTCATTTGAACCATGTCCCAAATTTAAGGAATCAGATTTCCAACAGTTATAATAGGGGGCTGTAATTGATCTTGGCCGTCAAATTTCTAATCAGCGGCTGATTTTTTTTTTGCTTTATAATATTGTAATTAAATCTGAACCGTTCAATTTCATATCAATGGTCAAAATTGAATACAATGTAAATCTGCGTCAATAATTGACAGCAGCAAATCCAGATCCAAACTTAGGCTCAGTCTAGGGTGGGAGAGCCACATAGGTCTCCCACCATGGGAGAGTTAGAAAAATTATTTTTGGCCATTGGATGGTGAAGTTTCATGACTCATATAATACACTAACAACACTGGATTCTTTTTTAACAATAACAACACCGAATCTTGTTTTTGTTCTTTCTCATATTTTTATTCAGTCTCCTCTTAATATATCATTGATCTGAATTTTTCTTTCTCACCCAACAACCCCATTTTTGCAGCAATTGTTGACAAGAAACACCATTTTTAATCATGTGATTTTTAATTAAAGAAAGCACATAATAGGAATAATATTGACGGCGAATCTATTGCTGCAAAACAATATTTTTAGGAATGAAAAATCTGAAGTCATGATTTTGGAATAATATCACAATGAGAGGAAATGAAAAATTCTATAATGTTTTGGAAACGAAGAACATGTTGATGAACTCCGGATCTAATTACTTTATTCTTTTGTTGGTAGTTCTTAGATCCAGATCCAATATTCACTAATAAACAAGAAAGTAAAATCTGCAATTTTAATTAAAGAAAGTGAAATATTAATTCACTTATCTACTTAAAATTTGCTTAAAATCATTGAATATTTTAGAGGTTTTGCTCCATTAAAGCTCTATGTTGTTGCTGTAAAAAGAGAGAATGAAGAAGGAAGAATGGGTGAGAGAGGAGAGAAATTAAAAATGATGGAGAGAGAGTAAAAGAAATTATATCATACTGCATCATAATTGTCTCTCATCCAACGGTTCTTATAAATCACCCATGGTGGGAGACCTATCTCACTCTCCCACCCTAGAAGGAGCCCCAAACTTAAGCTCTTAAACATTATTTATACAAATAAAAATTATAAACTATATAATTCGTAAATACCATAGATATTTAAATCAACAACTAATAATTTTATTATTTTTACCGTGCGTGGTGCAGGTCATTGTGTAGTTCACTAGATGTGAGGAAAACATCGAGGAGCCACACTTTTATTACATCAAGAAACCAAAGCAAACAACAACACACATAATACATAAAAACAAAAACATATTCTTAAATCAAAGCAAACATCAACAACAACACACTTTATCTTAATCATCATTGAGGATGATGATCACACTATCACACTCACATTTAGTTCTTTTCAGATATTATGTCACGGAGGGAGGGCCAATAGTCTAAAGTGCGCTTCACCCCATTAATAATTTTGTCATTTGAAGCGCCGGGGGTAACACTGACACGCGCATAGTACTCTCCTTTGAAAAAGTAGACTTCATTAGTCTTGTGAGAAGCGAAAGCCGCTTCGATTCCATTTTCAAAGATTGTGCCACGAAAGCAAGTAAAACCATCTACAATGCTTTTGATGCCTATGAGATGGTTGGTTTCATAGTCTATACGAGCATACTTATCTCCTTTAAACAAGTAAACTTCATTACCTTTAGTTGACCTGTATGCAGCATCTATTCCGTTTTCAAACTCAGTTCCTTTGAAAAAGGGAAACATGTCCGCGATTTTCTTAGGACCTAAGATTATTTCATCTTTGTCGGAATGTGGAGCGTAGTTTATGCGAGCACAAAAGTTTTCATAAAAGATGAATGCCTCGTTGTTATCGGTGTCAAAGGCACAATCTATTCCATAATTTCCAAATATGGTATGAGCAAGTGATTTAAACCCATCACGAAGAAGAACAGGCCCATACAAAATCTTATCGTTGCTGGTTCCGGGAGCATAGTCCAATAGCACATACTTATCATTGATGAAAAAGTATGCTTCATTGTTCCTAGATGAACGAAATGCAGCATTTATGTAACCAGATTTTGTCATCTTAGGTATAGTAAGGTTAGTGATAGAAGTTTTTCTATTCAAGGAAGGTTATGTTGTGAGCAAATACAGGGAAAATGAAGGATATATATATAGATCCTTAATTTCTTCCTTCAGCGATTTTGATAAAGGAACAATATAATACATTATAAAATATATCACATGGTAAATGCCTTTGCAAATATTAATTACTCCTTCCACGATAGTGTGCTGGCACATTACAAGGGTCAAGTCCCCACGAGTTTAACTCAGTTTATAGGGATATCATATTATATATGTAAGTGTTAGGGTTTGAATCTCCAACACTTCACTCATTCGTCTTTAAGGTGGATATGCTACTTGACAAAAAATAAGTATTCCAAAAAATAATTCTTTTGCAAAAAATAAGAATTCTTTTGATTGAGAAGGACAAAAAAAAAAAATCCTTATATGAGTACGACACATAATTTCTATGGAAGATGTTCTCAAATGTTGCCACATAGAAAAAGATGCTCTCACAAGTTGCCACGTATATAGATTAATAAGATTATGGTAAATGAGAGAATGTCACATATGAAAGTGATCATAAGAGAGAAACTCGTAAATATATAATAATAATAATAATGACAATAATAATTATATAGAGATATAGAGAAAGATTTTTTTTGACAGTGAGATATATAGATAAAAATATGTATGAAGTTTATATTGACGGTGGTTGTTATTGTTGCTTTTTTTTTTTTCGCCTTTCAAATGTGCTCAATAATATGAAATGTTTTTCTTCTATAAAAAAAAAAACTTAAATATAGTTTTACCCCCTATTTTGAACGAATCGGAATTTTACCCTCTATTTTAAAATCCGAAATTTTACCCTTTTATTTTATAATTCTTTGGATTTCGCCCCCATATACACTACAACAAAATCTGGGATTAGCTACGACGGAGTTTGTAGCTAATTGATAGCTATTTTATAGTAAAACATAAAATACACAGCTAATTCACACCAAATTTGTAGGTAACTGTATTTTTTTTTTTTTGACAACCTAACTCTATTTTATTTCGGTTCATATGCAAGAGCTTACTTTGCTTTTTTTTTTTTTGCTTTTTTAAAAAAAAAAAAGAAACAAATATATTAATGAGTGAATTAGTCACAATGTGTGCCAAATTCACTACTCCAAATCAATTGCAAAGCAATCACCAATATAAAATAAAAAATCCGCCTATACAACCTTGGTCTAAAGTATCATGGTAATAATATTAAACTATATTGTCAAGGAACAGACACCAAAAGTCAAGGGATGAAAGTGCACTACATAGGAGGCCAATACACCTAGATCTAGAGAAAACCAATACATAATAATGATGTAGGAATTCAGCCTCTGTCAACAGAAAATAAAAGCCTTGCCTCTGCTTGATACCCCAGCTAAAAATCCATCCAAAAAAGCTCAGCCTACTTTGCATTTTGATTTAATACACAAGTATTCATCCTTCGTGTCATTAAATTCATTTTTTTATACTAAGGTTACGTTTCTCGTACTTTTGGTTGATTTAAACTATAAAATTCAACAACAGAAATATTCTCTTGTTGCTAACTCTGTTTTACTAGAAAATAGCTACCAATTAACCACAAATACAATTGTAGTTAATCGTAGATTTTCTTGTAGTCTATAAGGGAGGTAAAATCCAAATAATTATAAAATAGGGGGTAAAATTCCAAATTTTAAAATAGGGGGTAAAATTCCGGATTTCAAAATGGGGGGTAAATTCCGATTCATTCAAAATAGGGGGTAAAACTACATTTATGACAAAAAGAAAAGAAATTGATTGGTCGAAAAAATTAATAAAATTAATAATAAGAATTGATAATGATTGTAAAGAGAAAAGAGAATTGATATTGTTATTAAAAATATTGAAACGTATTTAATTGTTTCCTTTTGAATGATTATTTTTGAATTAGCATTAAATTTTGATTGAGAAGGACACCAAAGAAAAAAACATTCCTTGTATGAGTACCACACATAATATGCACGGGTGGTTAATGTTCAATGAAAAATATGGATTAAAATTTTAATATTTTGTGATTTTTTAGTTAGATGTAAATTAATACTAGTATAACTTATCCGTGCAATGCACGGGTTAATGTTCAATGAAAATATAGATTATTAAAATTTTAATATTTTGTGATTTTTTTAATTATTTGTAAATTTAATATTATATTTAATGTAATAATTTATTTAAATATGAAAATTGATACAAATTTTGGAGATTTTAAAGAGGAATGGAGAGTGATACTCCACTCCCCGTTTCCAACTCATGTTATTTTTTTCCGTAGTCATATTTATCGGTTTTTGCAAGGATTTCATCAACATAAAAAAAATTAAATAAATAAAGTCTATATTATTTTGTAGGTGAAGGTAAACATACTTTGTACTTTTTTTTTGACATTATACTTTGTATTTTTTTTGTTAATATATTATTGTAGATTTTATGTTTTATGTAAATCAAGATGTATATATATGTTTTTAATCGTCATCTCTCTCCTTTAGACCTTCGTTTTCTTCCAGGGTATTTGCTCCCATGTCCCCGTGTGAAAAAAAAATTCCCACATGTGGAAACCAAAATGGGGTGATTTTAATTTTAATATTATTTAACATTTCAAAAGAAAATGGTTACTAAGCAAAAGCTAATATAATAACGGTAAATATATACATGTTCTTAATTGTCATCTCTCTCCTTTAGACCTTCGTTTTCTTATAGGGTATTTTCTCTCACGTCCCCGTGTGAAATAAAAATGGGATGATTTTAATTTTAATATTATTTAATATTTCAAAAAAATAGTATTCAGTTAAAAGTAATTAGAGGTTGAATTATATGTCATTTGTTTGACTAAAAAAGAAAGAATTATATGTCCTCTGTTAATGGAGCAAATTTTAAAAAATTCAATGTTTTCACTTCGGTCCCCGTAGAAATCACAAAAAAAGAAAGAAAGTAGGGTCCTAATATTTTTTATATTTAAGTATGGTCCTAATATTTATATAGGTTCATGTAAATTAAATAAAAATTAGGCTATTTATTGATATATGAGTATAAATACAGACCCTCGAGTAAATTACAAAAAAAAGTTTACTCATATTAATTGTTAGAATATAAACTAATCATAGGAAATAATTTAAGATATCATAACATAATATAGAGGATATTATAAAATATTATGAGATATTTTCTTATATTCTAACAAATGAGTGTCTTGTCAAACAAAAAAAAAATGAGTGTAAATAAGTCCCAGTAAAAATTACAAAAAAAAAAAAAAATTGTTATCTCGTATTAATATGTGTATAAATCTCACCGTCCCTTTGCGGAGTGAGTATATAGATAAAAATATGTATGAAGTTTATATTGACCGTGGTTGTTATTGTTGCTTTTTTTTTTTCGCCTTTCAAATGTGCTCAATAATATGAAATGTTTTTTTTCTAACAAAAAAAAAACTTAAATGAAGTTTTACCCCCTATTTTGAATGAATCGGAATTTTACTCTCTATTTTAAAATCCGAAATTTTACCCCTTTATTTTATAATTCTTTGGATTTCGCCCCACATATACACTACAACAAAATCTGGGATTAGCTACGACGGAGTTTGTAGCTAATTGATAGCTATTTTATAGTAAAACATAAAATACACAGCTAATTCACACCAAATTTGTAGGTAACTGTATTTTTATTTTTTTTGACAACCTAACTCTATTTTATTTCGGTTCATATGCAAGAGCTTACTTTGTTTTTTTTTTTTTTGCTTTTTTTTTTAAAAAAAAGCAACAAATATATTAATGAGTGAATTAGTCACAATGTCACAATGTGTGCGAAATTCACTACTCCAAATCAATTGCAAAGCAATCACCAATATAAAATAAAAAATCCTCCTATACAACCTTGGTCTAAAGTATTATGGTAATAATATTAAGGGTAAATAGGATTTTACCCCCCTACAAAGTTGGCGAATTTTGGTTTACCCCCCTGCAAATTTTTTTTTTGGATTACCCCCCTGCAAAATGAAGATTCCTTCAATTACCCCCCTTTATTGACAACTAGGCATGAAATATTCATTTTTGATGACGTGGCATGTCTAGGTGGCTTTTATTTTATTTTTGATTAATTTATTTAAAAAATATTGACATTTTATTTTAAAAATAAGAAAAAAAACTAAAAAGCAAAAAAAAAAATTAATTTTTTTTTCGGGTTTCAATTTTCTGATTTTAATTAAAATTAATGTCAATTTTAAAATATTTTCTGATTTTTTTTAAAAATTCAATTATATAAAAAAATATTCATTTAAAAAAATGTCAATTTAATTTTAAAAAAAAAAATCAATTAATTAAAAAAATGTCAATTTTAATTTATTTTTTTTAGATTTTGTTTTTATAAAAAAAATGTCAATTTATTTTATTAAATTCAATTAAAAATAGTCAATTTAAGTAATTTTATTTTTTAAAATTCAATTGACATTTTTTAAAAAAAATCAGAACTTTGTTTTTAAATAATTGATTTTTTTTAAATTAATTGAATTTTTAAAAAAAAATTAAAAATTTACTTTTTTTAAAAAAAATCAGAAAATTGAAACCAGAAATAAAAATTAAATCAGAATTTTTTTTAAATGAATATGTTTTTTATATAATTGAATTTAAAAAAAAAATCAGAAAATATTTTAAAATTGACATTTTTTTAAATTATTGAATTTTTTAAAAAATAAAAAATTGACATTAATTTTAAAATAAAATCAGAAAATTGAAACTAGATTTTTTTTTTTAACTTTTTAGTTCTTTTTCTTATTTTTAAAATAAAATGTCAATATTTTTAAATAAATTAATCAAAAATAAAATAAAAGCCACTTATACATGCCACATCATCAAAAATGAATATTCCAAGCCTAGTTATCAACAGAGGGGGGTAATTGAAGGAATCTTTATTTTGCAGGGGTAAACCAAAATTCGCAAACTTTGCAGGGGGTAAAACCCTATTTACCCTAATATTAAACTATATTGTGAAGGAACAGACACCAAAAGTCAAGGGATGAAAGTGCACTACATAGGAGGCCAATACACCTAGATCTAGAGAAAACCAATACATAATAATGATGTAGGAATTCAGCCTCTGTCAACAGAAAATAAAAGCCTTGTGTAACACCCAAAATACCCCTTTATTTTATTTATAAAAAATCCTCTTTAATTTATTTATTAATTGAGTGTTACATACTCAGAACAACTTGCTAATGAAATCAAATCACGAAAATCTAAATTCATTCAATGATTGAGAACTCCAAAGTCTCATAACATGGTTTAAGAAAATGAAAACACAATCCTTTTAAAAAAAAAAAAAAATAGACTAAAGGTAAATGTAGAGTTTTTCCCCCAATAGGACTTCCTAACAGAGCGACTCATTTATTGAAAGCAGGAAGGGAAGAAAGCTCCTAATGCTATCTCCGGACTCTCGGCTAAGCATCATCATTACCTGAAAAGCCTACGATGGCAAGTCGTAGGGTCAAACCAGAAGAGGTGAGTAACTCAATCACAATGAATATTCGACATAATGTCTACGATAAAATTAAAGTACACATCGTCTTTGGACGATTGATATCAACACATGACAAAGCAACAATTTAAAAGAAACACACACGAGAAATTAACAAGGTACAAATTCAATAATATCAATACAACACAACCCATTAAAATAAAGCACAACTATAATCCGTTAATATAAAACGCAACATCATCAATTAAAATATGTGCAATGCACCTAGACTCGCTACATGCATGTGGTACCAATAGCAACATCATTAGATTTCGGCATCATTAAGCAACATCATTAACTTCCAGCATCATTAAACAACATCATTACGACATCATTGCGGCATCAATAGGACTCAACATGGACACATGAATGAAATACACGTATATATATATATAATCGGCATCAATAAACAACACAACATCATCATTACTATAACGATCAACATCATTATAACACCATCAATAAGTCAACATGGTTCAACATCATTAACAATGACAACAATATACCACATCGATAATCAATTCATCACATTAATAACAACTCACACATATACATCTAGTAGATAATCTAATTAGTAAATATTCTACACTAAAGGTCCATATACTTATGGGATGCCTTAACATTAAATCACAGCAAGGGACTCAGTCCAATATTTGCATTCAGTGCACAATTAATAAAAGCCAAATTTAATTCATGGTATGTGCATATACCTTACACGGTTTCTGTTCATATTTTTCCCTTTACCTAAATTAATCATACACTATATAATTTACCTTAATAATAAGTAGCCTTAATAAACAAGTCTGACGGTACTACAAACTAAAGCACATAATCCCTTACTCATGTATTTAACCAAAGTAGGTCATATCTAAATCACACGCAGAGTGCCTCTTGGTTCCGGTGAATAACAACACAATCAATTCATAGTCCTTTCCACTGTGTACGTATACGGTATACCACTCCAAATCTAAGAAACTCTTCTATTCACAAAATAGAGTTAATACGAAAATATCAAATACTGACATCGACTACTTATAATCTACTCCTACAGGACAGACTTCATTCCATTCTTAAAAAGAGTCCATCAACTAACCACAATATCACTCGCCAAGACTTCAGAATAACACGTAAAGGATTGAAAGCAAAACAAGAAGATGACCGTACCATCTATAAATTTAGAATTTTAAACGAATGGTTAAACCCCCTTAGCTGGATAGCAGTGAATTTCCAAGGTTGAAGATGGAGTGTTTTGTTCTACTGATAATTGTGGCAAATCCTATTTTTGTTTCTACCTTAGTCTATTTATAGTGAAAAGCTAGGTCACTTCCTCTCCAAGTAAAGGAAAATATTGTTTTATTATTAATTAGATTCCTCTACAAATTTTCTATTCACACACCTCCTCATCTCTATATCACCACTAGGCCCAATTCCACCAATCCCAATTTTTTCTCTATTATTTTACTTATTCTCACGCACCATTTAATATGCGCACCTCACGCTCCTCTTTATTTTATTTTTATCAACATCATTCTACTCATTTACTCATAAATTATTTGATTATTCAACTCACTAAATAAGTTAATAATTACCAACAATCAACACAACCACTCCTAAGAAATTTATCTTTAATTCTAAATTTGGGGCGTTACACCTTGCCTCTGCTTGATACCCCTGCTAAAAATCCATCCGAAAAAGCCCAGCTTACTTTACATTTTGATTTAATACACAAGTATTCATCCTTCGTGTCATTAAATTCATTTTTTTATACTAAGGTTACGTTTCTCGTAATTTTGGTTGATTTAAACTATAAAATTCAACAATAGAAATATTCTCTTGTAGCTAACTCTGTTTTACTAGAAAATAGCTACCAATTAACCACAAACACAATTGTAGTTAATCGTAGATTTTCTTGTAGTCTATATGGGAGGTAAAATCCAAATAATTATAAAATAGGGGGTAAAATTCCAAATTTTAAAATAGGGGGTAAAATTCCAGATTTCAAAATGGGGGGTAAAATTCCGATTCATTCAAAATAGGGGGGTAAAACTACATTTATGCCAAAAAGAAAAGAAATTGATTGGTCGAAAAAATTAATAAAATTAATAATAAGAATTGATAATGATTGTAAAGAGAAAAGAGAATTGATATTGTTATTAAAAATATGAAACGTATGTAATTGTTTCCTTTTGAATGATTATTTTTGAATTAGCATTAAATTTTGATTGAGAAGGACACCAAAGAAAAAAACATTCCTTGTATGAGTACCACACATAATTTCTATTGAAGATCGATGTTCTCAAAGGTTGCCACATAGAAAAAGATGCTCTCACAAGATGCCACATATATTATGATAAACAAGAGAATGCCACATATACTATAGATTACTGGTATAACTTACCCGTGCAATGCACGGGTGGTTAATGTTCAATGAAAAATATGGTTTAAAATTTCAATATTTTGTGATTTTTTAGTTAGATGTAAATTAATATTTACTAATTTATTTAAATATAAAAAATGATACAAATTTTAGAGATTTTAAAGATGAATGTCGGACATATTCAAGATATATTTATTATTTTGATAAATTTAATTTCTTTTAGCATATTTTTATGCTTATTTTGTTGTACGACATATACAGATGAACGCGGTGAAATGTTCTTCTATATTTGTTCTTTTATTTTCGTAAAAAAAGGTCACCGTATCGGACAAAATACCAGGGTACCATTCGTGTAAGGCCTAACTCGCATATTGACATATGTACTGGGCGAGCTCCCAATTTCTATTTGGGCTCGACCCGCCCCAGAAAGTGAAAGGCCCAATATGCCTTGGGAACTGATATCTCAAGTTTAGTTTATCAGTCATGGTTAGGGGAGATGGGACAAGAAAATAGGAACACATGGAGTCACTCTATCCCCATGATCTCAACTACCTAACCCACTACTCTCATCCTATTCTACTATATATATGTTAAACAACTATAAGCAGAGGGAGTTCTTCTAGGACATCACATTCTACAGACGTACACAATCACATACTTAGGCCAAAATACCATATAGCCATACATACCCCATTGAATCCTTGCAGGAACAGACACTAAACAAAAACTAAAATAACGATTAATATATAGAATAATGCTAGCAACACGTTCTCTAATACAGACTCTTTTTTTGGCACACATTATTTTAATCGTCATATCTCGTTTAAACCTTCATTATCTTCTGGGGTATTTTCTCCCACGTCCACGTGTGAAGAAAAAAAAAACTACATGTGAAAATAAAAAAGAATTATATGTCATTTGTAACGGTTTAGGGTTTAAAAAATTTAAATATTTTTTATTTGATTATTTTAAAGTAATGTATGCAAAATAAAAACAAATTAATACATGATATTATTGATTTTAATTCTCTCTTTTTTCGTTGCTTTCAGTTGATAGTATTCGTATTTTCCATATAATAAAATCTACAAATGTATGTTGTATCTCGTGTAAGTTATTTTTCGGTTAATACCTCCATGTAGTTTTTTTTTTTATAAATACCTCCGTATAGTAATTTTTTGTTTGGTACAAATCACCGTGTAATTTTCTTTTGTAGGAAAACCACCTTAAGAAAAAATACAACAAAGATACATACCTGAAATGTGATGGAAAACAACCGTAAAAACATGTATATTTGGATTTCAATTGTTATGGTTAGGGTGTTGCTGATCTATTTGGAAAGAGAGAAATAACAGGTTGTTTGCACATAAAGAATTATCTGTTGAAACATTGGTAGAGAAAGCGAAAATTGTTTCTTAGTGGTGGCTGAAGACCTGTAAGCATGACTTTGATTATGTTTTCTACTCGTGGCAGTCTAACCCTTTAGTTTGTTTAGGAATTAGAAATTTACTTGGTTAAACCTTAAGACTTTTATTCAATTTAATGTAAGATTCAAATTCAGAATTTATATTAAACATTCATTCATATCCTTGTAAATTTTTTATCCAGTGGTCTTATGATATAACCCAGTTGGTAAATTTCGACAATATTAGAGGAAGCGAACTTCAAACCCTAGATTCTACATTTCTCTACATTGAGTTGAGCCACTAATATAACTTAGAGAACCTTCATCCCGTGTATAAAAATTTGGAAACTCCACCCATCATAAACATATAAGAAATAATGATATGTTATTAATAATAGAAATTTTGGTTTTTTTTTAATTATTGGTTTTCGCCACAATTTAATCTGATTCGGGGGTCAATTCTGGCATCAAGTGGTTCCTCCCTACCAAGTTCAGCGCCAATCACCACTGAACCAACTAACGATTGGTTTTTTTTTAGACAATATAACATATAATGCTTCATCCCATTATATTCTTATATTTAAAATTTTATTCAATGTAAAATTTAATCAATTTAATGTAAGATTCAAATTCAGAATTTATATTAAATATTCATTCATACACTTGTAAAAATTTTATCCCTGTGGTCCTATAAATATAGTTAAGCTGATAAACTTATAAGGAAGTTGTAGAGCCTAAAAATACAATATTTTTTGTTAGAATACTTGTGAGACTTTTATCTAGACCTCTAAACCCATTATTTAGTATTAATAGAGTGTGACTTTTATTTAAACTCTCATCAAACATATTATTTATTGTTTAGATTTTATTAGACAGTTAACCATATATCCAAAATGAAATATTACCTATTTATTTTTTTTTTTTGTCAAAAAACTTTACCTATTAATTAGTCCATAAGAATGAGTGACGCACGTTTCATTTTTTCAAAAAACATTACCTATTAGTCCAAAAAAAACTCATGGAGAAAAAATGATTTCATATTATTTGTTTTTTTCTCTTTTGACAAAAAAAATCATGGAGAAATGATTTCATATTATAATTAATTGCAATGAATTACTTTCTGTAGCTTAGATAATGTGTAGAACAAATATGTATGAAATACAAATAAAATTGAAGAAATATGGCCACCGGAAATCGAAACCGTGACTCTTTGCACACAATGTAGCATGCCTTGGTTGGATATGCAAATGCCTTCATAGATAATAACACACGTCTCCTTCCCTTCCCTCCCCTCCCTCCGAATCCCCCAAATTTGGGGAAGCATAAATTGGGTTTTGAATTAAACACATTTAGTTAAAAATTGAATCAAACACACTTAATTAAAAATATTCTCTCACCTTTCCTCCCATCCAAAAAAACCCAATCAAACATACTCTAAAGGTATGATTTATCAATTATATCATTTGTCAATTACTATTTTTTTTTTCTTCAATAAAACTAATTAATGCTATAGTATTTGGAAAACTAAAGTTTTTTTGTACATATTAATTTTTTTTCTTTGCGTACATAAAATATTAAATTTTTTGGAAAGAGTAAGTCTGTTACAAAAATATGAATCTATTAGTGAAGTAAAATGAGATATAATAGAAAGAAAATATGCAAAAATACACTTTGTTAATTTAGTGTTATTATTTAAAAAAAAAACACTTAAAAAGAAACATAAAATGTATATGGGTAGTTGATTGGATATATTTTAACATACTATTTAAAAATTAATTTTTTTGATAAATAATTTAATAAATTTTAAAATAACTTAATAAATAAAATTAATTTATTTACATAAAGGTACTACCTTTTATTATTTTTATAAATAAATAAATTGTTTCTTGGTTATTTTAAAATCTTTCTTTATTATTTAAAAGACAGAATTTTTTTCTCCAAAAACAGATTTCTTAAAATAAAAAACAGGAAAAAAATTAAAAAATCCAGTTTTGTTTTGTTAAGAATATCCGGTTTTAAATTAATATAAAAAAATCAGATTTTTTTCAAAAATAAAAAATAAAAGACAGAACTTTTTAAATAAAAAACAGTTTTTCAAAATTTTAAAATAAAATAATAATTTTAATATTATATTATATATTTATTATTAAATTAATATAAAAAAGAGGGGTGGCTGGCAGCCGGATAATCGGGGTCCCTCCCATAAAGTGCATTTCACCCCATAATATTGTCATTTGATGCGCCGGGGGTAACACTGGACGCATAGTACTCTCTTTTGAAAAAGTAGACTTCATTAGTCTTGTGAGAAGCAAAAGCCGTTTCGATTCCATTTTCAAAGATTGTGCCACGAAAACAAATAAACCCATCGGCAATGCCTTTGATATTTTGAATGAGACTGTTGTTTTCGTAGTCTATACAAGCATACTTATCTCCTTTAAATAAGTAAACTTCTTTACCTCTATTAGTAGACCCGTATGCAGTATCTATTCTATTTTCAAACATGTTCCTTTGAAAAAAGGAAACATGTCAGCAATTTTCTTAGGACCTAAGTTTATTTCGTCTTTGTCGGAGTGTGGAGCATAGTTTATGCGAGCACAAATGTTTTCATAAAAGGTATGCCTCGTTGTTATCGGGGTCAAAGGCACAATTTATTACATAATTTCCAAATATGGTGTGAGCAAGTAAGTGATCTAAACCCATCGTGAAGAAGAAGAGGCCCGTACACAATCTTATCGTTGCTTGTTCCGGGAGCATAGTGTTAGCGCAGCAAAATCACAATTCACACACAACACTTTGTTTCCACACACACTTTGATTTCACAAGAATGGGGTTTTGGAATTTTGGGGAAAATTATGAAGAACACACACAGAGGGTGAGAGAGATGATAAGAGAGAAGAGAGAAATTTTATTCTTCCACAATTGGGCCAAATCAAAAATTACAATCACTAATGAATATGCATAAGCACTTATATAGAATTTGTTTGACACTTAAGCAAACTCACAAACATAGCTAGTAACTAACTAACTACCACTAGCTAACAAACATTGCAGTTGCTTTACAGCTAAGCAACCACTAACAAACTAACTAACTCATAACTGCCAATAACTGTCATCTGTAAAAACAGTTATCACAGAGCCCGTGGATTTCGCCCGGCCAGAAATAGCTCGCTGGGCGAGATTACACAGATTTTGAATCTTCAAAATCTGTCTTGCTTGTAGAGCAAGTAAACCACTATGAGACATGAATTATACAGATATTACAACACTCTCCCTTAATTCATGTTCTCTAATGACTTAACACACATTAGATTTCTCAATCTCACAAAAGTTTCCACTGTCACAGCCTTTGTCAACACATCTGCAACTTGTAGATCAGTTCTACAATGCTCTAGCTTGAGTTTTCCATTTCCAACTTGCTCTCTCAAGTAGTGAAATCTCAACTCAATGTGCTTGCTTCTTCCATGAGCTATAGGATTCTTGGCTAAGTTGATTGCAGACATGTTATCCACCTTGAATATGACTGAATCACATTTCACATTGCTTATTTCATCAATTAGATTACTAAGCCACACACCTTGACAAGCACTTAATGAAGCAGCTATGTATTCTGCTTCACAAGTGGATAGTGCCACCACTGGTTCCTTTCTTGAACACCAAGAAATTGGAGCTCCTCCATACAAAAACACATATCCAGCAGTGGATTTTCTATCATCCTTGTCACCACACCAGTTTGAATCAGTATACCCTATTAGTTCAATACTTTTCTTGTCTGGTTTATTGAACACAATGCCATAGTCCATTGTGCCTTTGATATACCTCAAGATTCTCTTTGCTGCAGACAAATGAGACATCTTAGGTTTCTCCATGTATCTACTAACTATGCCAACACTATAGGCTATGTCAGGCCTTGTGTTGCATAAATATCTCAAAGAACCTATAAGCCTTCTATACTCAGTTGAATCTACATCTTTCTCTTCTGTTTCTCTTGACAATTGAAGTCTAGGTTCTGATGGAGTAAGAGATGGATTGCATTGATCCATCTCAAATCTTTTCAAAATCTCACTAGCATACTTCTTTTGATGTAGTATCAACCCTTCACTTGTTCTTTGAAATTCAATTCCTAGAAAGTATGAAATGTGACCTAGGTCAGTCATTTCAAACTCTCTCATCATGTCCACTTTGAACTCTCTGATGTGAGCTTCATTACTACCTGTAATAAGCAAATCATCCACATATAGGCATAGTATTATAGTTCCTTTCTCAGCACAATTCTTCACATACACTCCATTCTCTGTCACACATTTGCTGAAGCCAATATCACCTAGGAACTTATCAATCCTCTTGTTCCAAGCTCTTGGAGCTTGTTTAAGCCCATACAATGCCTTATGTAGCTTGTACACCTTGAATTCATCTTCTTTACTAATGAATCCTGGAGGCTGTACCACATAAACTTCTTCATCAAGTGGACCATTTAAAAATGCACATTTCACATCCATTTGGTGCATAGACCAATTGTTGTGATGTGCTAAGGCTGTCACTAACCTTATGGTTTCCATTCTTGCTACAGGGGCAAAGACTTCATTGAAATCTATCCATTCCTTCTGTAGAAACCCTTTCACTACTAGTCTTGCTTTGTGCCTAGTTATTTCACCCTTTGGATTCAGTTTCACTTTATACACCCATTTTACTCCAATTGCTTTCTTACCATGTGGAAGATCAACTAACTCCCATGTATTGTTTCTCTCAATTGACTCAATCTCTTCATTCATGGCACTTAACCATTTTTCATCCTTGACTGCATCTTCAAAATTCACTGGTTCAGCTTCAACATTGATTGCTAAGTGAACTAAATCACCCTCAGCATTAATCTCATTATCATTTGTGACTATGCAGTCATTGAGTCTTGAAGGTTGTGTCCTTGTCCTTGTTGAACTTCTTACTTCACTTTCATTTGTTTCTACTAGTGCTGTGTGTACATCATCAAACATTATGCTAACTGAATCCTTCTTCTTGTTGCTATACCAGTCCCATTCTTTCATTTCATCAACAATTACATCTCTACTGATCACTATTGACTTGTTTATAGGATCATAGAGTCTGTAACCACCAGTTAGATGATAGCCAACTAGCACCATGACTTCACTCTTGTCATGTAGTTTGCTTCTTAATTGATCAGGCACATGTCTATATGCAATAGACCTAAACACTTTCAAATGACTCACATTTGGTTGGGTTGATGATGAGGTTAAATGAGTACCTTGAGTAGTTACAACAATAGGTTTAGATAGAGATACATCACCTGATTTGTCATGATTTGAGCCTTCAGCAATCTTCTTCTCAGGCTCTTTGGTAAGTTTCTTTAGTCTGACACTAAGAGGTTCATCATCACTTTCTTCACTTTCTGAGCTTCCAACCTTGGTCTTGGTCTTTTCTTTTCTTCCTTCCTTTACAACTTCACTCTTATATGCTTTCACTAGCCTCTTCCTCTTCTTCTTCAATTCTACCTTCTCAATCTCAAACCCTTCTCCTAGGTTATCCAGCAGTTGAATGTACTGATTGGCAATACCACTAGAAACCGTAGGTATGTCAATTTTACATGTCTTCACCAAAGAAGGTCCTGAGTGAGATTGAGGTACAAACGGATCTGAAGGTTGCACCTCATGTCCTGACAACAAGTTCATGTGAGAGAGAGTATGAACAGACACTGCGGAGGCTCTGATTTCTCTTAACAAACAGTCATGACCCGCAGCTTTGATTATGTCTATCACTCCACATCGATAGAAAATCTCACTGAGTATCCTTGGGTAGATGACATGTATATTAGGCTTGGCCTGATTCTGAGTGTTAAACACAGCTTTGCATAAGTGATTGAAGATGTATTTAGCCCAATTTAAATCATATTTCCTTGTGAGAAAATAGACAAAGTGTCTATGATCCCATGACAATTGATCAGAACTTCCACTCCTTGGAAATATAGAACTCAACATAATTTTAGCTAATACTTTCTGAGTGGGCTTCAGATCACCTATCTTATTGCTCTCACAACTTTTTCCTTTAACATAGCACTGTTTTGTCATATTCTCCAGAAACTCAGAGTTCTTTGCTTCATTATGACCAAAGGTGTAGTAGATGCCTTCATTGGGGATGGATAGCACCTTAGCCAAGTTTGAAGCAGTGAGAATTACTTCAAAACCGCACACAACAGAATGCACCTCAGTTTCCTCAATAATTCTTAATCTTAACTCTTGAGGGGTCTTGTCCTTATTTTCAGCCTTTTCTTTTCTCCTTGCAGCTAGCTCCTTATTATAATCTTCAACCGTCTTCACCTTGCTTCTGATCCAGAAATCTTTTACCAGAGTAGGATAGATTGGACCATTTAATAACTTCATGTATCTAAAGCTCCCACTATGATCAATAAAGAACTTTAGAACATCAAAATGATTCTTCTCCAAACTATCAAAGTCCACTGGTTGTTCCATAACCAGGTTCAGAGATTTTCCCTCCATCTTGAGAGACAAATCCGTGGAGAACATTTCTTCGCAAGCAGTAGTGTTGATAGGGAAGTTTTTAGGAAACGTAAACAAGGAATCTGAAGCTGATGTAGAAGTAGATGCCATTTCAGAAGGTTAGGGTGTAAAGTTTGCTAATTAAGAGAGAAAGAATTTGTTCTGTGGAGTTGAAGACAAAAGTGTGGGATGTGATAGTGTAAAGTGTGTAAGTGTTTTGTTTAAAACAATAAAACAAATTAAAGCACACAATACATTAAATCAAAAAGAAAACGAACCATCATTAATTGTTTCAAACCAATCAGAACGTGTGTACGTGTTGTCTATTTAGCGCCAAAACGTTTCAGTAGAAAATACTTAAACGTTTGCAATTCATTTCCCTTTCAGAGGCTTAAACTTCAGAGGTTGAAAAGTTTCTCAGAGTCTGAACTATTTCAGATGCTGAGATCTAAAGTACTTCAGAGTCTAAGAATTAATTTTTCAGAGCATTTAAGATATATGTTCAGACATGATTTTTCAAGGTTTTAATTCTGAACATTTTGTTTGAATAAATCAAGTGTTCTGAAAAACATTTCTAACCTTGATTGTTATTCCTCTGAATTGACATTGAGACATTAAGAATACTCACCTTGCATTGAAGCTTTCTTGTTTCAATTGTAGTCAGTGTCATAGCCTGAACAGTTACTCCTCCAAGCTGAGTTACTGTCATATTCAGAACAAGCTTCATATTCTTCATCATAAGGATCATATCTTCTTTTGTTCCTTATGAATTCTTCTTCATCTTCTTCACCATCAGATTCATCAAAAATGTGCCTTCTGTGCACAATTGCTCTCCTTCCATTTGCAGTCACATGAGTCCATGTGAGTGGAGAGTCTATTTTCCTCATTTGTCCTGCAGCCAAATAAACAATTTTGTCTTTTGGTACCCACTTGCTGAAGGGTCCTAGACTGTTAGTTACCTGACCTCTATTCTCCATTTGTACCACCTGAATGCTCTCAGGTACGAATGTTGAATATAGATCAGAAGGTGAAGAATTTTCAAATATGCTTGATGAACTCGGTTTTTCATATGTGTCAGCACATGAATAACCAATTCCATTTATACCATTGTTTTTAAGAGAAGACAATAAAGAAATAATGTCACTACTGTCAATGTGTGTATTACTGAAGTCTTTAGAATCAATTGAGTTCTTATAAGGTTTGCTACTGCTGGCATTCCCTTTTTCAAGATCTTCAATCTTTTCTAAAGCCTTTTGATATAGACACTTAAATTGACTTGCTTGTTCACTTAAGTGCTCACAATCAACTTTGAGCTTTTTAAACTTACGTGAACTAGCATTTAGTAGTTTTATGAGTTCAAGTTTAGGAAGTTGAGAATATACCTGATTCAGGATGTCTTGGTCAGAGTCATAACTTGAGTGTTCAGACTCTGAGTCCACTTCAGACTCTGCCGCAGCTTCATGTCTAGTTTGCACTTCAGGTCTTGATCTCCTTGGTAGCTTGACTTTCTTTTCTTCTTCAGAAAGTTTGTCCAGCTCTTCCCAGGTTGTCAATTTCTTCTTGCTAGCTATCTCTCCTCCATTCTTCTTGAATTCAGACCATCTTTGAAATTTCTTGGAGAAATTATCAAAGTATTCTTCATCAGATTCTTTCTTAAGATCTTTAAGCTCCATTGCTTGCTTCCCTTTTCTGGCTGCTTCCTTGTCTCTTGCAGTTGAGGTACAAACATCAGATGTTGATGTAGATACTTGCTTGTTGCTCAGATCTTTATTCATATTAAGTCCATCTTCCATTCCTTTAATGAGATCAGCAACAAGTTGATGAATCTTATGCTTCCAATCATTCACTCCATTAAATTTTTGAGCCATGGTGTTTTTCTCCTTTGGATCTTGACTGTCTCACGGTTAAGTGATTTACCAACAGAACCGGAGCTCTGATACCAATTGAAGGTGCGTGGAGAAAACACAAGAAGGGGGGGGGGGGGGGTTGAATTGTGTTTTAGATATTTAAAAACTTTTCAAGATATTTAAATCTATCAGAGTCTTTAAGCACAGCGGAATAGTTTCCACAATCAACTTAAAGCTGAGTGAATGATGAAGGAGTAAATGAGAGAGTGAGAGAGAGAAAGAGACACAACAATTTATACTGGTTCCCCTCACAAATTGAGAGTACTCCAGTCCCCTTGCTTCCAAGGGAGTTCACTATAATCACTAAGATTACAATTCAGATGCTCAAGCACACAAGCATGAGACTTCCTTGCTCTAAGTCACACAAGACAGAGAGACTTCCTTGCTCTAATCACACAAGATCAGAGACTTCCTTGCTCAAGCACACAAGCTTGAGACTTCCTTGCTCAAGAACACTAGCTTAAGACTTCCTTGCTTAAGCACACAAGCTTAAGACTTCCTTGCTCAAGTCACACAAGACAAGAGACTTCCTTGCTTCTACACTAAGCAGAAGACTTCCTTGCTTCTACACTAAGTAGAAGACTTTTCCAAATTACTCACGCAGGAGTAATACTAAATTCTAAGCATAAACTTATTACAACATAATAACTTCAGAGGCTTGAGCTAGTTTCTATTCTCACTTCATTTGAGAGATGTTTGCTATTACAATTCATTATTCTCACTTGATTCTGAGAGATGTTTTCTATTGAAGATCGTTAGTCATCAATTCTTTCTTTTGCATATTTATATGAGTTGAGAAAAACATTGAGACGTTGGAGAAATTCCAGTTGTAAATTGGACAGCTGTAGTCTTTGAATATCCGTTGAGTAAAGCCACGTCTTCTTTTGCAGTTAAGTTTCACCTTTACTGTTTGTCCAAAATACAGTAATAAGGTACAACTAGCTCCTAGAGAGAGTAGGATCACATCCTTTGTCACCGTTGTAATTAGTTGTCCTTAAACAGATCATCAGGCTTGATAAGATTAGTTGATGTAGCCCTTCTGATGACTGGGGGAATTCCTTTGCTTCTGATGAACCTTTGATAACTTGGAGTCTGATTGGTTTTGAATAAATGGCCTCTGATAGTCATTCGTATTTCAGCTTCTGAACGTCTTCATCTTCTGAATAACTCATGACTAGCAGATAGCTTCTGAACTCTTGTAGGCATCTGAACATCTTTGAGCTTCTGAACTTCTCTGAGCTTCTGAACTCTTGCAGACATTCTGATCCTCTTTGAGCTTCTGAACTTTGTTTAGCTTCTGACCACATTTTAGCTTCTGAACTCTTTCAGAGTATAATGATTCAGACTTCCATAAGGATTCATCAGAGTCTAAATCAAGTGTGCTCTTGATATAACTTTGGATTCTCCTGCACACTAGATTTAAACATTAGTAACATCAATTGTCCATTTAATAATTTGTTATCATCAAAACTCAAGGGTTTGTTCTAAGACACATTTTGTTCCAACACGCGACTCCCCTCTATGTTGTTGAGATGTCCCCTTTTGATGTTTAAATAACATTTCTCTAAAATTAACGTTGTGTCTAGGGTTGGCGAGAATGGTAGGTCTCCCATAATGAGCGAGTAAAAAAAAAAAAAATGTAGCCGCTGGATAGCTAAACTTTATGATCATATCATATACTCATTGTACTCATCCTTACACAACCGGTCTGTAAGGTGAGAATTGTCTCCTCTTTATAAACTCTTCTCAAGAATCCTATCTATCCGATGTGGAACTAAATTCCACCGAGTGTTGGCCGATAACACATCCCCTCTCGCTTCAGTCTGGCCTAATGTGCCTGAGTGTGAACGATGTAGGAAGCCCAACGATAGGTCCGATAGGCTTTTTGATACCATGTTATGAATATTGAGACTTAACTCATCCCTACAAAACCGGCTTGTAAGGTGAGGATTGTCCCTTCTTTATAAACTCTTCTCAATAATTCTTCTCGACGCCTAAAGATCGAACCTAATTGATACCAATTAATACATATTGAACCTAACTCCACCTCAAAACAATGATTCAAAGGGGGAGGAGGATTGTCCAATCCTATTTAAACTCTCACACTAGGTTCATGACTTCCGATGTGAGACTTCAAATTGGGTTCATGAAGCCCAACTTGCACATGAAAAACTGGTAACACAATAGTTGTTGATCATGATTAGGGATGTCAATTTGCATCCGTCATAGTAGATCCCGCGGGGATTACCCCGTTCGGAGATTCGAAAATGGAGATTTTTTCTCCGTGGTGACGGGGATGGAGGCAAAAATTCCTCCGCTGGGATTTCGGGTCGGGGATCGGGGATGAAGCATCCGTCCCCGTTGATTTTCCGAGTTCGTCCATATATACTTAACTATATATTATTACTATTATTATTATTATTATTATTATTATTATTATTATTATTATTATTATTATTATTTTGATAATTTATTATTATTAAATGAATTATAAGATATTTTGGCTATAAATTTTTGTATGATTATGCATATATTGTTATACATTATGGAATATTTTGCCTATTAATTTTTGTTTGATTATTAGTAGTCAAATGCTATCGCATTGTTTTTTGATTATTAAATGCATTATGTGTTGTTTTGATCATTAAAAAAAGAAAGATGCAAAATATTTGTTTTTTAATAAAAAGGAAAAAATAACATCATACTACTGTCATAATTTTGTCCGAAAAATATAGAAATTTTATAATATTTGATCTCAGTGGATCCCCGCGGATACTACGGGATATGTGGGGATGGGGTGTGGGACAAATATTCCTCCGCGGGGACGGGGATGGAGGTAAACATTTCCCCGCAGACACTTCAGGGCGGGGAACGAGGAAGCTTCCTCCGCCCCATTGACATCCCTCATGACGATATAATTTGGTTTTATGAATGAATTTATGGTGTAATGAATAACATTAAATGAGTTAAAATTTCGATAGACAAATCTTTATTTCCTTTTGAGTGATAGAATATTGAGTTCAAGTTATTAATGAACTTTTTTCCTATGACGAATCATTTGGAAGAATTCGAGTTCAATTCCTGGTAGAAATAATTCTTGGCGGACTTTACTTACCTCGTAACCTAACTCTGGATTATCAGAGCCCCTTTTCCTAAAAATTAGAAGGTTTGTACCAAAAAAAGAAAGAAAGAAAAATTTCGGGGGGTGGGGAGGAAGGGTAGGTTTGTGAGTTTGGAATCATAAACTCGTTACACGAACCAAACCACTTTGGATTTAAACGAGTCCGTCCGAATTGAACTTGTGAACTTGAACAAGTTTGGGTAAAATACAGTTTAGATTATTGGGTCACTAGCGGATGAACGGTTAACTTAGACTCTTGAACAACCTTCCGTGTAATTGTAAATCTCTGAAGCACCGATACTTCAAAATGGCTTCTGAATCGTACCCGATATGTATCGATACGCTGATACGCTATTGATACATATCGAAGGAGTATCCGAATTTATTTATTTAAAAAAAAAAATCCAATATGCCTCTGACATGTTTTCGATACGTCAGGGATATGCATTACTATTCATATTATTTTTTCTGAATTGTTCAATTTTTCCCCACATACATTACTACTGACCTTTTCATGTAATCATTTCTTCATATTCAATACTTATTAATAGTTATTATCAATTTTCAACGTTCTAATTCACAAGAAGCAAAGAAACTCAAACAAATATTCCTTTTTGATCTAAACTAATCATCAAGGGACATAATCAAGAAGTCACACAATGTTATTTTAGATTTAATAGTTTGTTATTTGTATCATTTGCTAGCCTTTTACTCCGTGTAAAAAAATATAAGTTTAATTTTAATATACGTATCTTAAACGTATTGTATCCTATATTTTGATAGATTGACGTATCACCGTATCGTATACGTATCGTATCCGATACCTGCATCCGTGCTTCATTGTTGTAAATACTAATTTTTAGAGGATAGTACAAATATAAGGAGTAAAACTCTTCCTCAGTAAATTTAATGTGAGAACGTTTGTTGGGGGTCTGCTGCAAATATTTGAACAAGAAGATGATGAAGAACATGATGAAAATTGCACATAAATTCCAAAGCGTGTGTGGAGACGTTAAGCTATAGGTTCGATTCGTCCCCACCAATTTAAGCAAACCGCTTGCAAATGGGTTAACCGGCAAATCCCCCTCAGGATACTTTGGAAACCATAATATGAATTACACACTCATATCAAGCATATCGATCAATGGCAGTTTACAGAATAAAGTTCCTTCGATTCCTCTCGTGCACTAGACAAATGAAGAAATGACATAGATATTTTAGGCATAATTTCTGACTCATGAAATTCATAATTTTCTGATGTGTGTATTTTCTGTCTACCAAATGTTATTTATAGAGAAACTTATGTCAAATGATGGAGCGACACAACCCTTGAAAGATTTTAAAAAATGTAAATTGGAATTTCAAATTAACCATTGCAGCCTTTCAAATATATTTTGGAAATTCTCCAACAATCCCCCACCATTTTCAAAATATATCTATATCCATTATTCTGGAAATCGATCTCATGGTTTCAGATAAATGTATCTCACTATTTGAACCCTTACTTAGTAAGTTAAGTTTTCAGTCTCATCCCCAAATAGATTGGTAGATAATCTTTGAACCAATTATTCATCAGAACAAATGTTCATAACTCACATGAAATCTCGGTATCATTGATCGAATTATCAAAATGACACATTTGTTAAGGCCTTGTGTCATATCCTTTTCATGAGAATTTAAGAGTCAAGCCCTTGAACCCTATGAAGCGGCCTCACTTCATTCTCATATAGGTAAACTATATCATGAATGCATCCATAATTATGCATTCAAGCAAACATAATGTTATATGTCTATTAAGAGAAAAATTCTCATCCTACCACTTTGCTCTTATGGTCCAAGTGCTTTTTTGCCCTTGGGATGTATTTATTGCATGTACTTCAATCACTCTAATAGTGTACTTTCATCATTGAACTCAAGACTTGATTTTACCCAAGTGTGAGTTGAGTTTCCACCATTGGTGATCAATTATATATGGGCTTGTACCACATCTCTAATGATGTCTTCAATGACTTAATCGTCATATCCGAAAACACCATATTTTGTCAATCGTTTCGTCAAAGAATTGCAAGACTTTCAAACTTTTATAACTTTGAACATTCAATCAACCACATAGCTATGTCTTTTCAGAAACCTTGAATATTCCTTTATATTCTTGATAATTTAAACCAACTATCACAAAACCATGACATTTTGTCATTTTATTATCATTGTGTCATATGCACATGTCATTATTCTCTTGCTAATACATATCTATAATAATTTCAATTCGAAATTCTACTTCCACTTGAATGTATCCAAGATGCCATACATTCAATACATTAAATATATATAGCACCAACTGAAATTCCGACGCAGCCTGGTGACAAATGTTGAGTCAGATGTTTCAACATCGTACCAACACATAACATAACAGACAAGGTAGTAATAAATAACAGAAATTAAAGAACACAATATGTTGTTAACCCAGTTCAGTGCAACTCACATACTCTGGGGATACCAATTCAGGAAGGAAATCCACTATAATAGTCCTAGTTCAAACCCCTCAGCAAACACCCCGTTTGCGAATTATCACCTAGACACTACCCGTGCAACTTCTACCTAGGAACTACTAGATATGAGATCCCATCTCACTTGCCCTCAAAACAACACACTCAGTGTTTACAATCGATAACAATCAGATGGAGACACACTCCTAGAAAACACACTGACTCTGTGCTTAAAAGCTTAAGAGAAGATTCACAAATTACAACTCAACTAAACATCCACCTCTATGCTATGATAATCAATGGCAGCACCAGAGTGGTATACAAATAAAGCACAAGGTTTACAAAGACACAAAACCCTAAAAGATTACATCTTTGATATTTTGATTTGGCTTCAGTTTCGGTACCTAAAATTAGGTCTTGAGTCTTCCTTATATAGTATATGCAGATATGCTTGTTGAGCAATTCGGGCTTCAAATAAAATAGCTGGTAATTGGAGAAGTCCAGCACAAATATTCTTGGACCAAATATAATGTTTCCTTAAATACATTGTTTCCTTAAATATATTGTTTCCTTAAACGTTAAAACACTTTTATAAACAAAACTAGGGTGTAGCCGCCTTCTGGAACTTCAAGGACAATGCACGTCTTGGCACACAAGAAAACGAGCGTGGTTTCCATAAATAAACACCAGAAGATACGATCCATAATTAATATACGAAATCTGAGTACATAGAAGTTGTATCCACATGTTGGAACATTTGAACTAATATCTTGCTATTACATTGTTTTAACAAAATGATGCCAACAAATAAAAGCTCAACACCAACAAACAAACATGATCATAAAAATTTGTCATGACCAACTTTTATTTCATAAGATGAGCCACATCATGTAAGTCATATACCCCACATGAACTGATAATATTACTTTAGAATTTATTTCAATTTCTTTACAAGAAACTTTTTCATATCAGTTATCACATAACTAATACATGTATCATAAATACTAAATGTTAAAATTAAGTTTGATGTATAAATCAGAACGGTATTGATACTTATCTCCAGATACCAAACTTTGATGTTCTTCACGTCTCTTTAAAGTTACAGCCACTATTAATCACAAATAAATCATGAATCGAACGTAAAGATTGTAAGAACTTTTGTTTGGGGTCTGCTGCAAATACTTGAACAAGAAGATGATGAAGAACATGATGAACATTGTTGTCGTGATGATTTTTGGATGTCGAGTTATTAATTAACTTCGAATCGCAATTTAATATTCCACCACCGATAATTTATCCGAGGGAAAGGGAAAAAGTTAGAAAAAACCCTATTTTTAGAGATCAAGGTCCGGGGGTTAGTTATACGAAGGGAAGGTACTAGCACCCTAAGTATCTATAGTACTCTATAGGAACCTCTTGTTTCTATTTCTAACTTTGCGCTTTATTTTTAATTGCTTGTAAAAATGTATAAGTGTAGGAATTAAAGTGATGATAAAAAAAAGTTTAAGGTGAAAAAGAAAAATGTTTTTTGTCGATTTTATTTGATTCGCCGAGACAAGTCTCATGCCTACGTACCCGAGGGATCAAAATCTCGTAGTTCGGGGTAAAAATTACGAGTAAATTTGTTTGTTTAATTTTAAGGTTTTGAAAATGGTTTTAAAGACCAAAAGCCAAAAGTGGCAAAATGTGAGTTTGATTGATGTTAGTTTATGAAGAAAGTCTAAATGGTTAAATTGATTGAAGTTTGATTATGAAAAAAAAAGACATGAACACTTGGTTTGAAATCCAAGGTTTATTGATAAAAATTTTGAGTGATAAAAGACACTTGGTTTGAAGTCCAAGGTTTTTGCTTGATTAAAAATGCACTTGGTTTGAAGTCCAAGGTTTTTGCGAAAGGAAAATGAACACTTGGTTTGAAATCCAAGGTTTTGAAAATGTTTGATGACAACATATTTTTGTGCTTTTGAGAATAAATTGTTTTGATATTTTGAAGAGGTGTTGACCTCATTTTTGACAAAAGAATTGGGTAACGGTTGCGCGCGGAAAGAAATAATACTAACGTCATAACAAATAATTAAGCGCGAAGACAATTCGTAATGATATTTTGATCAAAATGATGTCTTTTCCCTCGGAATTTAACATTCTAACGTTTTGCGGGAAAGCAATAAAAATAAATATGCAAGAGATGCAAGTTTTCATTTATGGTGTACATTTGTTCCTAATTACATTCTAAAATATTTGCGAGAAAATAAACATGAAATGATGCAAGAGAATGGATGCTATGCAATTCTCATTTATATTTACATTAAATCCTAAAATACATACTAAAGTCCTTGCAATAAAATAAATAGTTAATTAATAAGGCAATAAATAAATTGTTAGATTAGATGAATTATTAACAATAAGTAAAATTGACATTATGAATAAAAATGTTAAGTTAGTAAGTTAGTAACAATAATTAAGAATTAAGAATAAAGAGCATGAGTAATAAAGTGTTAGATTAGTGAGCAAATATAAAAAAACTAAGCAAAATAAATAAACATGAATTAGAGCAAAAATAAACACAAATAATCATGAAATAAATAAATAATAATAAAAAACAAAAAGACCTCAAATTAGTGCTTATTTTGGATTTAATAGTTCATTGAAGCACATTCCATAAGCACTTTTATCATAGGCAAAAAAAATAAAAAAAATAAAAAACAGAAGGGGTGCAAATAGCAACATGAAAATAAAAGGGGGTGCAAAAAGCACTACTGGGTCTAAGCACAGCTGGGGGGGCGTGGCCTAATGGGGGGTGTGTGAAGCAAATAAGCAAAACAAAATCAGTGTCGTCTGATTGATCAGACGGTTCTGATTTAATCAAAAAGAAAAGAGATCAGGAATGTTAGATTAAGATCAGAAGGACTAAGGCGTGCAGGCGCACGATAAGGCAATAGACAGGCACACTCCGGATCGGGTCAGGGTATATAAACCCCAAACCCTAAAAAAATTTCATTATCTCATCTTCTTCTCTCTCTCACGCCGCCGCTGCGCCTCTCCCTTCTCTCTCGGCCACTCTCTCATCTTCTCTCAAAACTCCATTTTTTCAAAAAAACTTCAACATCAAATACACACAAATCGAACCCCTAAACCCAAATATGAACTCAAAAATCCTAAAGTTTAAACAAACATTCCAGATCGAGAAAAGAAAAAAAACGAAAAAGGTTCAACCTTTTTGTGTTGGATTTAGCTACCGATCTCTTCTTCTCCTTTCTGTGTTTCATTTTTGGTTTACATAACAATATTGATTTGATTTTTTTGGTTTTGTTTTTGATTGGATTTGGTTCTGGGTTTGTGATTTGATTTGATTTCGATGGTTTTTTTTGGTTCGGATGGTTTTTGATTGTGTATGATTTTGGTTTTTGAATGATGTACAATGATGATGAAGGTTTGTTGATTTTCTGGGTTTATGATTATTATTTTTATTTGTGGTGACTGGTTTTGATTCAGATGAGAAGTTGAAAGTTATTCTTTTTCTGTTTCTGCGGCTGATGAAAATTTCTCTACCCTTGGAAGCTGTGCAATAAATGTTGTATATATACTATGTCAGAACTAGGGTTTGGACAGATCAAACTTTCCCTTCTTGGACAAAAATGCCCCTAATGGGCCTGGATGAGGACAAAAACACAATCTGGACTTTTTTTTTAAAAAACTGACAAAAAAACCAAAAACGAAAAAACGAAAATAGAAATAAAAAATAAAATAATAATATATATATAATAATAATAATAATAATAAACGAATTAAATAAATAATAATAAATAAAATATAAAGAAATAAAAACAATAATAATAAAAAGAAAATAAAAACGAAACCAAATAAATGAGGTATTTTAAAATACCTCTCTGCCGAAATTTCGTCAGAAACGACAAAGAAAAAAAAAAGAAGTTTTAAAAGACGAACAAAAGCGATCTGTCAAAAAAATGGGGTATGACAATTGCACATAAATTCCAAATCATGTGTGTACACACTAAACTTTAGGTTCGATTCGTCCCCACCAGTTTAAGCAAACCGGATGCAAATGGGTTAATCGGTGAATCCCCTTCAAGATACTTTGGAAACCATGATATATATGAATTGCACACTGAAATCAAACATATAAATCAATGACAGTTTACAGAATAAAGTTTCTTTGATTCCTCTTGTGCACTAGACAAATGAAGAAATGACTTAATTAGATATTTTAGGCAGAATTTCTGACTCTTGAAATTCATGATTTTTTTATGTGTATTTTCAGTCTACCAAGTGTCTCTATTTATAGAGAAACTTATGTCAAATGATGAACGGACACAACCCTTGAACGGTTTTTAAAAATGTAAATTTAAATTTCAAATTAACCATTGCAAATATATTTAAATATATTTTGGAAATTCTCCAACATGATTTTCAAATATATTTTGGACTCTCTTCATGATTTTCAAATATATTTTGGAAATTCTCCAACATTTAATACTTCTACATTTTTATCGCTGAATTGAATCTAAGACATTTGGTTTAGTTTAAAGAGAGTCTTACCTTCCCATCGAATTACAAGGCTCTTAGGTAGTATGTTAAACTCTTTAGTTTACTATGCTTATTTGAATATTTATATTTGACACCAATGACCCTTTGAGAGTAGTCTTAAATAAGATTTGAACCAAATTAGCATCTCTCCATTTCTCAAAAGAAATGAAGAGCTCAGTTTGATGAGATAGAAACAAAGAGTAGATAATAGATCCACGAAATTAAATATCCTGCTGTTATAGTAAGGTGCTGTAACTGATCTCGGCTGTCCGATCTCTGATCGATGGCTGAGATCATTTTACATTATAAAATTGTATATTTTAAATCTAAACCTTCTTATCTCAAATCAACGGTTATGATTTGTTACAGCGTGAAACTGTGTCAAAACTTGACAGCAGTAAATCAAGATCCATAGATCCACCACTAGTTGAGTCACACAATATAAGTATACTTCTTTACCTTAGTTGACTTGTATGAAACATCCGTTCCATTTTCAAACGTGGTTCCTTTGAAAAGAGGAGACATATATCAGCGATATTCTTAGAACTTGAGATTATATTTTATCTTTTTTGGAGTGTGGACCGTAATCTGTGCGAGCACAATAAAGTTTTTTTGTGAAATATGAATTACTTCGTTGTTTTGGTGTCAAATTGGCACAATCTATTCCATCGTAAAGAAGAAGAGGCCCATGCACGATCTTATCGTCTCATCTAAGTACAATGCTTTTAGGTAGTCTAACTTTTTTTTCATTTTTTTCCCTCAAAAACATAAATATTCATTACTTCAAATTTATAGGGAATACATCAATTAAAATTATTACAAGTTATATTATTTATCAATATTTTCACAGCCGCTCCCCCCTCCTCTAAACCCTAATTTATTCTCTTTGTGTATCCACCAAAGAGGGGTGGTTTTAGGGTCAATTTTTTATGATCCAAAATCACCCCTCTAAATTGTTTTTTTTTTCTTCAATTAAATAAGTGATTATCCACATAGATTTGCTTCTTCGTTTTTTCTTTTTTCTTTTTTAAGTTTGTGGTCGTCTTGTGGCGTTTTTTGGTTTTTCATTACGGTGTTTCGTTGATTCAAATTGGCATATCTACCTCAACTCATTACAGATTTGAAGACTTAGACGTCAACGTTTCAAATCCGGGAGTATGAAGATTCCGGTGACTTTTATTTTGTCATATTTGTAGGCACTTTCATGATGTCGTTGTATGCTATTAACCTAGGTGCTGCAAATTTGTTTGTAGAGTCACATTTTTCAGTTTTTAGCAATCTTGAATTTGTAATGATCTATGTATTTTCAATTTGAATGAATGAATCCTTATATATTTTTAGTCAAAAAAAATTATTACAAGTTCAATTTCGCTAAAAACTAATAAGGATAAATCTGCGAACAAACTCACACATCCGAGTTAATAACATAAAATGGTCTAATGTCTATGACCAAACCTACAATTGATTTGACAAAATTCAAATATATGGAATAGTCATGCATTCAGATCTCCAAAGTTGACAGCGCTAAAGTCGATGAATCTATACTGAATTTGGATCGAAGTACACTTGCTCAATTGTATAGTTAATGACCATTTTATAGCCGTCTTAAATTATATTTTAACTGTGTTGTGTTAGGATTCTCTCCATAATGACCAATTGGATCACACAATCGTTAAATGTTTTTAAAAATAATATAAATTTGTTTGTGTATCTCTCTTTAGTTTATATAGAGCTCTCAATTTTTTTGTGAAATAGAGTGGATACTAATTCATTTGAACCATGTCCCAAATTTAAGGAATCAGATTTCCAACAGTTATAATAGGGGGCTGTAATTGATCTTGGCCGTCAAATTTCTAATCAGCGGCTGATTTTTTTTTTGCTTTATAATATTGTAATTAAATCTGAACCGTTCAATTTCATATCAATGGTCAAAATTGAATACAATGTAAATCTGCGTCAATAATTGACAGCAGCAAATCCAGATCCAAACTTAGGCTCAGTCTAGGGTGGGAGAGCCACATAGGTCTCCCACCATGGGAGAGTTAGAAAAATTATTTTTGGCCATTGGATGGTGAAGTTTCATGACTCATATAATACACTAACAACACTCGATTCTTTTTTAACAATAACAACACCGAATCTTGTTTTTGTTCTTTCTCATATTTTTATTCAGTCTCCTCTTAATATATCATTGATCTGAATTTTTCTTTCTCACCCAACAACCCCATTTTTGCAGCAATTGTTGACAAGAAACACCATTTTTAATCATGTGATTTTTAATTAAAGAAAGCACATAATAGGAATAATATTGACGGCGAATCTATTGCTGCAAAACAATATTTTTAGGAATGAAAAATCTGAAGTCATGATTTTGGAATAATATCACAATGAGAGGAAATGAAAAATTCTATAATGTTTTGGAAACGAAGAACATGTTGATGAACTCCGGATCTAATTACTTTATTCTTTTGTTGGTAGTTCTTAGATCCAGATCCAATATTCACTAATAAACAAGAAAGTAAAATCTGCAATTTTAATTAAAGAAAGTGAAATATTAATTCACTTATCTACTTAAAATTTGCTTAAAATCATTGAATATTTTAGAGGTTTTGCTCCATTAAAGCTCTATGTTGTTGCTGTAAAAAGAGAGAATGAAGAAGGAAGAATGGGTGAGAGAGGAGAGAAATTAAAAATGATGGAGAGAGAGTAAAAGAAATTATATCATACTGCATCATAATTGTCTCTCATCCAACGGTTCTTATAAATCACCCATGGTGGGAGACCTATCTCACTCTCCCACCCTAGAAGGAGCCCCAAACTTAAGCTCTTAAACATTATTTATACAAATAAAAATTATAAACTATATAATTCGTAAATACCATAGATATTTAAATCAACAACTAATAATTTTATTATTTTTACCGTGCGTGGTGCAGGTCATTGTGTAGTTCACTAGATGTGAGGAAAACATCGAGGAGCCACACTTTTATTACATCAAGAAACCAAAGCAAACAACAACACACATAATACATAAAAACAAAAACATATTCTTAAATCAAAGCAAACATCAACAACAACACACTTTATCTTAATCATCATTGAGGATGATGATCACACTATCACACTCACATTTAGTTCTTTTCAGATATTATGTCACGGAGGGAGGGCCAATAGTCTAAAGTGCGCTTCACCCCATTAATAATTTTGTCATTTGAAGCGCCGGGGGTAACACTGACACGCGCATAGTACTCTCCTTTGAAAAAGTAGACTTCATTAGTCTTGTGAGAAGCGAAAGCCGCTTCGATTCCATTTTCAAAGATTGTGCCACGAAAGCAAGTAAAACCATCTACAATGCTTTTGATGCCTATGAGATGGTTGGTTTCATAGTCTATACGAGCATACTTATCTCCTTTAAACAAGTAAACTTCATTACCTTTAGTTGACCTGTATGCAGCATCTATTCCGTTTTCAAACTCAGTTCCTTTGAAAAAGGGAAACATGTCCGCGATTTTCTTAGGACCTAAGATTATTTCATCTTTGTCGGAATGTGGAGCGTAGTTTATGCGAGCACAAAAGTTTTCATAAAAGATGAATGCCTCGTTGTTATCGGTGTCAAAGGCACAATCTATTCCATAATTTCCAAATATGGTATGAGCAAGTGATTTAAACCCATCACGAAGAAGAACAGGCCCATACAAAATCTTATCGTTGCTGGTTCCGGGAGCATAGTCCAATAGCACATACTTATCATTGATGAAAAAGTATGCTTCATTGTTCCTAGATGAACGAAATGCAGCATTTATGTAACCAGATTTTGTCATCTTAGGTATAGTAAGGTTAGTGATAGAAGTTTTTCTATTCAAGGAAGGTTATGTTGTGAGCAAATACAGGGAAAATGAAGGATATATATATAGATCCTTAATTTCTTCCTTCAGCGATTTTGATAAAGGAACAATATAATACATTATAAAATATATCACATGGTAAATGCCTTTGCAAATATTAATTACTTCTTCCACGATAGTGTGCTGGCACATTACAAGGGTCAAGTCCCCACGAGTTTAACTCAGTTTATAGGGATATCATATTATATATGTAAGTGTTAGGGTTTGAATCTCCAACACTTCACTTATTCGTCTTTAAGGTGGATATGCTACTTGACAAAAAATAAGTATTCCAAAAAATAATTCTTTTGCAAAAAATAAGAATTCTTTTGATTGTGAAGGACAAAAAAAAAAATCCTTATATGAGTACGACACATAATTTCTATGAAAGATGTTCTCAAAGGTTGCCACATAGAAAAATATGCTCTCACAAGTCGCCACGTATATAGATTAATAAGATTATGGTAAATGAGAGAATGTCACATATGAAAGTGATCATGAGAGAGAAACTCGTAAATATATAATAATAATAATAATGACAATAATAATTATATAGAGATATAGAGATAGATTTTTTTTGACAGTGAGATATATAGATAAAAATATGTATGAAGTTTATATTGACGGTGGTTGTTATTGTTGCTTTTTTTTTTCGCCTTTCAAATGTGCTCAATAATATGAAATGTTTTTTTTCTATAAAAAAAAAAAAAACTTAAATATAGTTTTACCCCCTATTTTGAATGAATCGGAATTTTACCCTCTATTTTAAAATCCGAAATTTTACCCTTTTATTTTATAATTCTTTGGATTTCGCCCCCATATACACTACAACAAAATCTGGGATTAGCTACGACGGAGTTTGTAGCTAATTGATAGCTATTTTAAAGTAAAACATAAAATACACAGCTAATTCACACCAAATTTGTAGGTAACTGTATTTTTTTTTTTTTTGACAACCTAACTCTATTTTATTTCGGTTCATATGCAAGAGCTTACTTTGCATTTTTTTTTTTTTTGCTTTTTTTTAAAAAAAAAAGAAACAAATATATTAATGAGTGAATTAGTCACAATGTGTGCCAAATTCACTACTCCAAATCACCAATATAAAATAAAAAATCCGCCTATACAACCTTGGTCTAAAGTATCATGGTAATAATATTAAACTATATTGTCAAGGAACAGACACCAAAAGTCAAGGAATGAAAGTGCACTACATAGGAGGCCAATACACCTAGATCTAGAGAAAACCAATACATAATAATGATGTAGGAATTCAGCCTCTGTCAACAGAAAATAAAAGCCTTGCCTCTGCTTGATACCCCTGCTAAAAATCCATCCAAAAAAGCTCAGCTTACTTTGCATTTTGATTCAATACATAAGTATCCATCCTTCGTGTCATTAAATTCATTTTTTTATAATAAGGTTACGTTTCTCGTACTTTTGGTTGGTTTAAACTATAAAATTCAACAATAGAAATATTCTCTTGTAGCTAACTCTGTTTTACTAGAAAATAGCTACCAATTAGCCACAAACACAATTGTAGTTAATCGTAGATTTTCTTGTAGTCTATATGGGAGGTAAAATCCAAATAATTATAAAATAGGGGGTAAAATTCCAAATTTTAAAATAGGGGGTAAAATACCGGATTTCAAAATGGGGGGGTAAAATTCCGATTCATTCAAAATAGGGCGGTAAAACTACATTTATGCCAAAAAAAAAAGAAATTAATTGGTCGAAAATATTAATAAAATTAATAATAAGAATTGATAATGATTGTAAAGAGAATTGATATTGTTATTAAAAATATTGAAACGTATTTAATTGTTTCCTTTTGAATGATTATTTTTGAATTAGCATTAAATTTTGATTGAGAAGGACACCAAAGAAAAAAACATTCCTTGTATGAGTACCACACAAGATCGATGTTCTCAAAGGTTGCCACATAGAAAAAGATGCTCTCACAAGATGCCACATATATTATGATAAACAAGAGAATGCCACATATAGTATAGATCACTGGTATAACTTACCCGTGCAATGCACGGGTGGTTAATGTTCAATGAAAAATATGGATTAAAATTTCAATATTTTGTGATTTTTTAGTTAGATGTAAATTAATATTATATTTAATTTACTAATTTATTTAAATATAAAAAATGATACAAATTTTAGAGATTTTAAAGATGAATGTCGGACATATTCAAGATATATTTATTATTTTGATAAATTTAATTTCTTTTAGCATATTTTTATGCTTATTTTGTTGTACGACATATACAGATGAACACGGTGAAATGTTCTTCTATATTTGTTCTTTTATTTTCGTAAAAAAAGGTCACCGTATCGGACAAAATACCAGGGTACTATTCGTGTAAGGCCTAACTCGCATATTGACATATGTACTGGGCGAGCTCCCAATTTCTATTTGGGCTCGACCCGCCCCAGAAAGTGAAAGGCCAAATATGCCTTGGGAACTGATATCTCAAGTTTAGTTTATCAGTCATGGTTAGGGGAGATGGCACAAGAAAATAGGAACACATGGAGTCACTCTATCCCCATGATCTCAACTACCTAACCCACTACTCTCATCCTATTCTCCTATATATATGTTAAACAACTATAAGCAGAGGGAGTTCTTCTAGGACATCACATACTTAGGCCAAAATACCATATAGCCATACATACCCCATAGAATCCTTGCAGGAACAGACACTAAACAAAAACTAAAATAACGATTAATATATAAAATAATGCTAGCAACACATTCTCTAATACAGACTCTTTTTTTGGCACACATTATTTTAATCGTCATATCTCGTTTAAACCTTCATTATCTTCTGGGGTATTTTCTCCCACGTCCACGTGTGAAGAAAAAAAAACTACATGTGAAAATAAAAAAGAATTATATGTCATTTGATAAGGGTTTAGGGTTTAAAAAATTTTAATATTTTTTATTTGATTATTTTAAAGTAATGTATGCAAAATAAAAACAAATTAATACATGATATTATTGATTTTAATTCTCTCTTTTTTTCGTTGCTTTCAGTTGATAGTATTCGTATTTTCCATATAATAAAATCTACAAATGTATGTCGTATCTCGTGTAAGTTATTTTTCGGTTAATACCTCCATGTAGTTTTTTTTTATAAATACCTCCGTATAGTAATTTTTTGCTTGGTACAAATCACCGTGTAATTTTCTTTTGTAGGAAAACCACCTTAAGAAAAATTACAACAAAGATACATACCTGAAATGTGATGGAAAACAACCGTAAAAACATGTATATTTGGATTTCAAGTGTTATGGTTAGGGTGTTGCTGATCTATTTGGAAAGAGCGAAATAACAGGTTGTTTGCACATAAAGAATTATCTGTTGAAACATTGGTGGAGAAAGCGAAAATTGTTTCTTGGTGGTGGCTGAAGACCTGTAAGCATGACTTTGATTATGTTTTCTACTCGTGGCAGTCTAACCCTTTAGTTTGTTTAGGAATTAGAAATTTACTTGGTTAAACCTTAAGACTTTTATTCAATTTAATGTAAGATTCAAATTCAGAATTTATATTAAACATTCATTCATATCCTTGTAAATTTTTTATCCAGTGGTCTTATGATATAACCCAGTTGGTAAATTTCGACAATATTAGAGGAAGCGAACTTCAAACCCTAGATTCTACATTTCTCTACATTGAGTTGAGCCACTAATATAACCAAGAGAACCTTCATCCCGTGTATAAAAATTTGGAAACTCCACCCATCATAAACATATAAGAAATAATGATATGTTATTAATAATAGAAATTTTGGTTTTTTTTTTAATTATTGGTTTTCGCCACAATTTAATCTGATTCGGGGGTCAATTCTGACATCAAGTGGTTCCTCCCTACCAAGTTCAGCGCCAATCACCACTGAACCTGTAACACCCAAAGTACCCTTTTATTTTATTTATAAAAATCCTCTTCAATTTATTTATTAATTGAGTGTTACATACTCAGAACAACCTGCTAATGAAATCAAATCACGAAAATCTAAATTCATTCAATGATTGAGAACTCCAAAGTCTCATAACATGGTTTAAGAAAATGAAAACACAATCCTTTTAAAATAAATAAAATAGACTAAAGGTAAATGTGGACTTTTTCCCCCAATAGGGCTTCCTAACAGAGCGACTCATTTATTGAAAGCAGGAAGGGAAGACAGCTCCTAATGCTATCTCCGGACTCTCGGCTAAGCATCATCATTACCTGAAAAGCCTACGATGGCAAGTCGTAGGGTCAAACCAGAAGAGGTGAGTAACTCAATCACAATGAATATTCGACATAATGTCTACGATAAAATTAAAGTACACATCATCTTTGGACGATTGATATCAACACATGACAAATCAACAATTTAAAAGAAACACACACGAGAAATTAACAAGGTACAAATTCAATAATATCAATACAACACAACCCATTAAAATAAAGCACAACTATAATCCGTTAATATAAAACGCTACATCATCAATTAAAATATGTGCAATGCACCTAGACTCGCTACATGCATGTGGTACCAGTAGCAACATCATTAGATTTCGGCATCATTAAGCAACATCATTAACTTCCAGCATCATTAAACAACATCATTACGACATCATTGCGACATCAATAGGACTCAACATGGACACATGAATGAAATGCATGTTTATATATATAATCGGCATCAATAAACAACACAACATCATCATTACTATAACGATCAACATCATTATAACACCATCAATAAGACAATACAGTTCAACATCATTAATAACGGCTTAAGTTTAACATCAACAATTAACAACAACGGGATCATAGCTTAGCAACTCAATTTGTAAATTTTAATTCACTCAACTCAATTAATTAACTGGTCGGGAAGCAGACAAAACATACCCAACTCAAGCAAATTAAAGTGCAGTTCTAAACTTTGGGTTTAAATAATTCAATTGCATGTTTATATTGAACTTTTATTAAAGGAACAAAACTACCAGCCAACTAAGTCATAGTTTATAAACATTAGAATGCTCTCTGTCAAATACAATTTGTAATTAGCTATGTCATAGTTAATTTTATAGGTTCCCACTTAAGCTACATACCAGACATGTGCCACGTATTGGTCGGCCATAGAAAAGAATTGAGGATATAGAAAATAGTCTCTTAAAGACTATGAGATTCTAACCAAAATCGGTACAAAAATTCAACAGTATAACAAACACGAGAATTCAATTCTTACAAGGTATAACAACAACAACACAGTAGCAATTACCGGAAGAAAAGGAGACTACACTCATACTATAAACTTTAGAAACTTAAACGAATGGTTAAACCCTCTCACCTGGATAGCAGTGAATTTCCAAGGTTGAAGATGGAGTGTTTTGCTCTACTGATAATTGTGGCAAATCCTATTTTTGTTTCTACCTTAGTCTATTTATAGTGAAAAGCTAGGTCACTTCCTCTCCAAGTAAAGGAAAATATTGTTTGATTATTAATTAGATTCCTCTACAAATTTTCTATTCACACACCTCCTCATCTCTATATCACCACTAGGCCCAATTCCACCAATCCCAATTTTTTTTCTATTATTTTACTTATTCTCACGCACCATTTAATATGCGCACCTCACGCTCCTCTTTATTTTATTTTTATCAACATCATTCTACTCATTTACTCATAAATTATTTAATTATTCAACTCACTAAATAAGTTAATAATTACCAACAATCAACACAACCACTCCTAAGAAATTTATCTTTAATTCTAAATTTGGGGCGTTACAACTCTCCCCCCCTTTAAGAATTTTCGTCCTCGAAAATTAATTACCTGAAGGATCCAACTCCGTGCCACGCAAGGCGAACACTTTCCTTGTCGTTTTCTTCGGCTTGTCACACTGAGTACTAATATACCCTGGTTCTGAACAGTTAAAACAAGTCACGGGATCACTGCACTCATTGGCAAAATGTCCTGGCTTTCCACATCTGAAACATCTCGGATTCTCTGTCTTACACTCGGCGATCTTGTGTCCAGCTTTACCACACTCGAAGCAATTAGGAGAATTGTGCCCCCCTCTCCCACGCTCATGAGTAGCCTCCTGGTTACCTCCTTGATTTGCTTTCGGCTTGTCATATGGTTTGTTGCGGTTCTGCCCTGCATTTCTCTTGTCTCCTCGAGCCTTGTAGTAACTCGAACTTGCCTTAGAGTCTTCTTCATAAATTCTGCTTTTGTTAACCAGCGTAGCAAAATTACGAATCTCTTGATAACCAAGAGCTTTCTTGATATCTGGGCGCAGACCGCCCTCAAACTTGACACACTTTGAAACTTCGGCTTCTGCTGCATTGATGTGAGGACAAAATCAGGATAATTCGTCAAACTTCTTTGCATACTCAGCTACAAACATACTTCCCTGTTCTAGCTTCAGGAACTCAATCTCCTTCTTGGTCCTTACGTCTGTTGGGAAATACGTGGCCAAGAACTCATTCTTAAAGTTGTTCCAAGTCATGAGGGTACCCGCAGCTATCATCCTCTGACGTGTATTGCCCCACCAAAAGTCAGCTTCATCAGTTAGTCGGTGGGTGGCCATCATCACTCTTTGCGCATCGGTCGCCTCCACAACTCGAAAGATCTTTTCAATCTCCTGCAACCACTTGTAGGCATCATCAGGATTGTACCCTCCGTCAAATCTGGGAGGCACTTGCTTCATGAACTGGTCCAACCTATATCCATCCCCATTCTGATTTCCTTGAACAGCCTGAGCTACGGTAACCAATGCATTTGCAATCGCCTGGTCGTTACGTCCTGCCATTTCTGCACAATAAAAAAATTAGTTACGACACGACGTGGTCCTGGTGGACCGACCTGCTCTGATACCAACTTTGTAACACCCAAAGTACCCCTTTATTTTATTTATAAAAATCCTCTTCAATTTATTTATTAATTGAGTGTTACATACTCAGAACAACCTGCTAATGAAATCAAATCACGAAAATCTAAATTCATTCAATGATTGAGAACTCCAAAGTCTCATAACATGGTTTAAGAAAATGAAAACAAAATCCTTTTAAAATAAATAAAATAGACTAAAGGTAAATGTAGAGTTTTTCCCCCAATAGGACTTCCTAACAGAGCGACTCATTTATTGAAAGCAAGAAGGGAAGACAGCTCCTAATGCTATCTCCGGACTCGCGGCTAAGCATCATCATTACCTGAAAAGCCTACGATGGCAAGTCGTAGGGTCAAACCAGAAGAGGTGAGTAACTCAATCACAATGAATATTCGACATAATGTCTACGATAAAATTAAAGTACACATCGTCTTTGGACGATTGATATCAACACATGACAAATCAACAATTTAAAAGAAACACACACGAGAAATTAACAAGGTACAAATTCAATAATATCAATACAACACAACCCATTAAAATAAAGCACAACTATAATTCGTTAATATAAAATGCTACATCATCAATTAAAATATGTGCAATGCACCTAGACTCGCTACATGCATGTGGTACGAATAGCAACATCATTAGATTTCGGCATCATTAAACAACATCATTACGACATCATTGCGGCATCAATAGGACTCAACATGGACACATGAATGACATGCATGTTTATATATATATAATCGGCATCAATAAACAACACAACATCATCATTACTATAACGATCAACATCATTATAACACCATCAATAAGCAATACAGTTCAACATCATTAATAACGGCTTAAGTTTAACATCAACAATTAACAACAACGGGATCATAGCTTAGCAACTCAATTTGTAAATTTTAATTCACTCAATTCAATTAATTAACTGGTCGGGCAGCAGACAAAACATACCCAACTCAAGCAAATTAAAGTGCAGTTCTAAACTTTGGGTTTAAATAATTCAATTGCATGTTTATATTGAACTTTTATTAAAGGAACAAAACTACCAGCCAATTAAGTCATAGTTTATAAACATTAGAATGCTCTCTGTCAAATAGAATTTGTAATTAGCTATGTCATAGTTAATTATATAGGTTCCCACTTAAGCCACATACCAGACATGTGCCACGTATTGGTCGGCCATAGAAAAGAATTGAGGATATAGAAAATAGTCTCTTAAAGACTATGAGATTCTAACCAAAATCGGTAAAAAAATTCAACAGTATAACAAACACGAGAATTCAATTCTGACAAGGTATAACAACAACAACACAGTTGCAATTACCGGAAGAAAAGGAGACTACACTCATACTATAAACTTTAGAAACTTAAACGAATGGTTAAACCCTCTCACCTGGATAGCAGTGAATTTCCAAGGTTGAAGATGGAGTGTTTTGCTCTACTGATAATTGTGGCAAATCCTATTTTTGTTTCTACCTTAGTCTATTTATAGTGAAAAGCTAGGTCACTTCTTCTCCAAGTAAAGGAAAATATTGTTTGATTATTAATTAGATTCCTCTACAAATTTTCTATTCACACACCTCCTCATATTTTTTTCTATTATTTTACTTATTCTCACGCACCATTTAATATGCGCACCTCACGCTCCTCTTTATTTTATTTTTATCAACATCATTCTACTCATTTACTCATAAATTATTTAATTATTCAACTCACTAAATAAGTTAATAATTACCAACAATCAACACAAACACTCCTAAGAAATTTATCTTTAATTCTAAATTTGGGGCGTTACAGAACCAACTAACGATTGGTTTTTTTTTTAGACAATATAAAATATAATGCTTCATCCCATTATATTCTTATATTTAAAATTTTATTCAATGTAAAATTTAATCAATTTAATGTAAGATTCAAATTCAGAATTTATATTAAATATTCATTCATACACTTGTAAAAATTTTATCCATGTGGTCCTATAAATATAGTTAAGCTGATAAACTTATAAGGAAGTTGTAGAGCCTAAAAATACAATATTTTTTGTTAGAATGCTTGTGAGACTTTTATCTAGACCTCTAAACACATTAATTAGTATTAATAGAGTGTGACTTTTATTTAAACTCTCATCAAACATATTATTTATTGTTTAGATTTTATTTAGACAGTTAACCATATATCCAAAATGAAATATTACCTATTTATTTTATTTTTTTGTCAAAAAACTTTACCTATTAATTAGTCCAAAAAAAACTCGTGGAGAAAAAATGATTTCATATTATTTGTTTTTTTCTCTTTTGACAAAAAAAATCCAAATTTGTGTTTGTTTAAAATACAAATAGGAAAAAAAATCATGGAGAAATGATTTCATATTATAATTAATTGTAATGAATTACTTTCTGTAGCTTAGATAATGTGTAGAACAAATATGAATGAAATACAAATAAAATTGAAGAAATATGGCAACCGGAAATCGAAAATGAGATATAATAGAAAGAAAATATGCAAAAATACACTTTGTTAATTTAGTGTTATTATTTCAAAACAAAACTTAAAAAGAAACATAAAAAGTATATGGGTAGTTGATTGGATATATTTTAACATACTATTTAAAAAATAATTTTTTTGATAAATAATTTAATAAATTTTAAAATAACTTAATAAATAAAATTAATTTCTTTACATAAAGCTACTACCTTTTATTATTTTTATAAATAAATAAATTGTTTCTTGGTTATTTTAAAATCTTTCTTTATTATTTAAAAGACAGAATTTTTTCTCCAAAAACAGATTTCTTAAAATAAAAAACAGGGAAAAAATTAAAAAATCCAGTTTTGTTTTGTTAAGAATATCCAGTTTTAAATTAATATAAAAAAATCAGATTTTTTTCATAAATAAAAAATAAAAGACAGAACTTTTTAAATAAAAAACAGTTTTTCAAAATTTTAAAATAAAATAATAATTTTAATATTATATTATATATTTATTATTAAATTAATATAAAAAAGAGGGGTGGCCGGCAGCCGGATAATCGGGGTCCCTCCCATAAAGTGCATTTCACCCCATAATATTGTCATTTGATGCGCCGGGGGTAACACTGCACGCATAGTACTCTCTTTTGAAAAAGTAGACTTCATTAGTCTTGTGAGAAGCAAAAGCCGTTTCGATTCCATTTTCAAAGATTGTGCCACGAAAACAAATAAACCCATCGGCAATGCCTTTGATATTTTGAATGAGACTGTTGTTTCCGTAGTTTATACAAGCATACTTATCTCCTTTAAATAAGTAAACTTCTTTACCTCTATTAGTAGACCCGTATGCAGCATCTATTCTATTTTCAAACATGTTCCTTTGAAAAAAGGAAACATGTCAGCAATTTTCTTAGGACCTAAGTTTATTTCGTCTTTGTCGGAGTGTGGAGCATAGTTTATGCGAGCACAAATGTTTTCATAAAAGGTATGCCTCGTTGTTATCGGGGTCAAAGGCACAATTTATTCCATAATTTCCAAATATGCTGTGAGCAAGTAAGTGATCTAAACCCATCGTGAAGAAGAAGAGGCCCGTACACAATCTTATCGTTGCTTGTTCCGGGAGCATAGTGTTAGCGCAGCAAAATCACAATTCACACACAACACTTTGTTTCCACACACACTTTGATTTCACAAGAATGGGGTTTTGGAATTTTGGGGAAAATTATGAAGAACACACACAGAGGGTGAGAGAGATGATAAGAGAGAAGAGAGAAATTTTATTCTTCCACAATTGGGCCAAATCAAAAATTACAATCACCAATGAATATGCATAAGCACTTATATAGAATTTGTTTGACACTTAAAAAAACTCACAAACATAGCTAGTAACTAACTAACTACCACTAACTAACAAACATTGCAGTTGCTTTACAGCTAAGCAACCACTAACAAACTAACTAACTCATAACTGCCAATAACTGTCATCTGTAAAAACAGTTATCACAGAGCCTGTGGATTTCGCCCGGCCAGAAATAGCTCGCTGGGCGAGATTACACAGATTTTGAATCTTCAAAATCTATCTTGCTTGTAGAGCAAGTAAACCACTATGAGACATGAATTATACAGATATTACAACACTCTCCCTTAATTCATGTTCTCTAATGACTTAACACACATTAGATTTCTCAATCTCACAAAAGTTTCCACTGTCACAGCCTTTGTCAACACATCTGCAACTTGTAGATCAGTTCTACAATGCTCTAGCTTGAGTTTTCCATTTCCAACTTGCTCTCTCAAGTAGTGAAATCTCAACTCAATGTGCTTGCTTCTTCCATGAGCTATAGGGTTCTTGGCTAAGTTGATTGCAGACATGTTATCCACCTTGAGTATGACTGAATCACATTTCACATTGCTTATTTCATCAATTAGATTACTAAGCCACACACCTTGACAAGCACTTAATGAAGCAGCTATGTATTCTGCTTCACAAGTGGATAGTGCCACCACTGGTTCCTTTCTTGAACACCAAGAAATTGTAGCTCCTCCATACAAAAACACATATCCAGCAGTGGATTTTCTATCATCCTTGTCACCACACCAGTTTGAATCAGTATAACCTATCAGTTCAATACTTTTCTTGTCTGGTTTATTGAACACAATGCCATAGTCCATTGTGCCTTTGATATACCTCAAGATTCTCTTTGTTGCAGACAAATGAGACATCTTAGGTTTCTCCATGTATCTACTAACTATGCCAACACTATAGGCTATGTCAGGCCTTGTGTTGCATAAGTATCTCAAAGAACCTATAAGCCTTCTATACTCAGTTGAATCTACATCTTTCTCTTCTGTTTCTCTTGACAATTGAAGTCTAGGTTCTGTTGGAGTAAGAGCTGGATTGCATTGATCCATCTAAAATCTTTTCAAAATCTCACTAGCATACTTCTTTTGATGCAGTATCAACCCTTCACTTGTTCTTTGAAATTCAATTCCTAGAAAGTATGAAATGTGACCTAGGTCAGTCATTTCAAACTCTCTCATCATGTCCACTTTGAACTCTCTGATGTGAGCTTCATTACTACCTGTAATAAGAAAATCATCCACATATAGGCATAGTATTATAGTTCCTTTCTCAGCACAATTCTTCACATACACTCCATTCTCTGTCACACATTTGCTGAAGCCAAAATCACCTAGGAACTTATCAATCCTCTTGTTCCAAGCTCTTGAAGCTTGTTTAATCCCATACAGTGCCTTATGTAGCTTGTACACCTTGAATTCATCTTCTTTACTAATGAATCCTGGAGGCTGTACCACATAAACTTCTTCATCAAGTGGACCATTTAAAAATGCACATTTCACATCCATTTGGTGCATAGACCAATTGTTGTGATGTGATAAGGCTGTCACTAACCTTATGGTTTCCATTCTTGCTACAGGGGCAAAGACTTCATTGAAATCTATCCCTTCCTTCTGTAGAAACCCTTTCACTACTAGTCTTGCTTTGTGCCTAGTTATTTCACCCTTTGGATTCAGTTTCACTTTATACACCCATTTTACTCCAATTGCTTTCTTACCATGTGGAAGATCAACTAACTCCCATGTATTGTTTCTCTCAATTGACTTAATCTCTTCATTCATGGCACTTAACCATTTTTCATCCTTGACTGCATCTTCAAAATTCACTGGTTCAGCTTCAGCATTGAATGCTAAGTGAACTAAATCACCCTCAGCATTAATCTCATTATCATTTGTGACTATGCAGTCATTGAGTCTTGCAGGCTGTGTCCTTGTTGAACTTCTTACTTCACTTTCATTTGTTTCTACTGGTGATGTGTGTACATCATCAAACATTATGCTAACTGAATCCTTCTTCTTGTTGCTATACCAGTCCCATTCTTTCATTTCATCAACAATTACATCTCTACTGATCACTATTGACTTGTTTATAGGATCGTAGAGTCTGTAACCACCAGTTAGATGATAGCCAACTAGCACCATGACTTCACTCTTGTCATGTAGTTTGCTTCTTAATTGATCAGGCACATGTCTATATGCAATAGACCCAAACACTTTCAAATGACTCACATTTGGTTGGGTTGATGATGAGGTTAAATGAGTATCTTGAGTAGTTACAACAATAGGTTTAGATAGAGATACATCACCTGATTTGTCATGATTTGAGCCTTCAGCAATCTTCTTCTCAGGCTCTTTGGTAAGTTTCTTTAGTCTGACACTAAGAGGTTCATCATCACTTTCTTCACTTTCTGAGCTTCCAACCTTGGTCTTGGTCTTTTCTTTTCTTCCTTCCTTTACAGCTTCACTCTTATATGCTTTCACTAGCCTCTTCTTCTTCTTCTTCAATTCTACCTTCTTAATCTCAAACCCTTCTCTTAGGTTATCCAGCAGTTGAATGTACTGATTGAAAATACCACTAGAAACCGTAGGTATGTCAATTTTACATGTCTTCACCAAAGAAGGTCCTGAGTAAGATTGAGGTACAAACGGATCTGAAGGTTGCACCACATGTCCTGACAACAAGTTCATGTGAGAGAGAGTATGAACAGACATTGTGGAGGCTCTGATTTCTCTTAACAAACAGTCATGACCCGCAGATTTGATTATGTCTATCACTCCACATCGATAGAAAATCTCACTGAGTATCCTTGGGTAGATGACATGTATATTAGGCTTGGCCTGATTCTGAGTGTTAAACACAGCTTTGCATAGGTGATTGAAGATGTATTTAGCCAAATTTAAATCATATTTCCTTGTGAGAAAATAGAAAAAGTGTCTATGATCCCATGACAATTGATCAGAACTTCCACTCCTTGGAAATATAGAACTCAACACAATTGATCACTCTTGGTTCTACTTTTCACATCTTTGTTGAAACTAACCCTGTGTTGCTTGGACTGTACACAATCTTCACATACTTCATTTGGTACTTGAATTTTAGGTAAACCAGACACAATACTCTTATTTGACATCATATTCAAATCTCTAAAATTCAAATGACCAAATCTATAATGTCAAGTCCAATCATCTCTTTCAATTGCAGTAGCTAAGCACATATGATTCATCACATTAAGTTCAATTTTGAAAGTTCTATTTCTTGACATAGGAGCTTTCAAAATTAACTTTCTGTTTGAATCCATCAACTTCATCATTCTATCTTCTATAACAATCTTATAATCCTTTTCAATTAACTGTCCTACACTAAGAAGATTACACTTGATACTTGGGATATAGAGTACATCATTGATGAAGGCTTGATCACCATTTTTGCTTCTAATGCACACAACACCTACACCTTCTGCATTCAGTGTGCTATCATTTGCAAATTTCACTTTGTTTCTATGGGATAGATCAAAGCTACTAAACCAATCTCTTCTCCCAGTCATATGTGTAGAACATCCAGAATCCAAGTACCATTCTTCACCACATCTTTGATCTTCTTTGGTTGTAACCATGAACATTACTGGATTCTCACTTTCATCTTGCTTAGCTACTCTTGCCTCATCATCATGTGATTCATTCTTGGACCTACACTCATCAGCAAAGTGTCCATACTTTTGACAATTGTAACATTGCACATTACTCTTGTCAAATCCTTTGTATCCATTGAAACCACCTCTACCACCTCTTCCACCTCTTCCTCCTCTGTGATTTCCATTAAAACCACCTCTTCCACCATTCTTTTGATTTGGATTTCCACTTTCTTGGTTATCTTTAGCATTAGATCCTTGGTATCCACCTCTTCCTCTGTTCCCTGACCACTTTCCCTTTCCTCTCTTGGCTTGATTATTGTTTGCTTGAAGAGCAACTTCATTCTTGCCCTTTTCTAACCTTTCATTCAATTTTTGTTCAGAAGCTTCCAAAACTCCTTGTATCTCTTCAACTGTTGTGCTTGATAGATCTTTGGATTCTTCTATGGCTATGTCAAATCTTGGTGTGAGAGATCTCAAAATCTTCTCCACCACAGATTGATCATTCATTGTTTCCCCACAACCCTTCATTAGATTCACTAATTTGGTAACTCTTGTAACAAAGTCACCTACACTTTCTTTCTCTTCCATTTGTAACAATTCAAATTGTCTTTTGTAAGTTTGTAACCTTACCTTCTTGACTTTGGTTGCACCACCATAAGATTTCTCAAGATTATCCCATGCTTCCTTGGATGATATAGCATCACCAACTCTTTCAAAATTATCTGGACTTACACATTGATGAATGATGAAGAGAGCTTTGTAGTCTTTCTTCTTCAATTCTTTGAATGTGGCTTTCTCTACATCACTTGAAGCATCAGTGATTGGTTCCACTCCACTTTGCACAAGATCTCACACATCTTGAAACCCAAACACTACCTTCATCTGTTTGCACCACATATCATAATTCTTCCCATTCAAGATTGGAAGATTTCCAGGGAAAGCACCATTTCCATATGTACCCATTGGAACTGAAGGACTTGAAGCAGCCATTGTTGAATGCTTCAAGAACCAGGCTCTTGATGCCAGTTGTTAGCGCAGCAAAATCACAATTCACACACAACACTTTGTTTCCACACACACTTTGATTTCACAAGAATGGGGTTTTGGAATTTTGGGGAAAATTATGAAGAACACACACACAGAGGGTGAGAGAGATGATAAGAGAGAAGAGAGAAATTTTATTCTTCCACAATTGGGCCAAATAAAAAATTACAATCACTAATGAATATGCATAAACACTTATATAGAATTTGCTTGACACTTAAGCAAACTCACAAACATAGCTAGTAACTAACTAACTACCACTAACTAACAAACATTGCAGTTGCTTTACAGCTAAACAACCACTAACAAACTAACTAACTCATAACTGCCAATAACTGTCATCTGTAAAAACAGTTATCACAGAGCCCGTGGATTTCGCCGACCAGAAATAGCTCGCTGGACGAGATTACACAGATTTTGAATCTTCAAAATCTGTCTTGCTTGTAGAGCAAGTAAACCACTATGAGACATGAATTATACACATATTACAACACATAGTCCAATAGCACGTACTTATCATTAATGAAAATGTAAGCTTCATTGCACCTTGATGAACGAAATGCAGCATCATTGACACCGGATTTCTTCATCTTAGGTATAGTTAATTAGGTTATATATGTTAGGTTTTTTGGGTCACAAATGTAATATTACATATGTTAGAATTTTTGGCTAAAAGCATAAATATCATGAAAGGTAATTACTGTGTAGATACGATAAGTCAATATCTACTTTGATGAGGGGCCAAATTAGAATTTTGAAAACTAAGAAATAACCCTAAGGTTATTTATAGGGGTTATGGTCCCAATTGTAGACTAACGTGAAAACGGCGGCTCATAAGGTTTTCTCTTCATCTCCATCAGAGGAGATTCAAGCAGCCCGTAAAGAACTCTACAGTTGGAAGATCACATACCCGGTGACCTTTAATCTGTTGTCTATCGCAAATTCAGGTACGCTTCCGCTTATTGGTATTTCTGAACTATTCTTTATGGTTTTTTGGAATGGTAAACAATATTTATACCGTTCATAGACAATTTTCTATATGGCATCATGATTTCACTCATGTAACAATAAAGTCATTTGGGCATGTTCAATTTTTTTTTTAAGGCTGGAGTTGAGAATCAACTCGACTAAAGAATCAAAAGTGTTAAGTTTAACCATGGTGGTGAATACAATGGTAAATTTAACAATTCAGGTGAACAATGTCCAATATTTTTTTTTTTCTCAATTAAAACTGCATCATATGTCCTTAATGGGGTTCCAACTATAGCAGCTACAAAACCTCCTTACAAACTTTGGATAGACAAAAGTCTTGTATAAAGCGTTTGCAAGTTTGAGGTTGTTCAGTTAAAAACAGGGCCTTATAAGTCAAATGAAAATAAACTGAACTTCAGGACCATAAGTTGCTATTTTCTGAGATACTTTAAAGGATCTAGGGTACAGGTTTTATGATCCCACAATTAAGTTTGATTTTTTGAATCAGGAAATGGCAGTTCTTTGAGGATGTCGAGTTTGCAGGGGGAGATATGGTTATTTACTCCCCATACAAGAAATTGTTTCAGAAGAACAAACTCTTACACCTCAAGAACATATGTCTTTCAGGAGATCCATGAGAGAAAAATAGAAATACAATACCAGATGACTATATTGTATCTCTTCAGGGACATGAGGTTAACATTGGAATGATAGATGATGATCTGATCAAATTTCATCAAGCAATGGAAAGTTCTAACACTCAAAGGTGGATCGATGCCATGAATAAAGTGATAAAGTCCATAAATGACAATGACATTTGGGATCTTTTCTCATTTCCATAAGGTGCGAAAATCATTGGTCTTAAATAAAAATTTAAGACCAAGAGGGATTCGAAAGGCAGTGTAGAGAGGTAAAAAGCTCGTCTTGTCACAAAGGGATTTACATATAAAGAAGGCATTGATTATAAAGAGACTTTCTTTTCGGTTTCTTCGAAAGATTCTTTTAGGACCATAATGGCATTGGTGACACATTTAGAACTTGAGCTACATCTGATGGATCTAAAGACAAACGTTTCTAAATGGTAACATTGATGAAACAATGTATAAGGTGCAACCAGAAACTTTTGTTTCAAAATATTCAAAGTATATGGTTTGCAAATTTGAGAAATCCATCTATGAACTCAAGCAAGCATCTCAACTATGGTATTTCAAAAAATTTCAAGTGATCATCTCATTTGGCTTTGAGGTGAATTTGGTTGATGATTGTATATACTATGAGTTCTGTGTGAGCAAATATATTTTCTTGGTATTATATGTCGATGACAAGACAGTAAACCATATGATAATCATGTGGTTAAGGGAGACAAGTTTAGTCTCAATCAGTGCCATATGAATAACTCTAATGTAAGTCCAGATTGTACATGTTTGGTTATTGTGTATATTTCTGAGATGTTCGTAAAGTATTAAGTAGTTTAAAATTAGACCATTTGAAAGCAGTCAAATGGATCATACAGTAATTAAAGAGAACTAAAGAACACATGCTCATATATTGGAGGTCAGATCAACTTGAGATCATTTGGTATACTGACTCCAATTTTGTTGGATGCAAATGTAACTTATTATGAGGCATCCAATTATAGAACTTGGTCACGAGGCTGCACATAGTGGATAAGACATTAAAATACCACTAAAGTTATTTGTGACAATAAACTAGTAGTTATATTTTAAGTAACAATAGGAACTAGACGAATTCTGGCATATAGAGATCTAGTTCCTTGTTGTTAAAGATTAAGTTCAGAGTGAACGGTTGTCTATAGAGCATATAGGTACAAACTCCATATTTGTGGATCTGCTTACTAAAGTTTTCCACCCAAAAGGCTTCATGAGCATATTGCTCGTATGAGTGTCAAGTCATTAAGTGATATTCAATTATAGTGGGAGTTTGTTATTTTTAATGCTCTTATGATATAGACAAACTTCAGTTCAAGTAAGACTTAAGAATATTTTCTGCAGAAATAAAGTTTTGGTATTTTTACACTCTGACTTTGGTTAACGTTTAATCTCACTAAGGATTGAGGAGGACCAGTTGAAAATTGACATGTACAGACCAACTTCGTGTGATTTTCATTGCTACACATTTCATGATGGATCTATGTCATTTAGTTGTGTCCCTATTGGTGATCATTGATGGGTTTAGTTATGATTAATATAACGAAAATCACCTTGGTTCTATATATTGGCATGACTAATGGACGAGATAATTTGGATATGCTTAAGGAATATAATGGCGAATTTTGAGCTCATAAAGTCTAGCACAAGGGTATAATTACATATGTGACCAGTGGGAGATTGTTAGGATTTTTGGGTCACAAATGTAATATTACATATGTTAGGGTCATTATGTAATTAGCCAAAGTTGCAGTGGTCTAATAAATAATAAGTCTATGGTTAAAAGCATAAATATCATGAAAGATAATTACTGTGTAGATACGATAAGTCAATATCTACTCTGATGAGGGGCCAAATTAGAATATTGAAAATTAAGAAATAACCCTAAGGTTATTTATAGGGGTTATGGTCCCCAATTGTAGACTAACGTGAAAACGGCGGCTCATAAGGTTTTCTTTTCATCCCCATCAGAGGAGATTCAAGCAGCCCGTAAAGAACTCTACAGTTGGAAGATCACATACCCGGTGACCTTTAATCCGTTGCCTATCGCAAATTCAGGTACGCTTCCGCTTATGATTATCACTAAGTTATTTCTTGATGATTAACATGATTGATTCTAGGGTTTAAAGAAAACTTAAATTTAACAATATATAGATAGACACACAATGATGACAACATATTAGTATTCCTCCAACATTAGATGACTTTGCATATATCCCTCTCCATCCAGTATCGTATTTGTGTAGATTCTATTTTGAATTTAATTTATATACACCGTGAGTGTAAAGTTATTTTACACATACGTTCAATAATATACCAATACGTTATGTATTGTGTTTAAAAACACATGATATGTTACATTCATTAAATGACATGGCAACACATCATTGGATGCATGTGTAAAAAAGTTTTACATTGACAGTGCACAACAATTAAATTCTTCTATTTTATTCCTTATTTTCATATATTTATTCTTTTAATTTGGAAAAAATATTGATTTATCAAAACAATCGTGTTTGCTCCAATAATAATAATTTTATTACATTTTATGTAGACTTAATGTTTGCTCCAGTAATAATTTTATATTATATTTTATGTAGATATATTATAAAAATGGTCTCTATAAATGTGTGACTCTAATTTTGATCCTATAAAAAATGATCTTTATTAAAATAACTTGATTTTGCAAGATCTAAAATTCAAAAGGCACGGATTAAATCATTGGGCCCAAGTGATTAATGAGCTTTACCAAAGGACGAATCGTTCGGGATGAAATAATTTCTTGGCCAGACTTTATTTACCTTGCGGCCGAATTTTGGATTACTAAGGTCCCTTACCTTAGGAATCAGAGAGTTATAAAGCAAAAAAATAATTCAAAAGACAACTGATTAAAAAAAAGATTCAAAAAACGATTACAGTGTCAAAGATACTACTCCCTCTCTTTGTTCTCTGCCTAAAAAGGTTATCCCATATAATTGATATGGAACTTTTTAATGCCGAAAGTTGTAATCTAATTAACTAAATAGAATGGGACACAAAATTAATACATATCTCATCTTTAGCATAAGATATATCCTTCTCAAGTTCTTAACATTACTAAATGATCTGACTCTTTTTGTTTAAGAATTAGGTTGTCTCTGCAAAACTTGCGAAATCAAACAGGTGCACTACTATCTTTGATGTGACGTACAAACTTCTAAAGTTAGCTCTGATTTTGCCCCTGGCAATTGTTGAACGTGTTTTCTCAGCGATAAAATATGTGAAGAGTCGACTATGCAGTAACAGTGACGGTGCTCGGACTCTTGTTTAGTGGTGCAAATTTTAATTAATATTTTTATAATTAAAAAAATTATATATATATATTATCAAAAAAATTACATATGTGTTTTATAAGTGTCAGCTACACGGTTTCATATTTTTAAATTGCTGAATAACCAACTTAATATTTATTTATATTGTTGAACAAATCTCTTTAAACATAAACATTAATTATAAAAAAAATAAAAATAAGTATTGATAAGAAATCCAACTATAAAACAAGGCATGAGTATTGTATGGTAACAACAAAGATACAAAATCTTATTGTAAGTTTTCTCATTGCTCGATGTTGATCAATTTTTTCTATCTATCACTTGAGCAGACACAAACCAATAACGAACACAAAAATTGGCTTCATGAAAACACTTACTAAATGCCCGAAATTGAAACTAATTTCTCGATAACTTAACTAGAAATTAACCATAAAACATAAATCCAAATATGCATTTGGACCAAATTACAAACCATAAACAAGCAACTAACAAAGCACACAAATATGTTATTAGAAACCCCAATTGAATAATCAATCAACCAATTTATCACTATTGAAGTTATATAAAAAATCCAAAATTTTAAAACGCTAAACCGTATATTTTTTTATTGATTACCTAAGTGTTTTTTCAAGGATGTTGGAGAAATTATCACTATTGCACATAGTTGGTTTGTTGTTTTGTTTGAAAGATTTTAATTTTACAGAGAAGTTGGAGAAAAAATGAGACCAATGAAAAGTGTTTTGGATCTTTGAGTAAGCGGTGCAAAACAAAAAAATTAGGGGGTGCAAAGTGCAAAAAACATAGAGGTATTAGTGAAAATTTTTAAATTCCATAGGGTGCACCTACACCCCTCACCACTACACATCACTGCCAGTGTGTAGTAAGATGGGTTATCAATGACATGATTGACGTCAATTCAATATGAGTTACATCTTTTATTCTGTTTTTTTAGTAACCAATTGTTATATACTAATTCATTATTGTTATTATAAAAGTGAAGATGATCGTTAACTTATACTTTTAAATAACGACATATGTTATCACATAAATTTTAAATATTTTTAAATATCGATCTATAAAGGTGGTCCATATTAAAATTTAGGCTTAAATGACATTTTCGTCCTTGTATGTACGCACTTTTTTGGTTTTAGTCTCTGTATCGTTTTTTGTTTTAAAAAGGTCCCTGAATGTGCAAATCTTGTTCCTGTATCGTTTTTTGTCAAGGTCCCTGTATCGTCCTTGTTGATTGTTCGTAGCTAATTGGCTACCAATTAGCTACCAATGCTTACGAGAGGGACAAAAATCAACCCGTTTTACACATTCAGGGATCTTTTTAAAATAAAAAACGATATAAGAATTAAAACAAAAAAAACACATACATAGCGACAAAAATGTTATTTAAGTCTAAAATTTATCGTAATGTCCCTGAGTTATTTCTACTCAAACGTTGTCAAGGTGGATAAAAGATTGCTTTTTATCCATAAGAACTAAAGTGTGTGGCTTCATCACAGGTGTAGATGAATTCTTACTTTTGATTATACGACTGATATAATTTATTTTTAATGGAAAATTATATTATGTATATATAAATTATATAAATAGATAATAAAAAAGGTACGAGATACAAACAAGTCCACAAAGAGGGGTGGTAGGTACAAGAAGCACTAAAAACCTCAAACAAAAATTATGAAGAGTACAAAAAGCTCCTACATAAAAAACGGATTTAGATTCTCTACATTTAAAACTCCTACATTCACCTACATTCATAGGCATTTAGTGTAAAAGTATTAGGAAAGAGAATGGAGAGAGCTAACATGGTAGGTGGTAATGACAAATTTAACCTTAAAATCATTATATATATAAAAGTAGTTAAGTCTCCAAGTAACCATAATTTAACCATACTAAAACCCTAATTTAATTATTAAAAAATGATAAAAAATATCCTCAGCGGGAGTTGAACTTATAATCTTTTTGTAAAGACTTCATATATTAGCCACTATGACATATCAATCAATTTGGAATATTTTTGTAAGCAACATGTATTGAATATGCAATCCAATCAATTTTTTCTGTAATATATGTTCAATTTTTTTTTGTAGAAATCAAACACATGACGTGTCACAACAATATATAATTTAATATTTTTAGGTGCTATGCAAATATTTAATTTTCTTATTGTAACATTCCTAATTTCATTTACTAGTACTATATACTATTAAGAGTATTTGTCTAAAAATATCACATGTCTAGAGCTAGTATTAAGTTATGAGTCTCATGAGGTGTAGTTGTTACCTAGTGTGTGTAGGAGATGTGTGTGTGTCATTCTTAGGAAAAGACATGGTCAAGTAATTGACATGTGCCCACTTGAGAGGTATGACTCACAAGCCACTAGACCACCACACCTCAACCTTGTCTTTGGATTTGTCTAGGAAACAAAACAAAGTAACCCATCTATGCTCTCTTCTCTCCAACGTACAAACACACAAACAAACCCACAAATGTAACACCCAAAGTACCCCTTTATTTTATTTATAAAAATCCTCTTCAATTTATTTATTAATTGAGTGTTACATACTCAGAACAACCTGCTAATGAAATCAAATCACGAAAATCTAAATTCATTCAATGATTGAGAACTCCAAAGTCTCATAACATGGTTTAAGAAAATGAAAACACAATCCTTTTAAAAAAAATAAAATAGACTAAAGGTAAATGTAGAGTTTTTCCCCCAATAGGACTTCCTAACAGAGCGACACATTTATTGAAAGCAGGAAGGGAAGACAGCTCCTAATGCTATCTCCGGACTCTCGGTTAAGCATCATCATTACCTGAAAAGCCTACGATGGCAAGTCGTAGGGTCAAACCAGAAAAGGTGAGTAACTCAATCACAATGAATATTCGACATAATGTCTACGATAAAATTAAAGTACACAACGTCTTTGGACGATTGATATCAACACATGACAAATCAACAATTTAAAAGAAACACACACGAGAAATTAACAAGGTACAAATTCAATAATATCAATACAACACAACCCATTAAAATAAAGCACAACTATAATCCGTTAATATAAAACGCAACATCATCAATTAAAATATGTGCAATGCACCTAGACTCGCTACATGCATGTGCTACCAATAGCAATATCATTAGATTTCGGCATCATTAAGCAACATCATTAACTTCCAGCATCATTAAACAACATCATTACGACATCATTGCGGCATCAATAGGACTCAACATGGACACATGAATGAAATGCATGTTTATATATATAGTCGGCATCAATAAACAACACAACATCATCATTACTATAACGATCAACATCATTATAACACCACCAATAAGACAATACAATTCAACATCATTAATAACGGCTTAAGTTTAACATCAACAATTAACAACAACGGGATCATAGCTTAGCAACTCAATTTGTAAATTTTAATTCACTCAACTCAATTAATTAACTGGTCGGGCAGCAGGCAAAACATACCCAACTCAAGCAAATTAAAGTGCAGTTCTAAACTTTGGGTTTAAATAATTCAATTGCATGTTTATATTGAACTTTTATTAAAGGAACAAAACTACCAGCCAACTAAGTCATAGTTTATAAACATTAGAATGCTCTCTGTCAAATAGAATTTGTAATTAGCTATGTCATAGTTAATTATATAGGTTCCCACTTAAGCCACATACCAGACATGTGCCACGTATTGGTCGGCCATAGAAAAGAATTGAGGATTGTCATACCCCATTTTTTGACCGATCGATTTTGTTCGGCGTTTAAAACCTTTTTGCCCTCTTTGTCATTTCTGACGAAATTTCGGCAGAGAGGTATTTTAAAATACCTCATTTGTTGTTTCTTTTATATTTATTCTTTTTTTTCTATTATTATTATTATTGTTGATTATTTTTATCATTATTTATTATTATTATTATCTTTTTTTTTTAATTTAATTTTATTTATTTATTTATTTTATTTCCTTTTTATTTTCTGTTTTTTTTATTTATTTTCGTTTTTATATTTAATTAATTTAATTATTTTTTTTTTTATTTTTTTTTTTATTTTGTCCTTTTTCTGATTAAAAAATCAGAAAATTGAAAGTCAACTTTCTCCAACAAGCAAAGGGACATTTTTTCTGCAGAAAGCAGAAGGGCAGTGTACCTGTTTGTCCAAATTCAGATCTTTGTTCCCTCTTTTATTTTATTTTTAAAACCCTAAGATTTGTATATAGTAAACCGAACCATTAGTGAACAGGACACGAAAAATTTGCTCAGCAGCAGCAGCCAAACAAACCCTAATCTTTTCTAAATCTGAGAAAACCATCAAAAAAAAATCCAGACCCAAAAACACAAAAACCAGAACCCAAAAATCAAAGAAAAAAAATTATAAACAGAAAATATCACCTTCATCAACCCAGATCCAATCCGAAACCAAAATCAAAACGAAATCCAAATAAAAAAACGATCTCAGATTCAAACCGTCAAAATCCAAACCAAAATCTTCATCATTTAAAAAACCAGAATCATTCAAAAAAAAATAATACCATCTGTTCATCATCATCTTCAAAACCACAAAACCGAATCAAAACCTCCATTAAACCATAAACGAACCAAAAAACATCAGGATCAAATCGAACACAAAACGAAACAGAAATAAGAAGGAGAAGAAGAAGACGAATCGGTTTAACAAAAAACCAAAAGGTTGTTTTTTTTTTCGTTTTTTTCTTTTCTCGATCTAGAACTGTTGAGTAGGATTTAGATTTTTTGGGGTTTATATTTGTGTTTAGAATAAAGAATAGAAGGATTTGGTCGGAAAAAGTTTTGATTTCGGGGGTTTTTGGCCGGCGGAGCCACCGCCGGAATCGCTCCGGCACGGCGAGCTCTCGCCGGAAACGATGAAGATTCATCGTGTTCTTCAAGGATGAAGAACAGGAGAGAGAGAGAGAGCAGAGACAGAGAGAGGATCGGTGAGAAGAGAGAGATTTATTTCCAAAAATGTGTTTTTGTGAAGGAGAGGAGTATTTATACTCCAACGATTCTGTGGGTGCTAGTCTATGGCCATAACATGCACCAGCGCGCTATTAACCCTCTGATTTTGATCAAGCGCCCCAGATTTAATCTGGCCGGGATCAGATCAGGGTCGTCTGATTTAATCAGACGTCCCTGATTTAATCCCCTTTCTATTACACGCAGATGGGCCTGTTTGGACTGGGCTTTGATGTTTTGCTGCTATTAGCACCCCCTGTTTATTTCGTTTTCATGTTCATACCCCTCCTGTTTTTATTTTATTTTTATTTTTTTAGCTTATAAGATAAGTGCTTTTGGCATAAGCTATTTTAGCTCTTATTTTTAGCCAATCAAGCATGATGTTGAGGCTTATTTTATTTTCCTATTTATTTGATATATAAAAGTTGTTAATATTACTTTATGTCTTTATTTATTTTTAGCTAATTTTATTTTTTAAGCTTATGAGATAAGTGCTTTTGGCATAAGCTATTTTAGCTTTTTTTAGCCTCGTAAAGCATGATGTCGATGTTTATTTTCATTGTCTTAGTGTCGTATTTATTTATTTATGCTATTTATCCATTGCACATCATATTTATTTCCTTACATCGATTTATTCATCATTTTTTTTACCTTTATTTTGTTATCGTAATATTGAGTACTTATCGCTTATTAATTGCCTTTTATTTTTGCTCTTGAATTTAGGATGTAATTAGGTCAAGTGTAAATTCTAAATAAAAGTGCATAGCATACCCCATCTCTTGCATCATTTCATATTTATTTTCTTGCAAAAAATTTTAGAGTGTGATTACGCCAATGTACTCATAAATGAAAAATCGCATCTCATGCATATTTATTTATCGCTTTCCGCAAAACGTTAGCATATTTAATTCCGAGGGAAAAGGCACCGTTTTGATCAAAATATCATTACGGATTGTCTTCGTGCTTAATTTGCTTATTGCGACGTTATCATTCTTTTAGCGCTACCTTTTTATTTTGGAACCCAACATTCTAATTGAAATAATTAGTCATTTTATTCTCAAAAATGAGGTCAACACCTCTTCAAAAATAATTAGCCGCTTTATTCTCAAAAATGAGGTCAAAACCTCTTCCAAAAAATGTCAAAACAATTCATTTTCAAACATCATCAAGCATCAAAAATATTTTGTCATCAAGCATTTTTCAAAACTTTGGACTTTAAACCAAACGTTTCTTTTTATCGCGAAAACCTTGGATTTTAACCCAAGAGTCGTTTTATCGCAAAACTTGGATTTTAAACCATGTGCCTTGGACTTTAAACCAATGGCTTCTTTTATCGCTAAAACCTTGGACTTTAACCCAAGTGCCCTTTTTTCTTGCCTAAAAACCTTGGATTTTAAACCAAGTGCATTTTCTTCATTCATACATTTTTTTATCATGCATAAGCCTTGGATTTTAAACCAAGTGTCTTTTATCACTCAAAACATTTTCTCAACAAACCTTGGATTTTAAACCAAGTGTCCGCGTCTTATTTTCATAATCAAACTTAAATCAATTTAACCATATAGACTTTTTCACAAATTAACATCAATCAAACTCACATTTTGCCACTTTTGGCTTTTGGTCTTTAAAACCATTTTCAAAACCTTAAAATCAAAACAAACCAATTTACTCGTAACTTTTACCCCGAACTACGGTGGTTTGATCCCTCGGGTACGTAGGCATGAGACTTGTCTCTCCAATCAATAAAATCAACAAAAACATTTTTCCTTTTCCATCACTTTAAACTTCTTTTTTATCATCACTTTAATTCTCACACTTATACATTTTTACAAGCAAATAAAATAAAGCGCATAGATAGAATAAAAACAAGAGGTTCCTATAGAGTACTATAGATACTTAGGGTGCTAGTACCTTCCCTTCGTATAACCAACCCCCGAACCTTGTTCTCTAAAAAAATAGGGTTTTTTCGAACTTTTTCCCTTTCCCTCGGATAAATTAAAGATCGGTGGTGGAATACTAAATTGCGATTCGAAGTTAATTAAATAACTCGATATCCAAAAATCACCGCGACAGAAATGGCAACTTCACTGGGGACAACCAAGCGGGTTGAACCTAACTTGTTTTATTTTCTATCTTCGCGCTTTTATTCTTGTAATTGTAAATATTTGTATATATATTTGGGTTTGCTCTGAGTGGTGAGATAAGTTCTAACCCGGGCTTGAGTGACACAATAAGATAGGATGGGGTGAAATCATAGTGACATGTCCAGAGTAGTCTGGATTATGAAGCACATGTGATATGATCCCGCTCGGTGGAGGCCTCACGACGGTAGTACTCGTTGTCATGAAAAGTCATGATGATGGTATTATTTTCAATGTGAGTGTCCGGCGAAGCCGAGAACCTTTAGAATCACCTTTAACCCATCTTGGCCTTTCTTAGGACGTAGTGCGGTGGCTAAATCAAGAGTAGTCTTGAGATTAGTCGTCACGCGAAACTACACTCAAACGAGATTATCCCGTGGATGTTATCGGAACGAGAGTAGTCCCGTAACCCGGTAATGTCCATGAGACGGTCAATGACTTTGGGAACTTTGTAGAACACGTGATGCAGGTACAAGTAAACCCTAGTACTTACCATATGGGAGGGCTTTTACCCTTAACACCATCATTATGTATCCCAACTTTCCAGTTGTGTTATGAATCATTGTAACATAATCATGCATCCATGCATTCATTTCATCATAAGAAATTTTTTTTTTTTTTTTTTTCGAAGGACCTAAGAGAGTTATTTTGTAAACATTACAGATTATGGACCTAAAGAAAAGGAACACTAAGAAGTACAGTTTCAAGGAACCGGATCTTTCCCGGCTAAGAGAGCTAGGAGCTCTAGTTCCATTCCCCGAAGATTTCCAAAAGCGATATGGGAAGCTTTTGAGTATCCTCAATACAAATGTGGAAGAGGGAATTCTTAATACACTCGTCCAGTTCTATGATCCAATTTACCACTGCTTTACTTTTGTCGATTATCAGTTGGTTCCTACTCTAGAGGAATATTCTTATTGGGTTGGTTTGCCGATCTCCGAGATGGTAGCTTATACCGGTTTAGAAGAATTTCCTGCACCTTCAGTTATTGCAAATGCTCTTCATTTGAAGACTTCAGACATAGTCTCCAGCCGCACTAAAAAGGCGGGTTTTCAAGGATTGACTTCTAATTTCTTATTCGGAAGGGCGTTTGTGTTTGCCAAAAATGGAGATGTGGCCGCTTTCGAAACTATCCTCGCTCTACTCATCTATGGGTTAGTACTATTCCCCAATATTGACAGTTTTGTTGATAATAGTGCCATCCAAATCTTCTTGGGAGGGAATCCCGTTCCGACCTTACTTACGGACTAGACACTTCAAGGAGAATCCAGAAAAGCTCCGTTGGGCCCAAAGGATTATGCCTCTCACTTCATCCGATATAGTTTGGTACGATGCGACTTATGATGTTGGGGTGATTATTGATGGTTGTGGGGAGTTCTCCAATGTGCCTCTTCTTGGCACACGAGGAGGAATCAGTTACAACCCTACTCTTGCTAGACGGCAGTTCGGATACCCCATGAGAGATAGGCCTAAAAGCATTTTATTAACCGGCATATTCTATCTCAACGAAGAAGGAAGTCAACACATGAGAGAAAGTTTTGCTCGGGCTTGGCATAATGTCCATAGAAAAGGAAAGGATCAGTTAGGGAAGAAGCTTGGAATTGTCTCCGAAGACTACACTAAATGGGTAATAAGTAGAGCTATAGAGCGCGGGATGCCTTATAGTTTCGAGAAGTCATCTTCTGTTGATGCGTCTTAATTCTTCTACCACACCTCCTTCAGTTATCCCATTCAAGACCATAGATGAATTCCAGGAACTTTTGACAAAGTTGAGACTTGAGAAGGATGCGTGGGAGAGAAAATTCCGAGAGTCTGAGCATGAGAACAAGGAGTTGAAAGAGAAGTTGAAAGAACGAGAGAAGGTGCTCTCTCTACAAAGTGGTTTGTTAGCTGAGAAGGAAAATTTGATCAGGGTCAAGGATGCTTTATTGAGACAGGATAGCAAGAGGAAGAAGAGGCAAGGGGATTTATTTTCCCCCGGCTTCAATTCAGACTTAGATGACGCAACGACTTCAAGAGTTCGGACTTATTAGATTTGATTTTATGTATTTGTGTTATTTTTATTTGAAAAGCCGGTTGTAACCTTTGAGTTATTAATGTAACTTTTATTTCTCGTAATGTTCACAAAATTATTATCTTAAAGTCCTTCGGAAAAAAATCTCGCATATTTTAACACAACATATTCATGCATCATATCACATTCATAAGTTTCAAAAAAATCGAGTCTCATATTCTTTCTCTCCTCTCTGTCCCAGTTAAAGTGGCCCGACGACCACGCCCACAGCCATCTCGCACGTACAACACTCGAGCAAACAGGAAAAAGAGAATGGACCAAGTTGAACAAGAGAACGTTGAGCTACATGGAGAAGTAACAACGCTCCGGGCTGAAGTAGAAAAGCTAACCGCCATGGTGACATCATTGGTGGCTGCGCAGAATCAGCCACTAACCCCTCCTCCTCAAGCTACAGTCATTTCTGAAATCGTCTCTGCCCCGGTTCCAGTAGTACCCGTCAACGCACATCAGCATGTTATGCCCGAAGGTTATCCTTGGGGCATGCCTATGAATTTTAATGAAGGGCTTCGACCCCAAGTTCCCGAGGTCCCTACTCCTACTTTGCCACATGCTACTGTTGTTCCCCAACCTGGGACGACTCTTCCTCAAGTTACTATGTGTGTCCCTCAGTCAACAATGACCATTCCAGCTTCCGTAGCTCACACCGTTTCTTATGTGAGCGAACAAGTCTATCAAGCGGAGGATCCAGAGACTTATGGCCGTATGGATAATCTTCAGGATCAGTTTGATAAGATGCAGCTCGAGATTAAGGCCCTTCGTGGGAAGGATTTGTTCGGCAAAAACGCCCATGACCTTTGCTTGGTACCAAACGTTAGGATCCCACCTAAGTTTAAGGTCCCCGAGTTTGAGAAGTACAAAGGAAATTCCTGCCCTCAGAGCCATTTGGTAATGTACGCCCGAAAGATGTCCACTCAAACAGACAACCATCAGTTACTAGTCCACTACTTTCAGGATAGCTTGACAGGTGCCGCTTTGAAGTGGTACATGGGCTTAGATGGTGCCAAGATCCAAACATTCAATGATTTGGGCGAAGCTTTTGTCCGTCAATACAAATACAATCTAGACATGGCTCCAGATAGAGATCAACTTCGAGGTATGTCTCAAAAAGATAAAGAGAGTTTCAAAGAATACGCTCAGCGATGGAGAGAGATTGCCGCTCAGATTTGTCCACCACTAGAAGAAAAAGAAATGACCAAGATTTTTCTAAATACTCTTGATTCATTTTACTATGAACGAATGATTGCTAGTGCACCCAGTGATTTCACTGAGATGGTAAACATGGGGATGCGACTTGAAGAAGGGGTCCGACAAGGACGATTGGTCAGAGAAAGTGTTCCGGTCAACAGTACGAAAAGGTTTGGGAGTAACTTTGCAAGGAGAAAGGAGTCAGAAGTAAGTATGGTGGCCCATGGACAGCATCAACGACCGTATATGGGTTACCAACACGTTGCAGCTGTCTCACCAGTGCCTCAAAACCCGCCTTACCAGCCACAAATGACCCAAAGACCACCTTCGCACTATCCACCACTTTATCAACAAACATATCCTCAACAACCATACCCACAACAACCACAAATTCGACCACAAACTCCCCAACAACCCTACAATTATCCCAATCGCACCCAGAGAAATCCATCATTTGACCCCATACCCATGAAATATGTCGACCTACTTCCCGCCTTACTCGCAAAAATTTTGTCCAGACGAGACCACCTCCACCTGCGCCAACAGTACTACCTACTTGGTACCGTAGTGACCTAACTTGTGCCTTCCATCAAGGGGCCCCTGGCCATGATGTAGAACGTTGCTACGCTTTCAAAAAAGCTGTTCAAGAATTAATCCATAATAAAGTGCTGTCCTTCAAGGATGAAAATCCTAACGTCCGAAACAATCCGCTGCCCAATCACGGGTCCTCCGTCCATTTTATCCAAAGTTGCCAAGAAACAAGCGCCATTCTCAGTATAAAGGATATCAAAACCCCGTTGGTGCTCATTCACAGTAAAATGTGTGAAGCAAAGTTGTTTAGCCATGATCATGCAACTTGTGAGGAATGTTTGAAGAATCCTCAAGGTTGTTCCCGAGTTCAGGAGGACATACAAAGGTCGATGGATAAAGGAGAATTGGTAGTCACAAAAAAGAGCGAGGATGTTTGCGTCATAGTGCCGAAATTCAATGTCTCTGACCGTCTCGAGATGATATATAATAGTGGAGAACCCACAGTTACCCCGCTAGTGATCTGCTTGCCATGGCCTATGCCATATTCGTCCCTGAAAGCTGTGCCATATAGATATGATGCCACCATGTTGCAGAATGGGGTGGAAACACCTATTCCTCCTTTGATATCCGTGGACAATATTGCAGATAATAGCAAAATACTGAGGAGTGGGCGTATTCTTCCGGGAGTTGTTCAAGGAAAGACCGGTAGTCCTGTTGAAAAAACACAAATTCCTGACTCTAGTGGGACTGGTGAAAGGGTGTATGAAGACTCAGATGAAGTTTTGAAAATGATCAAGAGAAGTGAGTATAAGATCGTGGATCAATTACTACAAACCCCTTCCAAGATTTCAATTTTATCACTCTTAATGAATTCTGATGTGCACAGAGATGCACTAATGAAAGCCTTGGACCAGGCATATGTTGACCATGACGTAACCTTGGGCCAATTTGGTAGCATAGTGGGGAATGTCACAGCCTGCAATAATTTGAGTTTCAGCGAGGAGGAACTCCCTGAAAAAGGAAGGGATCATAACTTAGCATTACATATCTCGGTAATTTGTAAATCTGATGCCTTATCCAATGTGTTGGTGGATACCGGGTCATCTTTGAATGTAATGTCCAAGTTTAATCTCGACAAGCTTGCATACTGTGGTGCGCCTTTGAGGCCGAGTGCATTAATCGTGAATGCCTTCGATGGGTCAAGAAAATCAGTAATCGGTGAAATAGACCTACCCATTTCAGTTGGTCCCCATGAGTTCCAAATTACCTTTCAAGTCATGGATATTCAAGCGTCTTATAGTTGTTTGTTGGGGCGACCATGGATTCACGAAGCGGGGGCGGTGACTTCCACACTTCACCAAAAGCTGAAATTTGTGCGGGAAGGAAAATTGGTGATTGTGAATGGAGAGGAAGCTTTATTGGTGAGTCATTTGTCGGCTTTTTCTTATATCAGTGCTGATGTGAGGGACGGTACGTCTTTCCAGGGGCTTTCTATTGAAGAGAAAAGGTCGAAAAAGGGGAAAACATTTATGTCTTCTGCAAAAGGGTACTTTCGTCAGTGCCGAACCGATTCACACTCCACCAGAAACTAATGCTATCATTGAAGACAAAGTTGAAGAAGAGCAACCTTCTTTCGTGATTCCAGGGGGAATTTGCCGCAATTGGGTCGTTGTTGATGTCCCTTCTGTAACTCCTCTATCTAAGTAATATGTTTGTCTATTTTTGTTTTCCAAAAAATCCTTTTGTCCTGCCCAAGGCAAAGGCAAACGCATGTGGGGCTTTGTTTTGAGCTTCAAGTGTTTTAATGAAATTGTCGTTCTTATCATGACTTTTTATTTTTGTTTTCATTTTATTCTGGAAAATGGTAACACAAAAAACCAAAGTATATATTTTATTTTCCTTCCACTTCCTAGCTTTTAATCATTTTTCAAAAGGTTTGCATTCTTTTATTTAATAAAATCAATCATAAATCATATGCAGATTAAGCATCAATGAACCCGTTGAACACAATGTTCCTAGGCCCTCTCCCAACTTTGAGTTCCCTGTTTACGAGGCTGAAGAGGAAGAGGATGAAGGGATCCCCGATGAGATCAAACGACTATTAGACCAAGAGAAGAAAGTCATTCAGCCTCATGAGGAAGATGTGGAGTTAATTGATTTAGGTTCCGGTGAAGGAAAGAAAGAAATCAAGATTGGGGCATCCTTAGAAGCATCTGTCAAAGAAAGGGTGATCGTTTTACTCAGAGAGTATGTTGACATCTTCGCCTGGTCATATCAGGATATGCCCGGTTTAGATCCCGAAATTGTGGAACATCATTTGCCTCTGAAGCCAGAATGTCCTCCGGTAAAGCAAAAGTTAAGAAGAACTCATCCGGATATGGCTCTCAAGATCAAAGAAGAAGTACAAAAACAAATTGATGTTGGCTTTCTTATTACATCAGAATATCCTCAGTGGTTGGCTAACATAGTACCGGTTCCAAAGAAGGACGGCAAAGTCAGAATGTGTGTTGATTACAGAGATTTGAACAAAGCTAGTCCAAAAGATGATTTTCCTTTGCCTCACATTGATGTATTGGTTGATAGCACAGCTAAATCCAAGGTTTTCTCCTTCATGGATGGTTTCTCCGGGTACAATCAGATCAAGATGGCAGTTGAAGATAGAGAGAAGACTGCTTTCATTACACCTTGGGGCACTTTCTGTTACAAAGTAATGCCTTTTGGTCTAACAAATGCGGGTGCTACTTATCAAAGGGGCATGACTACCCTTTTTCATGACATGATGCACAAAGAGATTAAGGTATATGTAGATGATATGATTGTCAAATCGGGTACTGAAGAAGAGCACGTGGAGTACTTATCGAAAATGTTTCAAAGGTTGAGGAAATATCGTCTCCGTTTAAATCCCAACAAATGTACTTTCGGTGTTAGATCCGGAAAGCTCCTGGGGTTCATTGTTAGTCAAAAGGGTATCGAGGTAGATCCAGACAAAGTCAGAGCCATCAGAGAAATGCCAGCTCCACAAACAGAAAAGCAAGTTAGAGGTCTCCTGGGTCGACTAAATTACATCTCTAGATTCATCTCCCATATGACTGCCACATGTGGGCCGATTTTCAAATTGCTTCGCAAAAATCAAGGGATTGTTTGGACAGAGGACTGTCAGGAAGCTTTTGACAGTATCAAAGAGTATTTAATGGAACCTCCGATCCTTATCCCTCCAGTTGAAGGAAGACCGCTCATCATGTATTTAACCGTGCTAGAGGAATCTATGGGTTGTGTGCTGGGGCAACAGGATGAAACCGGTAGAAAAGAGCACGCAATCTATTATTTGAGTAAGAAATTCACAGATTGTGAATCTCGATACTCCATGCTTGAGAAGACTTGTTGTGCTTTGGCTTGGGCTGCCAAACGTCTCCGGCATTACTTAATTAATCATACTACTTGGTTGATATCCAAAATGGATCCAATTAAGTACATTTTTTAGAAGGCAGCTCTAACCGGAAGAATTGCCCGTTGGCAGATGTTGTTATCCGAATACGATATTGAGTACCGTACCCAAAAGGCAATCAAGGGTAGTATTCTTGCTGACCATTTGGCTCACCAACCAGTTGAAGATTACCAGCCAATCAAGTTTGATTTTCTAGATGAAGAGATCATGTATTTGAAGATGAAGGATTGCGATGAACCGGTGTTTGACGAGGGACCAGATCCTGAATCTCAGTGGGGTTTGATATTTGATGGGGCCGTTAACCGCTACGGTAGTGGAATTGGGGCAATCATTGTTACCCCTAAAGGTGCTCACGTTCCTTTCACTGCGAGATTACAGTTTGAATGTACTAACAATATTGCAGAATATGAAGCTTGCATCATGGGCATTGAAGAAGCTATTGACTTAAGGATCAAAAACATCGACATTTATGGAGACTCGGCTCTTGTGATTAATCAGATCAAAGGAGAATGGGAGACTCGCCATGCTGGTTTGATTCCTTATAGAGATTATGCAAGACGGTTGTTAACTTTCTTCAACAAGGTTGAGCTACATCACATTCCTCGTGACGAGAATCAAATGGCTGATGCTTTAGCCACTCTATCTTCAATGTACCGAGTTAATCGCCGGAACGAGATACCAACCATCAGTATTCGGTGCCTTGAGAGACCAGCATATGTGTTTGCAACCGAGGAAGTGGTGGATGACAAGCCTTGGTTTCATGATATCAAGATGTTCCTTCAGAAGCAAGAATATCCCCCTGGGGCATCTAGCAAAGACAAAAAGACTCTGAGAAGGCTATCCAGTAGTTTCTTCCTGAATGATGAGGTGTTATACAAAAGAAATTTTGATATGGTCCTACTGCGGTGTGTGGACAAACATGAGGCTGACCTATTGATGCATGAAGTACATGAAGGTTCATTCGGAACCCATCCTAATGGACACACAATGGCCAAGAAAATGTCAAGAGCCGGCTACTATTGGTTGACAATGGAGTCTGATTGCTATAAACATGCCAGGAAATGCCATAAATGTCAGATTTATGCGGATAAGATACATCTACCGCCAACTTCTCTGAATGTTCTCTCTTCTCCTTGGCCGTTCTCCATGTGGGGTATCGACATGATTGGTCGGATTGAACCAAAGGCTTCCAACGGACATCGTTTCATCTTAGTGGCTATTGATTACTTCACCAAGTGGGTTGAGGCAGCGTCTTATGCCAATGTGACCAAGCAGGTGGTCGTACGTTTTATCAAGAACCATATTATCTGCCGTTATGGTGTTCCTAACAAGATTATTACAGATAATGGGACAAATTTGAATAACAAAATGATGAAAGATCTGTGTGACGAGTTCAAGATTGAGCATCATAATTCATCTCCTTACCGGCCTCAGATGAATGGCGCAGTTGAAGCTGCAAATAAGAACATCAAGAAGATCGTGCAGAAAATGGTGGTCACTTACAAAGATTGGCATGAAATGTTACCTTTTGCTTTACATGGATACCGTACTTCAGTTCGTACCTCGACGGGGGCAACCCCTTTCTCTTTAGTATATGGCATGGAAGCAGTACTCCCCGTATAGGTTGAAATCCCATCAATGAGAGTCTTAATGGAAACTGAGTTGACCGAGGCCGAATGGTGCAAAAATAGATATGACCAATTGAATTTAATTGAGGAGAAACGCATGGCGGCTTTATGTCATGGACAGTTATATCAGAGAAGAATGAAACAGGCTTTTGACAGGAAGGTTCGGCCTCGTGAGTTCCGTGAAGGTGACCTTGTGCTCAAAAAGATTTTGTCCTTTCAGCCGGATTCTAGGGGCAAGTGGACGCCTAATTATGAAGGCCCGTATGTTGTCAAAAGAGCTTTTTCTGGTGGTGCTATGACTCTTGCAACCATGGATGGTGATGAGCTCCCTCGTCCTGTGAATGCCGATGCAGTCAAGAAATACTTTGTCTAAAAAATAAAAGAACAGCTCGCTAAGTTGAAAACCCGAAAGGGCGGCTTAGGAAAAAATGAGCATCTCGGTGGGCTGAAAACCCGAAATGGCGGTCCAGGCAAAAATTAGAGACATAAACAGAAAATAATATCCTGATAGGTAGAAAACCTGAAAAGGCGATCTATGCAAAAGTTAAGGAATAAGACAAGTAACTGCACCAGATCAAGCATCACTTACTCAGAGTACCTCGATTGACGGAATATCTTTGGCTTACAGCATTTTAGAGATATATCAACATTGTTCCGAAAGCAGACAGATTCAACAAGGCAAATACGGTCATTGCTAAAAAAGCTCGCTAAGTTGAAAACCCGAAAGGGAAGCTTAGGCAAAAATGAGCGTCCCGGTGGATTGAAAACCCGAAAGGGCGGTCCAGGCAAAAATTAGGGGCAAAACAAAAAAGAGATATATATTCCCGGTGGATTGAAAACCTGAAAGGGCGGTCCAGGCAAAAGTTAGGGATTTCAAAAAAGGAGAGATAAAAAAAAAAGAGAAAAAGCAAAAAAAAACATGACTGTTGAAACAAGACCATGAGAAAATATTCGGTTTCAGTGTACAAAATGGCGACTTCTGCCAAATCTCTGACCAATGGGCTTTACCCCGAGAAGCAATTATTCTTAACATAGGATTGACATACCATACCGGGTTTTACCTCGAGAATCTGATTTATTTCACCTCTAAGGGGTGCTGTCCCCAGTAGAGAACTAGTGAGTGGTTGTACGGATACGTCGGCCCAGTGCTCATCTTACCGTCAAACTTTTGTCTCATCCAGTCATGTACAAATATCATTCACACATACATACATATATACATACATACATACATACATACATACATACATACTTACATATAATCATTCACATATGTGTACATACATTCATATTTACATGCAACATGCACACAAAATCATTCACACATACTGCATTGATCATCACGTGTCTTGCTTCAAACCACACAAAAAGAGTCATCCCCAGTGTATCTGGTCCAGAGATGTCTCGATCAATCATACATCACAAAAAGAGTCGTCCCATAGTGTATCTGGTCCAGAGATGTCTCCATCAAACATATTTCAAGTAGCAGATTTTGCAAACAATCAACTGCAAACTTACAGTTAATTTCCCCAAAAGAAGTCATCTCCAGTGTGTCTGGTCCAGACAAATACATATTCTTGTCATGTCTCGCTCTCCCACAATGACAACAGACAATTTATTTCCTCGTTGTGTCCTTACCATCCCACAATGTTGGTAAACACTGCCTTTACTTGTCCTTACCATCCCACAATGTTGGCGGACACTGTCTTTATTTCTGTCCGTACACAGGACTTTATTGCTTTCTGTCTTTACTTCTGTCCGTACACAGGACTTTATCTGCTTATGTCCGCACACAGGACTTTATTGCTTTCCGTCTTTACTTCTGTCCATACACAGGACTTTATCGCTTTCAGTCTTTACTTCTGTCCGCACACAGGACTTTATCTGCTTATGTCCACACACAGGACATTATCGCTTTCAGTCTTTACTTCTGTCCGTACACAGGACTTTATCGCTTTCTGTCTTCATCACTTCTGTCAAATAATCTTCATTGCATTCAAACACTTTGTAAATATAACATTCATAAGCATAACATTCATAACATCATATCATAGCATTTTATAGTTTGGTCCGGTCAAAAAAATGGTGTACTCTCTATTTATGTCTCTTTCATCGTCGAATCAAAACAAAAACATCATCAAAAATCGTCTTTTTCTTTTTATCTCCGATGGAAGAAACTTAAATAGGGGCATCTGTCATACCCCATTTTTTTACCGATCGATTTTGTTCGGCGTTTAAAACCTTTTTGCCCTCTTTGTCATTTCTGACGAAATTTCGGCAGAGAGGTATTTTAAAATACCTCATTTGTTGTTTCTTTTATATTTATTCTTTTTTTTCTATTATTATTATTATTATTATTATTGTTGATTATTTTTATCATTATTTATTATTATTATTATCTTTTTTTTTTAATTTAATTTAATTTATTTATTTATTTTATTTCCTTTTTATTTTCTGTTTTTTTGATTTATTTTCGTTTTTATATTTAATTAATTTAATTATTTTTGTTTTTTATTTTTATTTTGTCCTTTTTCTGATTAAAAAATCAAAAAATTGAAAGTCAACTTTCTCCAACAAGCAAAGGGACATTTTTTCTGCAGAAAGCAGAAGGGCAGTGTACCTGTTTGTCCAAATTCAGATCTTTGTTCTCTCTTTTGTTTTTTTTTTTCAAACCCTAAGATTTGTATATAGTAAACAAAACCATTAGTGAACAGGACACGAAAAATTTGCTCAGCAGCAGCAGCCAAACAAAACCTAATCTTTTCTAAATCTGAGAAAACCATCAAAAAAAAATCCAGACCCAAAAACACAAAAACCAGAACCCAAAAATCAAAGAAAAAAAAATTATAAACAGAAAATATCACCTTCATCAACCCAGATCCAATCCGAAACCAAAATCAAAACGAAACCCAAATAAAAAAACGATCTCAGATTCAAACCGTCAAAATCCAAACCAAAATCTTCATCATTTAAAAAACCAGAATCATTAAAAAAAAAATAATACCATCTGTTCATCATCATCTTCAAAACCCCAAAACCGAATCAAAACCTCCGTCAAACCATAATCGAACCAAAAAACATCAGGATCAAATCGAACACAAAACGAAACAGAAATAAGAAGGAGAAGAAGAAGACGAATCGGTTTAACAAAAAACCAAAAGGTTGTTTTTTTTTTCGTTTTTTTTCTTTTCTCGATCTAGAACTGTTGAGTAGGATTTAGGTTTTTTGGGGTTTATATTTGTGTTTAGAATAAAGAATAGAAGGATTTGGTCGGAAAAAGTTTTGATTTCGGGGGTTTTTGGCCGGAAACGATGAAGATTCATCGTGTTCTTCAAGGATGAAGAACAGGAGAGAGAGAGAGAGCAGAGACAGAGAGAGGATCGGTGAGAAGAGAGAGATTTATTTCCAAAAATGTGTTTTTGTGAAGGAGAGGAGTATTTATACTCCAACGATTCTGTGGGTGCTAGTCTATGGCCATAACATGCACCAGCGCGCTATTAACCCTCTGATTTTGATCAAGCGCCCCAGATTCTGCACAATAAAAAAATTAGTTACGACACGACGTGGTCCTGGTGGACCGACCTGCTCTGATACCAACTTTGTAACACCCAAAGTACCCCTTTATTTTATTGATAAAAATCCTCTTCAATTTATTTATTAATTGAGTGTTACATACTCAGAACAACCTGCTAATGAAATCAAATCACGAAAATCTAAATTCATTCAATGATTGAGAACTCCAAAGTCTCATGACATGGTTTAAGAAAATGAAAACACAATCCTTTTAAAGAAAATAAAATAGACTAAAGGTAAATGTAGAGTTTTTCCCCCAACAGGACTTCCTAACTGAGCGACTCATTTATTGAAAGCAGGAAGGGAAGACAGCTCCTAATGCTATCTCCGGACTCTCGGCTAAGCATCATCATTACCTGAAAAGCCTACGATGGCAAGTCGTAGGGTCAAACCATAAGAGGTGAGTAACTCAATCACAATGAATATTCGACATAATGTCTACGATAAAATTAAAGTACACATCGTCTTTGGAGGATGGATATCAACACATGACAAATCAACAATTTAAAAGAAACACACACGAGAAATTAACAAGGTACAAATTCAAGAATATCAATACAATACAACCCATTAAAATAAAGCACAACTATAATCCGTTAATATAAAACGCTACATCATCAATTAAAATATGTGCAATGCACCTAGACTCGCTACATGCATGTGGTACCAATAGCAACATCATTAGTTTTCGGCATCATTAAGCAACATCATTAACTTCCAGCATCATTAAACAACATCATTACGACATCATTGCGGCATCAATAGGACTCAACATGGACACATGAATGAAATGCATGTTTATATATATAATCGGCATCATTAAACAACACAACATCATCATTACTATAACGATCAACATCATTATAACACCATCAATAAGACAATACAGTTCAACATCATTAATAACGGCTTAAGTTTAACATCAACAATTAACAACAACGGGATCATAGCTTAGCAACTCAATTTGTAAATTTTAATCCACTCAACTCAATTAATTAATTGGTCGGGCAGCAGGCAAAACATACCCAACTCAAGCAAATTAAAGTGCAGTTCTAAACTTTGGGTTTAAATAATTCAATTGCATGTTTATATTGAACTTTTATTAAAGGAACAAAACTACCAGCCAACTAAGTCATAGTTTATAAACATTAGAATGCTCTCTGTCAAATAGAATTTGTAATTAGCTATGTCATAGTTAATTATATAGGTTCCCACTTAAGCCACATACCAGACATGTGCCACGTATTGGTCGGCCATAGAAAAAGAATTGAGGATATAGAAAATAGTTTCATAAAGACTATGAGATTCTAACCAAAATCGGTACAAAAATTCAACAGTATAACAAACATGAGAATTCAATTATGACAAGGTATAACAACAACAACACAGTAGCAATTACCGGAAGAAAAGGAGACTACACTCATACTATAAACTTTAGAAACTTAAACGAATGGTTAAACCCTCTCACCTGGATAGCAGTGAATTTCCAAGGTTGAAGATTGAGTGTTTTGCTCTACTGATAATTGTGGCAAATCCTATTTTTGTTTCTACCTTAGTCTATTTATAGTGAAAAGCTAGGTCACTTCCTCTCCAAGTAAAGGAAAATATTGTTTGATTATTAATTAGATTCCTCTACAAAGTTTCTATTCACACACCTCCTCATCTCTATATCACCACTAGGCCCAATTCCACCAATCCCAATTTTTTTTCTATTATTTTACTTATTCTCACGCACCATTTAATATGCGCACCTCACGCTCCTCTTTATTTTATTTTTATCAACATCATTCTACTCATTTACTCATAAATTATTTAATTATTCAACTCACTAAATAAGTTAATAATTACCAACAATCAACACAACCACTCCGAAGAAATTTATCTTTAATTCTAAATTTGGGGCGTTACAACTCTCCCCCCCTTTAAGAATTTTCGTCCTCGAAAATTAATTACCTGAAGGATCCGACTCCGTGCCACGCAAGACGAACACTTTCCTTGTCGTCTTCTTCGGCTTGTCACACTGAGTACTAATATGCCCTGGTTCTGAACAGTTAAAACAAGTCACGGGATCACTGTACTCATTGGCAAAATGTCCTGGCTTTCCACATCTGAAACATCTCGGATTCTCTGTCTTACACTCGGCGATCTTGTGTCCAGCTTTACCACACCTGAAGCAATGAGGAGAATTGTGCCCCCCTCTCCCACCTGGTCCACGCTCATGAGTAGCCTCCTGGTTACCTCCTTGATTTGCTTTCGGCTTGTCATATGGTTTGTTGCGGTTCTGCCCTGCATTTATCTTGTCTCCTCGAGCCTTGTAGTAACTCGAACTTGCCTTAGAGTCTTCTTCATAAATTCTGCTTTTGTTAACCAGCGTAGCAAAATTACGAATCTCTTGATAACCAAGAGCTTTCTTGATATCTGGGCGCAGACCGCCCTCAAACTTGACGCACTTTGAAACTTCGGCTTCTGCTGCATTGATGTGAGGACAAAATCGGGATAATTCGTCAAACTTCTTTGCATACTCAGCTACAGACATACTTCCCTGTTCTAGCTTCAGGAACTCAATCTCCTTCTTGGTCCTTACGTCTGCTGGGAAATACTTGGCCAAGAACTCATTCTTAAAGTTGTTCCAAGTCATGAGGGTACCCGCAGCTATCATCCTCTGACGTGTATTGCCCCACCAAAAGTCAGCTTCATCAGTTAGTCGGTGGGTGGCCATCATCACTCTTTGCGCATCGGTCGCCTCCACAACTCGAAAGATCTTTTCAATCTCCTGCAACCACTTGTAGGCATCATCAGGATTGTACCCTCCGTCAAATCTGGGAGGCTCTTGCTTCATGAACTGCTCCATCCTATATCCATCCCCATTCTGATTTCCTTGAACAGCCTGAGGTACGGTAACCAATGCATTTGCAATCGCCTGGTCGTTACGTGCTGCCATTTCTGCACAATAGAAAAATTAGTTATGACACGACGTGGTCCTGGTGGACCGACCTGCTCTGATACCAACTTTGTAACACCCAAAGTACCCCTTTATTTTATTTATAAAAATCCTCTTCAATTTATTTATTAATTGAGTGTTACATACTCAGAATAACCTGCAATTGAAATCAAATCACGAAAATCTAAATTCATTCAATGATTGAGAACTCCAAAGTCTCATGAGATGGTTTAAGAAAATGAAAACACAATCCTTTTAAAGAAAATAAAATAGACTAAAGGTAAATGTAGAGTTTTTCCCCCAATAGGACTTCCTAACAGAGCGACTCATTTATTGAAAGCAGGAAGGGAAGACAACTCCTAATGCTATCTCCGGACTCTCGGCTAAGCATCATCATTACCTGAAAAGCCTACGATGGCAAGTCGTAGGGTCAAACCATAAGAGGTGAGTAACTCAATCACAATGAATATTCGACATAATGTCTACGATAAAATTAAAGTACACATCGTCTTTGGAGGATTGATATCAACACATGACAAATCAACAATTTAAAAGAAACACACACGAGAAATTAACAAGGTACAAATTCAATAATATCAATACAACACAACCCATTAAAATAAAGCACAACTATAATCCGTTAATATAAAACGCTACATCATCAATTAAAATATGTGCAATGCACCTAGACTCGCTACATGCATGTGGTACCAATAGCAACATCATTAGATTTCGGCATCATTAAGCAACATCATTAACTTCCAGCATCATTAAACAACATCATTACGACATCATTGCGGCATCAATAGGACTCAACATGGACACATGAATGAAATGCATGTTTATATATATAATCGGCATCAATAAACAACACAACATCATCATTACTATAACGATCAACATCATTATAACACCATCAATAAGACAATACAGTTCAACATCATTAATAACGGCTTAAGTTTAACATCAACAATTAACAACAACGGGATCATAGCTTAGCAACTCAATTTGTAAATTTTAATTCATTCAACTCAATTAATTAACTGGTCGGCAGCAGGCAAAACATACCCAACTCAAGCAAATTAAAGTGCAGTTCTAAACTTTGGGTTTAAATAATTCAATTGCATGTTTATATTGAACTTTTATTAAAGGAACAAAACTACCAGCCAACTAAGTCATAGTTTATAAACATTAGAATGCTCTCTGTCAAATAGAATTTGTAATTAGCTATGTCATAGTTAATTATATAGGTTCCCACTTAAGCCACATACCAGACATGTGCCACGTATTGGTCGGCCATAGAAAAAGAATTGAGGATATAGAAAATAGTTTCTTAAAGACTATGAGATTCTAACCAAAATCGGTACAAAAATTCAACAGTATAACAAACACGAGAATTCAATTCTGACAAGGTATAACAACAACAACACAGTAGCAATTACCGGAAGAAAAGGAGACTACACTCATACTATAAACTTTAGAAACTTAAACGAATGGTTAAACCCTCTCACCTGGATAGCAGTGAATTTCCAAGGTTGAAGATGGAGTGTTTTGCTCTACTGATAATTGTGGCAAATCCTATTTTTGTTTCTACCTTGGTCTATTTATAGTGAAAAGCTAGGTCACTTCCTCTCCAAGTAAAGGAAAATATTGTTTGATTATTAATTAGATTCCTCTACAAATTTTCTATTCACACACCTCCTCATCTCTATATCACCACTAGGCCCAATTCCACCAATCCCAAATTTTTTTCTATTATTTTACTTATTCTCACGCACCATTTAATATGCGCACCTCACGCTCCTCTTTATTTTATTTTTATCAACATCATTCTACTCATTTACTCATAAATTATTTAATTATTCAACTCACTAAATAAGTTAATAATTACCAACAATCAACACAACCACTCCTAAGAAATTTATCTTTAATTCTAAATTTGGAGAGTTACAACTCTCCCCCCCTTTAAGAATTTTCGTCCTCGAAAATTAATTACCTGAAGGATCCGACTCCGTGCCACGCAAGGCGAACACTTTCCTTGTCGTCTTCTTCGGCTTGTCACACTGAGTACTAATATGCCCTGGTTCTGACCAGTTAAAACAAGTCACGGGATCACTGTACTCATTGGCAAAATGTCCTGGCTTTCCACATCTGAAACATCTCGGATTCTCTGTCTTACACTCGGCGATCTTGTGTCCATCTTTACCACACCTGAAGCAATGAGGAGAATTGTGCCCCCTTCTCCCACCTGGTCCACGCTCATGAGTAGCCTCCTGGTTACCTCCTTGATTTGCTTTCGGCTTGTCATATGGTTTGTTGCGGTTCTGCCCTGCATTTCTCTTGTCTCCTCGAGCCTTGTAGTAACTCGAACTTGCCTTAGAGTCTTCTTCATAAATTCTGCTTTTGTTAACCAGCGTAGCAAAATTACGAATCTCTTGATAACCAAGAGCTTTCTTGATATCTGGGCGCAGACCGCCCTCAAACTTGACACACTTTGAAACTTCGACTTCTGCTGCATTGATGTGAGGACAAAATCGGGATAATTCGTCAAACTTCTTTGCATACTCAGCTACAGACATACTTCCCTTTTCTAGCTTCAGGAACTCAATCTCCTTCTTGGTCCTTACGTCAACTGGGAAATACTTGGCCAAGAACTCATTCTTAAAGTTGTTCCAAGTCATGAGGGTACCCGCAGCTATCATCCTCTGACGTGTATTGCCCCACCAAAAGTCAGCTTCATCAGTTAGTCGGTGGGTGGCCATCATCACTCTTTGCGCATCGGTCGCCTCCACAACTCGAAAGATCTTTTCAATCTCCTGCAACCACTTGTAGGCATCATCAGGATTGTACCCTCCGTCAAATCTGGGAGGCTCTTGCTTCATGAACTGGTCCAACCTATATCCATCCCCATTCTGATTTCCTTGAACAGCCTGAGCTACGGTAACCAATGCATTTGCAATCGCCTGGTCGTTACGTGCTGCCATTTCTGCACAATAGAAAAATTAGTTACGACACGACGTGGTCCTGGTGGACCGACCTGCTCTGATACCAACTTTGTAACACCCAAAGTACCCCTTTATTTTATTTATAAAAATCCTCTTCAATTTATTTATTAATTGAGTGTTACATACTCAGAACAACCTGCTAATGAAATCAAATCACGAAAATCTAAATTCATTCAATGATTGAGAACTCCAAAGTCTCATGACATGGTTTAAGAAAATGAAAACACAATCCTTTTAAAGAAAATAAAATAGACTAAAGGTAAATGTAGAGTTTTTCCCCCAATAGGACTTCCTAACAGAGCGACTCATTTATTGAAAGCAGGAAGGGAAGACAGCTCCTAATGCTATCTCCGGACTCTCGGCTAAGCATCATCATTACCTGAAAAGCCTACGATGGCAAGTCATAGGGTCAAACCATAAGAGGTGAGTAACTCAATCGCAATGAATATTCGACATAATGTCTACGATAAAATTAAAGTACACATCGTCTTTGGAGGATGGATATCAACACATGACAAATCAACAATTTAAAAGAAACACACACGAGATATTAACAAGGTACAAATTCAATAATATCAATACAACATAACCCATTAAAATAAAGCACAACTATAATCCCTTAATATAAAACGCTACATCATCAATTAAAATATGTGCAATGCACCTAGACTCGCTACATGCATGTGGTACCAATAGCAACATCATTAGATTTCGGCATCATTAAGCAACATCATTAACTTCCAGCATCATTAAACAACATCATTACGACATCATTACGGCATCAATAAGACTCAACATGGACACATGAATGAAATGCATGTTTATATATATAATCGGCATCAATAAACAACACAACATCATCAATACTATAACGATCAACATCATTATAACACCATCAATAAGACAATACAGTTCAACATCATTAATAACGGCTTAAGTTTAACATCAACAATTAACAACAACGGGATCATAGCTTAGCAACTCAATTTGTAAATTTTAATCCACTCAACTCAATTAATTAACTGGTCGGGCAGCAGGCAAAACATACCCAACTCAAGCAAATTAAAGTGCAGTTCTAAACTTTTGGTTTAAATAATTCAATTGCATGTTTATATTGAACTTTTATTAAAGGAACAAAACTACCAGCCAACTAAGTCATAGTTTATAAACATTAGAATGCTCTCTGTCAAATAGAATTTGTAATTAGCTATGTCATAGTTAATTATATAGGTTCCCACTTAAGCCACATACCAGACATGTGCCACGTATTGGTCGGCCATAGAAAAGAATTGAGGATATAGAAAATAGTCTCTTAAAGACTATGAGATTCTAACCAAAATCGGTACAAAAATTCAACAGTATAACAAACACGAGAATTCAATTCTGACAAGGTATAACAACAACAACACAGTAGCAATTACCGGAAGAAAAGGAGACTACACTCATACTATAAACTTTAGAAACTTAAACGAATGGTTAAACCCTCTCACCTGGATAGCAGTGAATTTCCAAGGTTGAAGATGGAGTGTTTTGCTCTACTGATAATTGTGGCAAATCCTATTTTTGTTTCTACCTTAGTCTATTTATAGTGAAAAGCTAGGTCACTTCCTCTCCAAGTAAAGGAAAATATTGTTTGATTATTAATTAGATTCCTCTACAAATTTTCTATTCACACACCTCCTCATCTCTATATCACCACTAGGCCCAATTCCACCAATCCCAATTTTTTTTCTATTATTTTACTTATTCTCACGCACCATTTAATATGTGCACCTCACGCTCCTCTTTATTTTATTTTTATCAATATCATTCTACTCATTTACTCATAAATTATTTAATTATTCAACTCACTAAATAAGTTAATAATTACCAACAATCAACACAACCACTCCTAAGAAATTTATCTTTAATTCTAAATTTGGGGCGTTACAACTCTCCCCCCCTTTAAGAATTTTCGTCCTCGAAAATTAATTACCTGAAGGATCCGACTCCGTGCCACGCAAGGCGAACACTTTCCTTGTCGTCTTCTTCGGCTTGTCACACTGAGTACTAATATGCCCTGGTTCTGAACAGTTAAAACAAGTCACGGGATCACTGTACTCATTGGCAAAATGTCCTGGCTTTCCACATCTGAAACATCTCGGATTCTCTGTCTTACACTCGGCGATCTTGTGTCCATCTTTACCACACCTGAAGCAATGAGGAGAATTGTGCCCCCCTCTCCCACCTGGTCCACGCTCATGAGTAGCCTCCTGGTTACCTCCTTGATTTGCTTTCGGCTTGTCATATGGTTTGTTGCGGTTCTGCCCTGCATTTCTCTTGTCTCCTCGAGCCTTGTAGTAACTCGAACTTGCCTTAGAGTCTTCTTCATAAATTCTGCTTTTGTTAACCAGCGTAGCAAAATTACGAATCTCTTGATAACCAAGAGCTTTCTTGATATCTGGGCGCAGACCGCCCTCAAACTTGACACACTTTGAAACTTCGGTTTCTGCTGCATTGATGTGAGGACAAAATCGGGATAATTCGTCAAACTTCTTTGCATACTCAGCTACAGACATACTTCCCTTTTCTAGCTTCAGGAACTCAATCTCCTTCTTGGTCCTTACGTCAACTGGGAAATACTTGGCCAAGAACTCATTCTTAAAGTTGTTCCAAGTCATGAGGGTACCCGCAGCTATCATCCTCTGACGTGTATTGCCACACCAAAAGTCAGCTTCATCAGTTAGTCGGTGGGTGGCCATCATCACTCTTTGCGCATCGGTCGCCTCCACAACTCGAAAGATCTTTTCAATCTCCTGCAACCACTTGTAGGCATCATCAGGATTGTACCCTCCGTCAAATCTGGGAGGCTCTTGCTTCATGAACTGGTCCAACCTATATCCATCCCCATTCTGATTTCCTTGAACAGCCTGAGCTACGGTAACCAATGCATTTGCAATCGCCTGGTCGTTACGTGCTGCCATTTCTGCACAATAGAAAAATTAGTTACGACACGACGTGGTCCTGGTGGACCGACCTGCTCTGATACCAACTTTGTAACACCCAAAGTACCCCTTTATTTTATTTATAAAAATCCTCTTCAATTTATTTATTAATTGAGTGTTACATACTCAGAACAACCTGCTAATGAAATCAAATCACGAAAATCTAAATTCATTCAATGATTGAGAACTCCAAAGTCTCATGACATGGTTTAAGAAAATGAAAACACAATCCTTTTAAAGAAAATAAAATAGACTAAAGGTAAATGTAGAGTTTTTCCCCCAATAGGACTTCCTAACAGAGCGACTCATTTATTGAAAGCAGGAAGGGAAGACAGCTCCTAATGCTATCTCCGGACTCTCGGCTAAGCATCATCATTACCTGAAAAGCCTACGATGGCAAGTCATAGGGTCAAACCATAAGAGGTGAGTAACTCAATCGCAATGAATATTCGACATAATGTCTACGATAAAATTAAAGTACACATCGTCTTTGGAGGATTGATATCAACACATGACAAATCAACAATTTAAAAGAAACACACACGAGATATTAACAAGGTACAAATTCAATAATATCAATACAACATAACCCATTAAAATAAAGCACAACTATAATCCCTTAATATAAAACGCTACATCATCAATTAAAATATGTGCAATGCACCTAGACTCGCTACATGCATGTGGTACCAACAGCAACATCATTAGATTTCGGCATCATTAAGCAACATCATTAACTTCCAGCATCATTAAACAACATCATTACGACATCATTACGGCATCAATACGACTCAACATGGACACATGAATGAAATGCATGTTTATATATATAATCGGCATCAATAAACAACACAACATCATCAATACTATAACGATCAACATCATTATAACACCATCAATAAGACAATACAGTTCAACATCATTAATAACGGCTTAAGTTTAACATCAACAATTAACAACAACGGGATCATAGCTTAGCAACTCAATTTGTAAATTTTAATCCACTCAACTCAATTAATTAACTGGTCGGGCAGCAGGCAAAACATACCCAACTCAAGCAAATTAAAGTGCAGTTCTAAACTTTTGGTTTAAATAATTCAATTGCATGTTTATATTGAACTTTTATTAAAGGAACAAAACTACCAGCCAACTAAGTCATAGTTTATAAACATTAGAATGCTCTCTGTCAAATAGAATTTGTAATTAGCTATGTCATAGTTAATTATATAGGTTCCCACTTAAGCCACATACCAGACATGTGCCACGTATTGGTCGGCCATAGAAAAGAATTGAGGATATAGAAAATAGTCTCTTAAAGACTATGAGATTCTAACCAAAATCGGTACAAAAATTCAACAGTATAACAAACACGAGAATTCAATTCTGACAAGGTATAACAACAACAACACAGTAGCAATTACCGGAAGAAAAGGAGACTACACTCATACTATAAACTTTAGAAACTTAAACGAATGGTTAAACCCTCTCACCTGGATAGCAGTGAATTTCCAAGGTTGAAGATGGAGTGTTTTGCTCTACTGATAATTGTGGCAAATCCTATTTTTGTTTCTACCTTAGTCTATTTATAGTGAAAAGCTAGGTCACTTCCTCTCCAAGTAAAGGAAAATATTGTTTGATTATTAATTAGATTCCTCTACAAATTTTCTATTCACACACCTCCTCATCTCTATATCACCACTAGGCCCAATTCCACCAATCCCAATTTTTTTTCTATTATTTTACTTATTCTCACGCACCATTTAATATGTGCACCTCACGCTCCTCTTTATTTTATTTTTATCAATATCATTCTACTCATTTACTCATAAATTATTTAATTATTCAACTCACTAAATAAGTTAATAATTACCAACAATCAACACAACCACTCCTAAGAAATTTATCTTTAATTCTAAATTTGGGGCGTTACAACTCTCCCCCCCTTTAAGAATTTTCGTCCTCGAAAATTAATTACCTGAAGGATCCGACTCCGTGCCACGCAAGGCGAACACTTTCCTTGTCGTCTTCTTCGGCTTGTCACACTGAGTACTAATATGCCCTGGTTCTGAACAGTTAAAACAAGTCACGGGATCACTGTACTCATTGGCAAAATGTCCTGGCTTTCCACATCTGAAACATCTCGGATTCTCTGTCTTACACTCGGCGATCTTGTGTCCATCTTTACCACACCTGAAGCAATGAGGAGAATTGTGCCCCCCTCTCCCACCTGGTCCACGCTCATGAGTAGCCTCCTGGTTACCTCCTTGATTTGCTTTCGGCTTGTCATATGGTTTGTTGCGGTTCTGCCCTGCATTTCTCTTGTCTCCTCGAGCCTTGTAGTAACTCGAACTTGCCTTAGAGTCTTCTTCATAAATTCTGCTTTTGTTAACCAGCGTAGCAAAATTACGAATCTCTTGATAACCAAGAGCTTTCTTGATATCTGGGCGCAGACCGCCCTCAAACTTGACACACTTTGAAACTTCGGTTTCTGCTGCATTGATGTGAGGACAAAATCGGGATAATTCGTCAAACTTCTTTGCATACTCAGCTACAGACATACTTCCCTTTTCTAGCTTCAGGAACTCAATCTCCTTCTTGGTCCTTACGTCAACTGGGAAATACTTGGCCAAGAACTCATTCTTAAAGTTGTTCCAAGTCATGAGGGTACCCGCAGCTATCATCCTCTGACGTGTATTGCCACACCAAAAGTCAGCTTCATCAGTTAGTCGGTGGGTGGCCATCATCACTCTTTGCGCATCGGTCGCCTCCACAACTCGAAAGATCTTTTCAATCTCCTGCAACCACTTGTAGGCATCATCAGGATTGTACCCTCCGTCAAATCTGGGAGGCTCTTGCTTCATGAACTGGTCCAACCTATATCCATCCCCATTCTGATTTCCTTGAACAGCCTGAGCTACGGTAACCAATGCATTTGCAATCGCCTGGTCGTTACGTGCTGCCATTTCTGCACAATAGAAAAATTAGTTACGACACGACGTGGTCCTGGTGGACCGACCTGCTCTGATACCAACTTTGTAACACCCAAAGTACCCCTTTATTTTATTTATAAAAATCCTCTTCAATTTATTTATTAATTGAGTGTTACATACTCAGAACAACCTGCTAATGAAATCAAATCACGAAAATCTAAATTCATTCAATGATTGAGAACTCCAAAGTCTCATGACATGGTTTAAGAAAATGAAAACACAATCCTTTTAAAGAAAATAAAATAGACTAAAGGTAAATGTAGAGTTTTTCCCCCAATAGGACTTCCTAACAGAGCGACTCATTTATTGAAAGCAGGAAGGGAAGACAGCTCCTAATGCTATCTCCGGACTCTCGGCTAAGCATCATCATTACCTGAAAAGCCTACGATGGCAAGTCATAGGGTCAAACCATAAGAGGTGAGTAACTCAATCGCAATGAATATTCGACATAATGTCTACGATAAAATTAAAGTACACATCGTCTTTGGAGGATTGATATCAACACATGACAAATCAACAATTTAAAAGAAACACACACGAGATATTAACAAGGTACAAATTCAATAATATCAATACAACATAACCCATTAAAATAAAGCACAACTATAATCCCTTAATATAAAACGCTACATCATCAATTAAAATATGTGCAATGCACCTAGACTCGCTACATGCATGTGGTACCAATAGCAACATCATTAGATTTCGGCATCATTAAGCAACATCATTAACTTCCAGCATCATTAAACAACATCATTACGACATCATTACGGCATCAATAAGACTCAACATGGACACATGAATGAAATGCATGTTTATATATATAATCGGCATCAATAAACAACACAACATCATCAATACTATAACGATCAACATCATTATAACACCATCAATAAGACAATACAGTTCAACATCATTAATAACGGCTTAAGTTTAACATCAACAATTAACAACAACGGGATCATAGCTTAGCAACTCAATTTGTAAATTTTAATCCACTCAACTCAATTAATTAACTGGTCGGGCAGCAGGCAAAACATACCCAACTCAAGCAAATTAAAGTGCAGTTCTAAACTTTTGGTTTAAATAATTCAATTGCATGTTTATATTGAACTTTTATTAAAGGAACAAAACTACCAGCCAACTAAGTCATAGTTTATAAACATTAGAATGCTCTCTGTCAAATAGAATTTGTAATTAGCTATGTCATAGTTAATTATATAGGTTCCCACTTAAGCCACATACCAGACATGTGCCACGTATTGGTCGGCCATAGAAAAGAATTGAGGATATAGAAAATAGTCTCTTAAAGACTATGAGATTCTAACCAAAATCGGTACAAAAATTCAACAGTATAACAAACACGAGAATTCAATTCTGACAAGGTATAACAACAACAACACAGTAGCAATTACCGGAAGAAAAGGAGACTACACTCATACTATAAACTTTAGAAACTTAAACGAATGGTTAAACCCTCTCACCTGGATAGCAGTGAATTTCCAAGGTTGAAGATGGAGTGTTTTGCTCTACTGATAATTGTGGCAAATCCTATTTTTGTTTCTACCTTAGTCTATTTATAGTGAAAAGCTAGGTCACTTCCTCTCCAAGTAAAGGAAAATATTGTTTGATTATTAATTAGATTCCTCTACAAATTTTCTATTCACACACCTCCTCATCTCTATATCAGCACTAGGCCCAATTCCACCAATCCCAATTTTTTTTCTATTATTTTACTTATTCTCACGCACCATTTAATATGTGCACCTCACGCTCCTCTTTATTTTATTTTTATCAATATCATTCTACTCATTTACTCATAAATTATTTAATTATTCAACTCACTAAATAAGTTAATAATTACCAACAATCAACACAACCACTCCTAAGAAATTTATCTTTAATTCTAAATTTGGGGCGTTACAACTCTCCCCCCCTTTAAGAATTTTCGTCCTCGAAAATTAATTACCTGAAGGATCCGACTCCGTGCCACGCAAGGCGAACACTTTCCTTGTCGTCTTCTTCGGCTTGTCACACTGAGTACTAATATGCCCTGGTTCTGAACAGTTAAAACAAGTCACGGGATCACTGTACTCATTGGCAAAATGTCCTGGCTTTCCACATCTGAAACATCTCGGATTCTCTGTCTTACACTCGGCGATCTTGTGTCCATCTTTACCACACCTGAAGCAATGAGGAGAATTGTGCCCCCCTCTCCCACCTGGTCCACACTCATGAGTAGCCTCCTGGTTACCTCCTTGATTTTCTTTCGGCTTGTCATATGGTTTGTTGCGGTTCTGCCCTGCATTTCTCTTGTCTCCTCGAGCCTTGTAGTAACTCGAACTTGCCTTAGAGTCTTCTTCATTAATTCTGCTTTTGTTAACCAGCGTAGCAAAATTACGAATCTCTTGATAACCAAGAGCTTTCTTGATATCTGAGCGCAGACCGCCCTCAAACTTGACACACTTTGAAACTTCGGCTTCTGCTGCATTGATGTGAGGACAAAATCGGGATAATTCGTCAAACTTCTTTGCATACTCAGCTACAGACATACTTCCCTGTTCTAGCTTCAGGAACTCAATCTCCTTCTTGGTCCTTACGTCTGCTGGGAAATACTTGGCCAAGAACTCATTCTTAAAGTTGATCCAAGTCATGAGGGTACCCGCAGCTATCATCCTCTGACGTGTATTGCCCCACCAAAAGTCAGCTTCATCAGTTAGTCGGTGGGTGGCCCCATCACTCTTTGCGCATCGGTCGCCTCCACAACTTGAAAGATCTTTTCAATCTCCTGCAACCACTTGTAGGCATCATCAGGATTGTACCCTCCGTCAAATCTGGGAGGCTCTTGCTTCATGAACTGGTCCAACCTATATCCATCGCCATTCTGATTTCCTTGAACAGCCTGAGCTACGGTAACCAATGCATTTGCAATCGCCTGGTTGTTACGTGCTGCCATTTCTGCACAATAAAAAAATTAGTTACGACACGACGTGGTCCTGGTGGACCGACCTGCTCTGATACCAACTTTGTAACACCCAAAGTACCCCTTTATTTTATTTATAAAAATCATCTTCAATTTATTTATTAATTGAGTGTTACATACTCAGAACAACCTGCTAATGAAATCAAATCACGAAAATCTAAATTCATTCAATGATTTAGAACTCCAAAATCTCATAACATGGTTTAAGAAAATGAAAACACAATCCTTTTAAAAAAAATAAAATAGACTAAAGGTAAATGTAGAGTTTTTCCCCCAATAGGACTTCCTAACAGAGCGACTCATTTATTGAAAGCAGGAAGGGAAGACAGCTCCTAATGCTATCTCCGGACTCTCAGCTATGCATCATCATTACCTGAAATGCCTACGATGGCAAGTCGTAGGGTCAAACCAGAAGAGGTGAGTAACTCAATCACAACGAATATTCGACATAATGTCTACGATAAAATTAAAGTACACATCGTCTTTGGACGTTTAATATCAACACATGACAAATCAACAATTTAGAAGAAACACACACGAGAAATTAACAAGGTACAAATTCAATAATATCAATACAACACAACCCATTAAAATAAAGCACAACTATAATCCGTTAATATAAAACGCTACATCATCAATTAAAATATGTGCAATGCACCTAGACTCGCTACATGCATGTGGTACCAATAGCAACATCATTAGATTTCGGCATCATTAAGCAACATCATTAACTTCCAGCATCATTAAACAACATCATTACGACATCATTGCGGCATCAATAGGACTCAACATGGACACATGAATGAAATGCATGTTTATATATATAATCGGCATCAATAAACAACACAACATCATCATTACTATAACGATCAACATCATTATAACACCATCAATAAGAAAATACAGTTCAACATCATTAATAACGGCTTAAGTTTAACATCAACAATTAACAACAACGGGATCATTGCTTAGCAACTCAATTTGTAAATTTTAATTCACTCAACTCAATTAATTAACTGGTCGGGCAGCAGGCAAAACATACCTAACTCAAGCAAATTAAAGTGCAGTTCTAAACTTTGGGTTTAAATAATTCAATTGCATGTTTATATTGAACTTTTATTAAAGGAACAAAACTACCAGCCAACTAAGTCATAGTTTATAAACATTAGAATGCTCTCTGTCAAATAGAATTTGTAATTAGCTATGTCATAGTTAATTATATAGGTTCCCACTTAAGCCACATACCAGACATGTGCCACGTATTGGTCCGCCATAGAAAAGAATTGAGGATATAGAAAATAGTCTCTTAAAGACTATGAGATTCTAACCAAAATCGGTACAAAAATTCAACAGTATAACAAACACGTGAATTCAATTCTGACAAGGTATAACAACAACAACACAGTAGCAATTACCGGAAGAAAATGAGACTACAGTCATACTATAAACTTTAGAAACTTAAACGAATGGTTAAACCCTCTCACCTGGATAGCAGTGAATTTCCAAGGTTGAAGATGGAGTGTTTTGCTCTACTGATAATTGTGGCAAATCCTATTTTTGTTTCTACCTTAGTCTATTTATAGTGAAAAGCTAGGTCACTTCCTCTCCAAGTAAAGGAAAATATTGTTTGATTATTAATTAGATTCCTCTACAAATTTTCTATTCACACACCTCCTCATCTCTATATCACCACTAGGCCCAATTCCACCAATCCCAATTTTTTTTCTATTATTTTACTTATTCTCACGCACCATTTAATATGCGCACCTCACGCTCCTCTTTATTTTATTTTTATCAACATCATTCTACTCATTTACTCATAAATTATTTAATTATTCAACTCACTAAATAAGTTAATAATTACCAACAATCAACACAACCACTCCTAAGAAATTTATCTTTAATTCTAAATTTGGAGAGTTACAACTCTCCCCCCCTTTAAGAATTTTCGTCCTCGAAAATTAATTACCTGAAGGATCCGACTCCGTGCCACGCAAGGCGAACACTTTCCTTGTTGTCTTCTTCGGCTTGTCACACTGAGTACTAATATGCCCTGGTTCTGAACAGTTAAAACAAGTCACGGGATCACTGCACTCATTGGCAAAATGTCCAGGCTTTCCACATCTGAAACATCTCAGATTCTCTGTCTTACACTCGGCGATCCCGTGTTGCTCGCTAAGCGAGCAACTGGCGAACGTGCAACTGAGTTTGCAGGTTTTGGTCGCTGGCGCTCGCTAGCTGGCCAGAACCTTTTGACTTGGTTTGCTAGCGGTCGCCAGCCCTCGCTAAACGACCATGACAGGATTTTGGCTTTTGTTCTGTTTTTCAAAACTCAATATGGTTTTAAACTCTTATCCTTCCTAGTCTATAATCCATTGATAATATATGGTAATAATAATAATATGCTAATTGCACGTAGAAACATTACGAATTGAACGTAGGTTATGTATATTAGGCTAATTCCCCGGGATTGGGATATATTGGTAGTTTGTTGAAACTCTAGATGTTATACATGTCAGTCGAGAGAGCAGGTGGTTGTCTTATTTACACCACTGCAGGGATTCGAGGAATCCGTAGCAAAATGTTTTAATAACAATTGTGATGCCAGAGGCTCCTTACCATAGTGCGTTATGATCACGAAGATTGGTACGGAGGAGTGTGAGGCTCTTTGAGACCGGCTCACCTCAGAGTGTCCTTGCGTAGCTAAAATGAATTCAGATAATTGTTTGTGTTACACCATATTACTTGTTATATACACATACTTGTGATACGCTGATATTGCGTGAGGACTGACGTGCAGGTTACCCCGGTGTAGTCACTATTAGGTGGGTAGTAGAATCCAAGAGACTTAGTAGTCTTACCCCCCTCTCATGTTTCAGGTACTCAGGGTGATCGTGGCAAGCAAGCTGCGGAGTAGGTAGCATGCTTGTGGTCATTGTGTTCGTGTTTAGGACGTTTAGTTTATCTTGTTTCAGTACTTTCTATCCGATGTGTTGTAATATATTGTATTTTAGCACCTGCGTGTGCTTAATCGACACTCTATGTATTGGTAAACTTAATGTACTCGGTACTTAATTATGTACACTATAATATATTCTAGACAATGTATTATGGGGTGTTATAATTGGTATCAGAGCAGGTCGGTTCAGACCGTGCCAGAGTCATAAGTATACAGTGCATTCTAAATGCGTACTCTAGGGATGTCTTACATTTATTCTACATGTTGTATCACTTGAGCCTAGCTAACTCAATTTGATTATGACAGGTAGAGTAGTATGTCGGAATTACCAAGAGGACGCGGATCCGGAGGAACGAGAAGGAATGTCGAGAAGGATCCAGCTGAATTCGAAAGACGCTTAAGGAATGCGATCTCGGTTGAACCAAGGAATGATGATTCCCGAGTCTGGATGGCTCAACAACAACGGATGATGGGGGTGATGCGGCAACATCCAGTGATGTCAGAACAACAGTTCGAAATGCAACAAATCGTGCAAGGGCAGATAGAGCCGCAATTCGAAAATAGAAGTGAACAAGCATTTGGAGAATTTTGGAAGTTGAAACCCCCAGTATTCCGAGGAAATATAAGTCCGGATGTTGCACATGATTGGTTGTTGATTGTAGAAAACATCCTAAGAGTAATACCATGCACGGACGATGAGAAGGTATTGTTCGTCACGTATTTGCTAAAAGGAGCAGCGGGGTATTGGTGGGATGGAATAAAAGAGAAGCTGGGATACAATATACCTAGAGAATGGGAACACTTCCGTGCACTCTTCATTGGAAAATATTGTCCCGAATTTGGCAAGGAACAGGGTGAAAGAGAGCATGGTCAGGCTTCGAGTTCGCGAGCGCGTCGTTGTTGCGCCGAATGTGGGAAGCCCCATTCAGGACTGTGTATGCAAGGATATCCAGGCTGTTACAAGTGCAAGCTGGTGGGACACTACACGAAGGATTGCCCTTACAAGTAAAGAGGTAATCATCTCGTTCTTTATGATGTAAGTAATTATGAATGGACTATGTAGGAAATAGTGATATAAGGTATCGCTAGTCTCGGAAAACAACAATAAGTAGTGTAGTATCGATAGGAGACGGGAAACCAGAAACACTTTCGAATCCGTTTAATCATCACTTCATCCTATCAGTTGCCTAATTATGTAAGTCGATTAACTTAATTAATATAGGAGAATAACTAGACTCCATGAACTTCCCTAAAGTCTAATGTTTGATGTCCGCTTATCGAATCATTATCATAAATCGCTAATCGTTCCCAACCAAATCAAGTCCATCTCTTATTTCATACTCACGTCAGAATAGTAGCGATCATGTTCGTGTAGAATGATGGTTGGAATTTTATTCTAACACCAGCAGCCACCTAAGTTGACCTGCTAAGTGTCAGTATCTTCCATTATGGGAACAAAGGACGTAGCCCAAATATTAAACTCGTCTGATCGCCAAATAATTTCCAGGTCCAAACCTCTCAATCAGTAACTCAACTCATTCGGCTAAAACATCTGTGAAGGCCTATCAACCAAACTCTAAGGTATAGATATATCCAGTTTGTCACTCTTCACGAGAAATGTCAGAGGAGATAAGTTTAAGGTCGAAACTCGGTAGAATCCGAATCTTCGATTATTAATGATTCCATGTGAATGCTAAACCCAAGCAATCTATTGGATGGAGTGACGATTGATCTGTAACTGGTAAGCTTTAGAAGGTACGAGCTATCAGTTTTCCGAACTTGTCCAAGTCTAACAAGAATAGATAAGCCTTCCAGCACCAGAAAACTTGTCAATACATTAATATAAGAATCGCGACCAGCTGTAAACTCTTCTAATTTCCCAACCTCAGTAAGTCAAATTAATATTAAGAAACACTATTCTCAAGAACCTATACCAAGTGTAGTCAGCCCCGCAGTCGCAGTATTGTTAACCTGTGTTGAACGACAAAATTTCAAATTCTTAATAAGGGACATAAGACAAATTCAACAAGATACCAAGTATGTTACGAACCTGGCAGTTGACATCATTGAATTATCATCCTTAAGTAGCTAGGCCTAACATTCTCAATCTTTTTAACTTCGTTACCCGTATTCAGTGATCGTTTTTAATCAATAAGAATTGCTTAAGTACAAATAAACCGTCAACAGAAATCCAGTTCAGGTTCTCACCCGTCCCTCTGGACAGGTTGTTCATAACTATGGATGGTCCCGAATAATGAGTTTTGTATAATACCAAACCAGATAACCACCCGAATTTTTACCTGCTTAAGATTCGTGACCATTACCTCTACCATTTTAGTTAACTCACTTTGTAAGACTTGATAAGAAAATTTTCGGATGAAATTCGGAGCCTGATCCGAGAATAGTAACCAGACCAAGCAGTTAGTAATAGGGTCCTATAGGTTCTATTCCCAGTAATCAGCTTTAAACCATATAAGCCTACAAATATTAGTCAATAGCAAAAGGTGTCCTTATAAAACTATTAGTGACTACTATGTCCAATTAAATGATCCTAAGACCATAGTGCTCAGACTTTTTACTTAGTAACTAAATTGCCTTACCCAGTTATCTATTGCGAGACTTCACCAGACAACTCCATCAAATTCAAACCTCTAGTGTGTAACCTCGGAGGAATTAGTGACCTGACCATTGAAATAAAATCTGCACCAAGATTGCATTAGTGAATTTCCAAACAAGTTTGGCTCTTCCCGATACGAGGGCTTTCGAACCTAAAATCACATACATGCTAAATGTATGATTAGAAACATGCGTGAGCTAGGAAGGATTGTAACTGTCGGTAGTTCGGTCGTGAATAGGGTTAACTCGTTATCATTAGGACAGGTAGTGTTACATATTCATCCGCTCGTTTTACATTTCGATCAATTCTGGAAAGTTGAAGCAACACATAGGTTATGTAGAGGTACATATAACCTGTTATGCACTAGTAGTGTTCAAGAAAGAGAATAACCATGAGAATAAAGATTTTGGAAGTGTCAACAGGTTAAAACCCAAGTTCATACCTTAAGTAACTTTGTAAGGTTTGTTAGAATTCCGTTTCCAGAGTGTAACCAACCAGGCCAGATACCGATCTATTAAGTTAGTAAACTTACGGAACTAGTGTCTGCAACAATAAAAAGGATATTAGTTGCGACAGAGGTTTGTAAAGCATAAGATTAAACCGAACCAATTCGCAAGTAACATTGGTAAAGTCACTAAAGAATGAAGTTGAATCAACTAGGTTACCACAAACGGATTTCGGTGTAAAGAAGAAGCATAGTGTAGAGCATAACTCATTGAAGAGATATAGAATATGAGACAACGGTAGATGATGTAAGTGACGTGTCGCGAGCATATCAGTTGCAGTGGAATATTGAAAGGCATTGACACAAATAAGTCGATGACAGAAATTGTTAAAAATCAGAGTGCGCAGCAGGAGATCAATTGGAAACGTGGTTGGTAGGTGGATCTTTAGGCCAACAACTCTGTGAGAGAGGAAAGTTTTATTCCAAGGGATTGGATGTGGAAGATTGTAAGGAACTAACCGATGAATGACGAAGCATCTTTGAAGTCGGGATTTTATCTAGGGAAAAACACAGTCAGTTAAGAACTTAACCATGAGTGTTTAAAACAAAGAAGCTCGGTTCACGATGCGTTGGACCGTAACAAATTCTTAGACACGATGGTCCCGTAGAATAACAGCCATAGTTGTCATTAATCCTGTTACGGTACGGTATGTATTCTGGGTATCACAATTCAGAAAATTCAGTTCAGATCAGTTCGTGCCGGTAAAATTGAAAAAGCATAGATTTGAAGCCAGACTTAACCTATCCGCCTGATCCTATTCGGATTGTGGACCGTGATGTTAAGATTCTTCGGAACAACGAAATTCCAATAGTGGAAGTAAAATGGTCTCAATCACCAGATGGCGAATTCACGTGGGAGTTAGAATCCGAAACGATTGAAAACTATCCTTATCTTTTCTCAAGTATGTTTCAATTTCGCGGACGAAATTTCTTTAAGGGGGGTAGATTGTAACATTCCCAATTTCATTTACTAGTACTATATACTATTAAGAGTATTTGTCTAAAAATATCACATGTCTAGAGCTAGTATTAAATTATGAGTCTCATGAGGTGTAGTTGTTACCTAGTGTGTGTGTGTGGGAGATGTGTGTGTGT